>CM063721.1:5229262-5299262 GCA_032441835.1 Slavum lentiscoides | reverse complement strand
CGCGCGTCTCGATATTATTTTTCTCTTCGAAATTCGTGTATACAATATGTATATATATATATATGTGAGTTCCTATATTATATTATCGTGTGCACTAAAATATAAAAAGAAGAAAAACTGTTAATAGCGCCTCAGGAAAAGCGAGAACTCAAGCGCGAGAATATATAATATATATATATATATATATATATTATATGAACGCGGTATGTATAATAATAGTATTAGGTCGGATTCTGTATATACAATATATTATGTGTGTGTAGAATAAAATATTATTATTTAAATCGCGGGTGGGAGGGGGGAACGCGTTATTAAAATATTATTATGTATACGCGAGCGTATATTGACGTTTTTTTTTTTTCATTATTATTAAACATCCGGATTTTACACGCCAATTTTTCGTGTGTGTGTACATGTTCGAACATTCGACTCGGACGAGACCATAATGTATTTTATAAGATACTATTATTTTCCATTCGCTCCGTTTACTCTGGCGGTTCCTATTGTTTATCGATATATATATATTTTTTTTTTCTTCAAATAACACATTATCATTTCGATCCGAGTACTATCTGTACCACCGAAACGCCGCGACAGATACTCCCGATGACGACATACGTACGTTGCCAAACGCTCGCGCGTATTGGGTACGCGTAAGAAGAGGAGGAGGGTTTTTCTCGGTCGATTTCCGCGTTTTTACGATAATATCGTTTATTTATTTATAAAAATGAAATTTAAATTGTGTTAACGTCGTATGCATTAGTATTAATATTCGGCAATACGCGTTTTCGTCTCGGTGATATTATTATTATTATTATTTTGTTTTTTTTTAGTTTTCCCGTACGCGATCGATACTTCGTCGTAGACACATACACCGCGATAATATTGAACTGGCAACATAGTGTGTGTGTGTAGTTTATTATTTACTGCGATATATTATTATCTCATTTAAAATTTAGACGAGAGGCGTGGTAGATGACGAACGGCGGCGGGGGAGAAGGATAGGCATAGTTACAGTTTTGAAAAAATATTCACGAACACGCAAATCGAATGGGAAAATAAGTGTACAATAATAATTTGTTCGTAATATTATAATATGCGTATTCCAGGCTGTTATAAATAGATTATTTATTTATTTATTTTTTGACTTTTTTTTTTGTTTCAAAAGCGAAACGGGAACGATTTGATAACTTTTTTTTTACGAATACGAATAATACACGTTTATTATTATTATTATTATCATGGCAAGTACGCGCGTTATTTTTATCATAATATTAGTAGTTATCCTTGGTGATATTTTTTTGTCTACATTTTTATAATACTCAATAAACGTCTGCGTATGTTATGAGCGAATTACAACGCGAATGAATTCAAACGGTTTACGGTCATTTTTGTACTGGAAATCAATTTAATAATAATACGAGTGAGGAGGGGAGGTGGTTTATTCGCGTCCGTCGTCTGCTGCGTATAAAAGAGATCACTTCTGTTTTTTTCTTTTTTTTGTCTTACTATTCATTTAATTTCTTTAATTCTTTTGTGTGTTGGCCGCGTAGTCTAACCGCGGTTAAATAACTACAGCTGCTGCTGCTGCTGCCGCTTTCCGAAACAATTATTATAAATATTTATATTTTAAGCGCGCGTTGTTGTGTGCGGTCGACGAAGAGGAGGAGGTTTTGATTAGTACACGCACATACATTTTTTTTTTTTTTTTTTGTAGCGTATTAATGCTCGTATATATTATAATTCGTCACGTCGAATTTGTGCGTGTCCTCCAAAATCTATATTTTCTCTGTTTTTTTATTAATGTATAATAAACGCGTATATAATGTATAACCCCGAAATATACGCGGTTTTCTTATGTGAAATTACACGTTAATTATTACGTATTCGAACGCGTTTTCGATTGTCACACACATATTATATATATACATATATATATATATATCTCACGCGAACGCGAACCATAGTCGCGCGATCAGTGTTTTTTTTTTTTAGATTCTAAATTAAAATATTATTTCGTATAATGTAACGAAACGTTCGCGTTTATTGAATGAAACAAAAGCGCATATAAACGGCGCGTGTGCTCGGTGAGTATCCGTTCTTTGACGAACTCAAGTCGAACTGAATCGACGTTTTTGGCGCATAAAAAAAAATATTAATTTTTTGTATAACGATTTACGCCGTAAGATGTATCGAAATTGAATTTTTTTTTTTTTTTTTTTTTGTAACAAAATACATAAAATACGTTTTATAATATTTTTTTTTATCAACCGAGAGAATAAATGCCAATATGTCGAATTTATTATTAGTCTTCTATAAATTATATTCTTTGTTATTTACATTTTTTTTTTGTCGATTTACGCGTTTCCAGTCAAAAATATTTTGAATTGGCACTGGACCGTCATTTATTTCTCTCGTGTAAATCGGAACGCGTACAGCAAACGGGCGGAGGCCTATCCTATAAATTTCGATCCTGGGCGCGCCTCTGGATATTGTTATTGTGAAACGATCGCGATAACGTTTAGGCTAATATTTTTATTATTATTATTATTAGATTCGTCGCGGTATAGGAAGTCGTTTTAGTCGTTATATATATATATAAAAAAAAAAAATTACCGCGCACTATTGTAGGAGTTAAGTGTATATACGCGTATAATATTTGACAATGTAATAATTTTGATATTTCATTGTCGTTTATGAGGTCAAACCGCGTCTTTACCGAAGCAATTTAATGTTCGAAAAATGTATTGGCGCGTATATATACTATATAGTCGTGGTAATGGTGTGTGTACACTGCGTATGTACCGCGTACCAGCCATTATTTGATTATAATGTCCGTAAGACGGCGGCGTATTTTTTGTGCCGTTCGCGTGTATAGTAATACGCGTATTTTTTTTTTGAATTTCGGATATACAGTTTATATGTTTATGGAAATTCGTGTAATTTATTGTACGCAAATGTGTTGTTTGACATAATATAAGAATCGTATAAATAATCGTGTGCTGTGGTGGTGGCCTTCTAGTTGGAATACGCGTTTCTTCTACGAGTAGGTGGCAACAAAATAATATCGCGTATGCAGTACGTTATACAGCAGTAATAATAATAATAATAATAATAATAATAATAATAATAATAATAGCTGTGGTGTGTATACGTTACGTCATTACGTTATTGACTATTGTGGCCGTGTGTATACAGTTAATATTTTTTTGTTCTTATAATTCTATATAAATAAAATCGTTTCGTGTCTGAGCGTGCATCATGCAAAAAAAAAAAAAAAATATCGAGATACGGTTTGTTTTTCGTCATGGGCGTGTAACGTGGGCAGTTTTTTATGGGGGGAGGACGGGCAAACTATGTTATATTTTCTGGTAACATTTACGACTTTGTCGTGCAATTACCTCTGTGTTATCAGTTATATCAGCAATATTTTTGTATTAATTGTATCACAGAAATTAGTGCGTAAAAATGTTTATAGACTATTAGAGTATATCTGTAATAGATCCGAGATTAGATATAAGATCGCAGTAAATATAGTACAAATTAAATACAAAATTCACAAAGTACCAAGGGGGGCATGGCTTCCTCTGATTCATACCGAGGGGGGGGCAGTCTCCCCTCCAGTTTATGCCTATGTGTAGAGTATAATTTGCGCAAATCGTTTTAGGCACGGTTTGAAAAATATCCGTGCGGTGGGGTGATAAACTCTTAAAAATACATTTAATTATTATTGATTTTTCGATTGCCGTGGTTAAAATGCGGCCAGAAACGTTTTTTAAATGTTAAAACGTGTGCACATAACGTGTATCTCAAGAAAATTTAGCGGGTAGTGCAAAAATACGAGGAGAAAATAGCTGTCGCTTGGCTACGGACAATTTTCTGTAGGTTGACCCCCATAATATTTTGTTTCTCAAATAAGTTATAACGAATATTCCGAAAGACATCGATTGAGTAGACTTGGCGTTTTTTTTTTTATGATTTTTCCGTTGGTTACCAAGGACAGTATGTATATTGATATTTCCATGGTTACCAATCTCGGTTGTAAGAATATTGTTGTGGAATTTTTTTTCTCATAGCACGATTTGCTCGTGTAAAAAAGACTGAAGGTCATAACCTATATACATAGCTATATATATATATATATAAATATTGTAAAAACGTTTTAAACACGGTCAAAACAATAATTCTGTTGCAGTACCTACCTATACTTAGGAGATAATTAATTATTGTATCATGAGCATCTTAATCTGGACAATGCCGGGCACCGAACTGCAGCTATTAATAAATTATACCAATTAATATAATAGTGTAAATATAATTTTAACAGTTCGGCGGGGGCGAAGTCGGGTAATTCAACGAGTTTATTATAAACGCGGTTCATCAACACGTTATTAATATTCGTATATACACGAAAAGTTCAAATGTATTAATTACTTATTTATTATTAATTTTTTGTTACGTTTTTTTTTTTTTCATAACAATAATTATTATACTCGTATATTCGTGCTTTCAACGTGTACGATATTTTATTTATACGTATACGTGTTATCTGAAGGTTTAAAGTTCGAATAACTTTATTTTGTATCATAATATATTTATACTTATCTTTTTACTTTTATGGTATAGGTCATACAGGATAAACTTATTTATTGTCGATAAGTTTTTTAGAATATAAGACGTACGCGCGCGTACTAAAAAAAATGTGAGCGTTTTAATGGTTTTATTTTTATTTTTAGTTTAATTTTATTTTTTATTATTTTGCGAGTTCTTTAAAACGGAAAAAATTAAACTTTATCCGATGTTTTTTCTAGTTCTAGAAAGATTACCTACCTATAAATTTGCTACAGATCATTTTTTTTTCTGGTAAACGTAACCGAAACGAATTTTTTATTAATTTTTTTCATTGAATTTAAACTAGAAATCGGTAATTTTTAATAGTTATTGATTTGTTTTTGTGCGTATATTGCAATATAATATAATGTCTTTTTCACTACTCGAATTATTTTTCGTCTAAAATATTATATGTTTTTTTTTTACTCATTGTTGGTTGATTTTCGCATAGTTTTTCAATATATAAAATATCATCTCTTTTTCTTAGTTTCGTCAAATTTAAACGGTTTCGTCAAATTTAACGGTTCGTTAAAATTTTGCTGTAGGTATCGACCAATCACCCTGGTCATCGTTATTTGATGTTCGATAGGGCATATTTTTACAGCTCGTTAAACTTATAACGGTTGTTTTTTTTATAGTTACATCGTTAAGATTATTTATTTGTTATTCCGGTGTATTATTTTTAGTCCGCTTTAATTTGTGAACGAAAAGACGTATAAAACGATTGTTTTACGAAATTGTTTTTATTTGTTTATGTGGAAAGGTATACAATGAACTGTTTTTCTTTTTAAGGGGAAGTGTACTGTATAATAATAATATTTTTGTTGGCTACGTATAAATATTTGATAATTATTCTTTAAAGTTGAAAACGAAAATGATTATGTCGGAAGAACGATATAGAGATAACCTATTGCGTTATCTGTTGTCGGTTTAAAAATGTAACTATTATTATTAAAAATGTAACTATTATTACCATACGTATTACCAGGCTATAGCAGTCTATAAGAATGCACCAAATCATTTATAAAATATTGTTCGATTTCCTTCGATTATGGACTGGAGGGAGAATAATAATTGTTTGGCCGTCAGTTTATTGTAGTGATGGCCAGACGACGCTGCGCATAATTTTGTTTTATGTTCTAAAAATATTGGCAATCGTATGTGTTATTGTAAAAATAATGTACTTTTATCGATCGACCTTTGAATTGTATTCGACTTGAATGGTTTCGATTTCTTTTATTATATTATTTAGTATGTAAAACAAATAAATAAATAATTATTGACGTTTTTAGTTAGAATATTATATTATGTGAAGCATTTTGTTGGACGTTGAGTTATTACACACACACGCGCGAGCACACATACACACACACACATGCACATATATAGTTTGTGTAGTGTGAAATGTGTACATTTAAAATATCTAATAACTGCAGTAAATAACCTTTTTGTTATCAGTGAGTCATAATTTGATTTTTTTTTTTACGTTCTCGTGTGGAAAGGGTCAAGTTTATTAATTCTTGGGCGCTGCTCGTAATTTCTACACATTGATTATCGAATATTATTTTATTATATATACTATTAATATTATTGTTATTATTTTATTTATCTATCAAATACTATAACGTTTAACATTTGAAACTTCTATAAAAATGATAATTATGTCTTTAAAAATTGTGTATTCATTAACGATATGCATAAATGAAAACGTAATATACATTATATATATGTCTTTATAAAAACAACAAAATTATAAAAATATTAATATTTTGTATTTATGTAAAAGTAATATATTATCCCATGTATCGAACATCGAAATCATAATGTCTCACAGTACAATAAACTGACAAACTATATATTATTATACTTATAATATCTGTTGACGCTTACAACAGTATACGGCCAATAATAAAAATATAAATTCGACATTATTATATCATCGTGTTACAGTAGGTATATTTTCTCTCACAAATAATCAAACGCTGCCGAACGTATTAATATGTCAGTTAATTAGGCATTTTAATTTAACTTAGTAAACGAGTTATACGTAGCTTATAATAATATAAGGGATAATATTTGAGAATAAAGGTCGTAGAAATACTCTATAGTTTTATATATATTGATTAAATAAAAACAATTTACTACCAACTCTCCTAAAATCGTATTATAATAAATATAATGACAATCACAGACGAATAAATTATTCAAGTTAAAAAAAAAAACATATGTTTATATATATATATATATAGTTTATACCCTATACATATATAATAGTAACGTCCTAACCTAATGGAGTTTCCGATGAAAAAAAAAATAATTAGCATTTATTTTTAACGATATAAAACGATTTCGTTGGATTAATATTAAATATTCTAATTAATGTGCGAGCGTGTGTTAATAACCCTAATTCTGACCCGTTTCACATGCAAAGAAATCGAGCCGTGGAAGGGGGGGGGAGTGTTAAAAAAAAAACTTAAAAATAGTACTCGAGCTCGTGTTTCAAGCGCGCTGTATATATATATATATATATATATAATTATATCTGTTCAGTGTATGCACTCGTAAAACGGTGCCGTTGGTCGAATAACGGCGTAAAAAAATACGAACATATTCTTCTACACGAATCGATTTTCTTTTTCTTCCGCCTTTTGCGCTTTCAATTAAATTAATACCGTCAGTAAATAGGATCGTACGTATAAAATATGTATATACACGGTCCGCCCCGAAAGTTCCCGGAATAGATACAAAACGGCAGTTTATTAAAGTATATTTTATATAACATTATTCGGAACGGTCGATCCGTGTCTGCTTTCTGAAACGCCGTTCTTGTGGAATTGTCTTGTAAAACGCGGCGGCTGCTGTTCAGCGCTGGACGATGTCGTATCGAATCGGAAACGGTCGCCTTTCAGCTAATAATTTCAGCTCGGGAAAGTAATAAATTCTCATTAAACGACTATCGAAAAACGGAAACAACACACGGTTTTCACACGCGGCGGTTTCTTGAAGAGAAATTTTCGAGACTCGAAGGATCCGTCCCGAGCTCTGCCTTTTTTTTTGCCCCGGTTGTTGTATGCTCAAAACACCGACTTTCACGAGTTCGTGCTGAGAGAGATCCGGATTTAAATGAAAATTTAATGGCCCCACGCGCTTTGATTCAGTCGCGTTATATTCATTTTTACGGATAACCGAACGGGGTATGTATACCGGTCACGTACGCGAACGAGTCCCAAATTGCGGCTCAAGCACGTAAACCTCGTATATATTATGTTCGCTGTTCGTGGTATTAGTTTCCAAAGTTTCGTATGGAGATCGGTCGTACCCTGCATGCGCTCGAGGGCGGATAGGTATTTTTTTAAAGGAGTAACCAAAATAAAATAAAAATTATCTCGCTTCGCTCGGTATCACGCATTAAATGTGACTATACTTAAACGTAGAACGTTATAACAAACTATTACAGTAATATACAATAGTCATCGCATTGATTAATGTTTTTTTTTTATTTTATAATGGGTTATTTTTGCAAACCACCTTGTCAGTTATTTCGTCAGAATCGAACTCCGTTCAACAACCCCTTCTCAATACTCGTGAGCATAGAGCTTTCCAAGCGGTCTTGTGACAATTAAGTACTTCTCATATATGATATGTGACATATTTTAATTTTGAAAAATCACGCTCACAACTTACTCAAGTGACCGAAACTTGTAGCAAATTAGGATCGCACAATAGGCGTCATTATACGAATTATATTTCACCAAGAAATTAAAAATGCAAACCACACAATACTTACCACTGGCTGTAGTATGAGGACATTTCTATAATAATAATAATAGTTGATAATTTCAATAACCTGCACGGTGAACTAATTTTATTATATAAAAAAAAAAGAAAACGATGAAAGTACAAAAAAGTGAATGGCCGGTGTGCCGAGGGGGTCACCGACAAAATATAGACGAGGGCCCACAGGGAAAATCCCTTTTTCCCTATGGGCCAATCCACTCCTGCCTGCAATGGTAACCGTATCGGTAAATTCATTCCGGGGACTTTCGGCACGGACTGTGTATACGAGTATTTATTACGTCATATTATAATAAGGCGAATAAAAAAATATATTAACGAATATAATGTGTAATACAATAATTCTGTACAAGTGTAATTATTACACTTTATTATGACGTAATATGTACGTTTGTATTGTATATTCTGTATTTTGTATATTAATATAATATAATATAAATTATTGTAATATAATATTGTTTGATTAATTAAAATAATACTATTTTCTATATATTATATATCATGTATTTTTTTTGTACTTTTTCATTAATGAAATTTATTGGTACATATATTATAGTAATCATTTTATGATGAACGTGTTGTGTTATTATAGCGCGATAGTAAATTGATACAGTGAATGCAATATGCACATAATACGTCGTTCTGTTGTTTGCATAATATTCTTGTAAACGTTTGCGACTGTCTCACATAGTTGTTGAATATTTTATTTCGATTAATTATTTACGCGATTCGTCGTTGCGGTCCGCGCGGAACACCCCTTGTCCGCGACAAAACTTTGTATTGATTATATCGATTATTCTGCCATATATACACAGATATTAATATTCTAACCTACGCAAACATTTGAGCATTCACGAATATATGCGTGTGTGTATATATATATATATTATAAGCGATTTAAATAAATAACTACAAACGTTATTGAATTATAGGAAACAATCAATAATTTATGACGAAATACTACCTATAACAAAAATATGTATCCCAGTTGTTGTAATCGATGTTGGTATATAATATTAGTTATACTAGTGTGTGTGTGTGTGTGTGTATATATATATATATATATATATTGCGTCTACAAATACCGAGTACAAACAATAGTAGTTAATTGGTAATGATAACTTATATAATGTTTTATTTAATATAATGTAAATATAAATATATTTAATATCCGCTTCGATTGCACTCAATTCACCGATAAGCCGACATCACCTCTCGACATTCCGATTCGTCGATTACCGTCGATTTTCGCTCGGCATCCCATCACCATATATCTGATCAAGACTATATTATAATATATAATAACACATTAGGGGTAATGAAAGAAAGAGTTAAAAATATCATAACTCGACTAACGCCCAATCAATCCCGATTCTACGTTTCACTTAATTTTTTTGTGTACTTCTTATAGTCGAATAATGTACTACTAAATCGGCACGTTTTCACATTAAAATAATCATTATCCTTAAAAAATATATATATTATACGTCGCACTATTATAATATATAAATAAAAAAGCAATACACAGAGTAAATGATAATGTATATATCGTACATATTATTAGCATTATTAATAGCGCTGGTTTTATCAGCTAAAATCCATAATCGGGTATGTAATAAAAAACAGTTATAAAAAAATACACGATACGAATTACATATAAATATATACGCAATATAGGTATAAATTATGTAAAATTATTATAATAATTTTGTGTATTAAAATAAATATATATATTTATCATCGCTAGTTAATAATTAATGAAATACGTAAATTAAATGAATAATAATAATAATAATAATAAAAATAAATTGTCAATTATCGAAATTAAGCAGCAGTAATGAAATAAATAAATAAATAAACGTTTTTAAAATAATCGTGAGTAGTTTTTAAATGTTTGTAATGGACTTGAAACATGCGAGTGATTTAATTAATAAAATCATGCTTTGTTGATTATTATCATTTAAGTATCAATAAAATTTTCTAAAAAATAAATGAACTCCAGTTTACACACTATTTTTAAATTTGTAAAATTATACATGTAAATAGTATTATAAAAAAAAAAAAAATATGCAGGAATTGTGTTAAATTTGTTTAGTTATTACCGGTTTCGATTAAAAATCATCATTATATACATAGGTATTAAGGGAAAAAGAAAATACGGCGTAATAAATGTGTTATTTACAAGTATTAATTTACAGTAATTATTTTTTTTTTGTTTCAGTTTCTTTCATATATTCTTTTATTTAATTTTTTGTTTTTACTGTTTTATTAAGTTTTTTTTATTTTTTCAAATAACGCGAAATATTATTTCTATTTCAATAAAATATTTAATTTAATTAATAGCTCGATTGGTTTAAAATGGTAACAGAAAATAATTAGAGATATATTTTCACGCCTTCGAGTATGTTTTATGCGTATACTTGCCACAGTTTTTTTTTCTACTCGTATGATTTTATAGAATACCTATAATCTATATACTACTAATCTGTGATCACACAATATAGCTCTTGTTTTTTTTTTTTTTTTTTATGCAGCTGCATCGAATTAGTTGATATTACATAAATCTAAAAGATCCGTTCGCACAATATAAAATAGAGTATAAATTCCCGGTGGAACAAAAATCAGAATTTTAAATGAGGTTAAAATTAATGTTAAAGAGACGAGTGTTATTCGGAAATTTGAATTTTTTATTGTTTTCGAACGTTTTATTTGGTATTTTAATTATCTATTAGATATCATATCCTTTTTCATTTTAATCTCGCTTTTATACAGTTATATTATCGGCTGTATGTGATATAAAAATAATGTAGTCTAGTTATTTTACCGCTGTTATATAATGAAAATATTTAAAAAAATCCGCAGGTTATCGCATGTACAATAATATTATTATGTAACCGAAATAATTGTTTTTCCCTAGTGTGTTTTTGTAATTAATCGAATTCGGTTAATTTAAATAGTTTTCCGCACAACGCACTTGTATGTTTTCGACGAGAATCAATCGTGTATAACGTTCGTTTTGTTGTATACAAACAAAATATTATTTCGTAAAACAAAAAAAAAAAAAATGAATAATAATTATAAAAACGCAATACACACGTACACGCGTGATATTTTCGAGTAGCGGTTTTTTTTTTTTGTATAATATATGATGCCGAATCGTTGCAAAGATATCGTTTTGCATTGACACAGCGTTATAAATTCTAATAATCTAGGTACGAGTTTTTATTTGATAAATTCGCTCGCCAACGTTACGCGACTATAATGTATACGAGCGTTTAATATTGGGAAAAAAAAAAAAACGTTTTTAGAATAATTAATTTGAAAATCGAGTTTTGCGTTTACGCCGTCGTCGTCGTTACACGCGTGCAAATTTTTTTTTTCTCTAGCCAAGCTGTTTAATACACGCGCATTTAATATTATAATATTGCGTTAAATTTTTGTTACTGTAGAAACGGTGACGACGAATAATATATTTTAATGCTAAATTTTAATCTTCCACGTATTCACTATTTTATTTATTTTTTTTTTTTACAACGTAACGGAGAACCTGAAAGTTGCCGTCACACAGACATTTTTGTTTACCTGTTTTCAACTGGCTGCTTGCTCCCCGGAGTTATTTGCAGCTGACAATATTCGAGTATTGAATTTTTGTACTATACGAGTGGTTTCTAAAATGTACTTTAATAAACAGTACTTAAAAATTGAATAAAAATACAGATAGACAGACAGATAGAAAAATGAACGAAATTCGAGAAATATATCTGTAATATTATAAATTCGAAAATGTTGACAAGTTGACGTCTGTAAAAATTTATCGATTTAATCGTTTTTCAATTAATAATAATAATATGTGTCTGTATAGTTAAAAATATAATAAATTTCGTACAGACATAATCACGCGCGTAATTAATCATTCAAAATAGTTAATTAGCGTCGTAAAATATAATTATTTACGATTTTCAATGGTTTTTTCGTTTTTCACTTATTACATTACGAACTTTCATTTTAATAATTTTAATTCAGTAATAATAATAATAAAAAGAAAACAAACCGATATACACTATTTATATTTACACAATCACATCTGACTGTACAGTGTACAGTATCGTATAGTATATGCAAATTCGTGCAATAATATACGACCAATCGTATTATTTGAAGGGAATTTTCACGTCTTTTGGCTTCAATACGGAGTAATAAATTTTGTGTAAAGAAAATATCGTCTAGATTATGAGAACTCAAAATCCACTGACGATAACCGAAATTTATTTTCAAACGTTTAGAACCATTGGAATTATCAGTGTACACGGACTGAAATCGGGAGGTTAGGTACTGGTAATTCTCGTTAGAAATATTATGTGTACATCTTTTTTTTTTTTATGGTAAAACTCGCAGTGACGAATTATTTCGATTCGTACACGACGACTGTGCGCGTTCTTTCAGTATTTGCGAATGAGGTCAGTATCGGTTTGTGATCGGTGCTGCGAGAATTCGTTATTATAAAACAGTATAATATATAATATGGAAGTGCGAAGACAATATCGATTTTTTGGTCGTGTATATTATGTTGCAGTGTATATAACACGTGCATTATACGAGCAGACGGTACAAAGGGGCTCGGGTGCGTGTATTGCGTGTTTCTCTTCTCACGTTTCGACGACGAAATTACAGCAGTCACGCCTATTTCGTTATTGAAAATTTTTTTTTTTTTACGCGTCTACCGTCGAAAAACCAGGTGATAATAAATAATATTACGAATTAATTTTTTTTTTTGATACACGCGCACCATTTATACCGACTATAAACGCGCGTTTTCTTCCATTCGATGATTTTTGTTTGTAAAAAAAAAACCGCTTGAAGGTTTTCTCCTCGATATAAAATACACGCATAATAATATCGTAGTTAGGTACGTGCAACGAACTCGGTAAGCATATTGACCGAATTCGTTCGCGCGGTCGTTCGACCTTGAACGAAATCTTAATTTTTACGTTATATTATTATCTGTTATACGTTACTGTTATTACCACCGCTAACATTACTATATATATATATATATATACGTAATATAAATGATTTACCATTGTGATAGTAAACCGCGCCGTTTGTATTTTATGCGGTTTTCTTTCTTTTTTTTTTATATTATATTATATAAATACGTATATGTAATATTTAATTGGTATTATAATATATTTCACACGCGATCTCAATATAAATATATGTCCAATTATTGTTTAATATTACGTGTAGTGTGTGGTGGATACGACTGTATAAGAGAGGTATGGGGAGGGTACTGCTGTAGGAGCGATAGCCTTCCTTCGTTGCAAGAAAAAAAAAAAAAAATGTATAGAAATTTTAGTAATAAAACGAAAGATTAATTATTATTTCTTATCGTACCTGTATGGGAATTCTGTGTGAGGCGGCTATTACAGTTTTTATAAAAAAATTTTTTTTTTTTTTACTAATTTTAATTACACTGTATAATAATACTTTTCTAACTAATTAAAAATCGTGTAAAGTTTTATTTGTTTTTATCGTAAATTTATTCATAATGTCCTACAACACAATGCAATGTTTTGTTTAACCGTTCGTGCACTGCAGCGAGTGTTAATATTTATGGAAAAAATATTAATACCTTTGCCTTTTTGAATAAATCAATATAAAATATATACGATTTTTTTTTTTTAATTACTCGCGTATATCAAAACGATATTACGTAACCTCCTCTCGTTATATATCCGAGTATATAATAATGAGAGAGTTCTTGAAGAATATCGGAATGCGTACACCTCAGCGCGACTCCATATATATAGCTGACTGTCATACCCTGCAAATTGTGTTGTGATGTTACCAGATTATTATAAATTTACCAAAATTCGGGACGTTTTTACAAAAAATTGTAATACCCACTTTTCTTCTTCGGGAATTATACTGAAATAAATTATAATTAAGTTTTGCTTTTATACGAGTAAACATTAGAACAATTTATTTTGTATTTTTCACGTTTTAATGTACGTTTGGAAGTTTACTTAATATTGATTTTGATAATACGATTTTCGGAGTCTGCAGTTGCCGTGGATTTTGTCGAATATTCGGCGCTGATCCACGAACTTTTTACAGCGTCGTAGAATTCTTTACAATATTGATTATTAAAACTCGTTTTTATTTAATGAGAGAAGCTTATTCTACCGTTATTACGTCGAGTTTGTTTCTTCACTTTGTCCGTGCGGTCTTCATTAGAGAAAACACACGTTCCACTGTTGCCGCATTTGAACCGAGCGGAACAAAACTGAATTCGACAACTGTTTTTTAATAGCGCAGAAAATTCGTGTCTGCGAACGTTTCGGGGAAAGAAAAGTAACCGTTTGTCTTCTGTACTGTGGCTCGACGATGCCGCTCGTCATTTATTCATCTTTTTATTTTAATCGTTTTATCAAAATCACTTGTGACGATAGTTTTGTCGGTTATTTAATAATTAAAAATTGAAACCCGGTACTGTGTAGTGTCCTGGCAAACAAACGTACGGCAGACTATGCGCGTGTGTACCAGTGGTTCCCAACTGGTGCAGGTCCGTGGACTTATCGCAGGAGATCAAAGTTTCATATTACGTACATCGATTTTTTTTCAAATAGAAAAAAGATTTTAACTCGAGAATAAGCGTTGTTATCTAATAATAACAAATGTGTAGGGAGTGAAATTCCGGGAATGTTATATAACCGGTCAAAAAAAAAAAAAAAAGCTAGCTAATAAGTCTGCGCGCATTGTGCTCAAGTACGTATTGATTTAATATATATTTTTTTTTATATTAAATTAATCTGATTTCATCAATATAATAAATACGTAGTTTTTTTTTTTTTTTTTTAAATATTTCTCCTCGATATTTACCGGCTCTTGAGCCATAAACCACCGCCGTGTTCTCTGTACACCCGGACATTGAACGCGTAACCCGCGGTGCACATAATTGTTTTAATGCCGATATACAAATCCATCTGGTACTGTATAATAATATAATATCTGGTGAATAGGTACGATCGTATTATATAAACGTACTTGTTTTCGTTATTAATCGGGCGACGTATAATATAAAATAGTACCGGAAAAAAAAAAGAGGTCCGTGTATATATATATTTTTTTTTCTTTAAAACTTATTATAAAAAACCCAGTGGTAGTATTACCGGCTTTGGAGATTAACGGGTTAAAATACGTTATATTATATATATATATGTATAAATATACAGACACACGCTGTATATAATGACCGTCATCGTCGTCGTCGTCGTCGTTCCCTCTCGCCACTTTCTCGTTCTCTTTCTCTTTCTGTGCGCGCGTATGCGTATATATGAATTCTCGACCCGACGCGGTCACCCCCACCACCATCACCTGTTTATATTTAACAATTATTATTATCCGTTGTGTGTGCGCTGTGTATTCCTTACACACTGGCTGTTGTATAAAAAGTCTTTTTTTTTTTTTAATACGTTTTAAGGCACTCTAAAACGCGCGGTACGAAATAATGTATTTATTATTCAGAATGGGAGGGGGAAAAAAAACGTTATTAAATGTTACGCATGTATGGAAACAGGTCTTCCAAGAGTTTGCCCCTTCCAACGTTTATTCTTACTCGTGTGTGTGTGTGTATATATATATTTATATACTCGTATATAGCAAATGTTTATTTTCGTTTTAATGCATTATGTATATAATGTTATATATTAGATATACGCCGTGTGTGAAATAATCGATGATGGAAGACGACGACGACGACGACGAAGGTCTGCGGGTTTTTATTTGTTTTTTTTATATATATATATAATGTATATTAAATGTTTTTTTCTTCTGTATTCTCAAAATTCCGCGTCCGTTTTAAGGAGGACGGTTGTTTGCTGCGTCGCGCGGTGATCATCGCGTATATAAATATTATTTTCATCGACAAACCGGTTGGCCAAAAAAAAAATATATATATATATATATATATGTATAATAACGAGAAATAAAAAGAGTAATAATATAGTAAAATTAAAAAAAAAAAAAAAAATTAAATAAATAACATAATATTGGAAAGAAATAGGAATAAAAAAATAAAAACTATAAATTAATACTCGCGCGAATAATAAATTTGTATATATATATATATGTTTATATGCGAGAATACAGAATATCGAGTCAAATGAATATATTATGAAAAATAAAAAAAGTAGTCGATACGTTTTTGTTATTTACTGCGGTGTACGAGAAGTCATCGTCGTCAGTCGTTGGTATTAAGCGAGAAAAGAAAAAATACACCGAAGGAATAAAAAAATTGAAACGAACGAAATTGCGTTGGAAAACTTACGAATATTACGACGATGAAAAGAGTTAAAAAAACAACAACAACAAAGCAGTGTACGCGCTATACATATAATAAATAATTAATATTATATGCGACGGGTATAAAATATTATTTTAATAATCTGTTTGCGTTTTTCGTATATAATATAATATAATGTTACGTATAATTATTCCAAAACCGAATTTGTACGAATACTGCGTTTTATATATTGAAAACATCTGAGCGCCGTTGTCCGTATCGAAAGTGTATATAAATAGTGTAGGCACGATACGTTTTCTAAAAAGCGTTTCGCGAAATTCGCCTTAGAAGGTTTTTTTTCAATTTTATTTCAGCAGATATGATGCGTGCGTTCGGCTTGTTTTAAAATTTCCATTATTTACACCAATATGCATATATACACTATACAGGTATGTGTGAAATTTATTTCACGACCATATTATAATACGCTGTTGTAAATTTTCGGGACTATTAAATCTCGTTAGAATCGCCGTTATTCTAACGAATTCGTCCCGTTTCCGACGATTGAATTCGCTCGCGGAAACCTCTTCGAAAACCTACACGTACGCGCAACGCTCGTATACGTGTACGTACGCGTGTGCATAAAATAAAAGGCCAATCGCATTTGAACCCAAACGCGGTTATTTGTACACCACACACAAAATTTGTTGTAACGCGCGCGTTGTTGTGTATTACATTTCTTCATATTATTATAATACGCGCATATATATTGTCAATACTACCGAAGTTGTGCCATATATGCACACACACACACACACACACACGTACTTGGCTTTTATAATACGTTATAATTTATATAGAATATTGTGCTCGCACAGTATTTAAACTGTTAATACTGCATCATCCGGGTTTTTATATTTTCGAGTTTTTTTTTTATGCATATATATATATTTTTATTGGTTTACCCATATTATTCGGTATAATAACCGATCGAAGTGCACAAAACTACTATTATAAATCAATTAAAACAGAAACTAGGTGTAATAATAATAATAATAATATATAATACGCGCTGCATACCTAAATAATAATGTGGAACGCTCCCGACATTTATAGTAATATAATATATTGCGTATTGTATACGTGACTATTAGCAGCAGCAGCAGCAGCAGCAGCTAGCTGAGAATATATAATTAGGTGTTTGGTATATATTCGTACAAAATAATAATAAATAAATAAATAAGTATATAAAGTGCTCTTCAGTCGAGTGTGTGCAATAGAAATAATAATAATAAAAAAAAAAAATGTTAATAATAATACGAACAATATTATTATACGAGTATAGGTTTATCTGTTGTAAGCGCAGCAGCAGCAGAAGCAGCAGCTGTGTTCGATATGAACTATCATAATTTATTATCGCGCGTTAAAATGCAGCGCCTGAATATATAATATAATTAACCGCCGACAAGTAGTACTAGTATATCGTGTTAAATTCACTAATGACCGACAACAATATTTTAAACGCGTTTAATGACTGTATTATGATGGAAAAACGCTCGAGCGTTTTTAATTTGGAATTATTTTCTCCCGTGTTTAATATAAATATATATATATATATATATATTGTTTTAAATTGATTTCAGATTTTTGTGTCGTTTTAAAACGCGCACAATATATTATATTTACTCGCGCGTACTCGCGTGTAGTGTAGTAGACAACTACGAGTCGTTTAATTTTTATGCTCGATTATTTAGAGAGTAGGAAATTAAAAAAAAAATTCTTATATTAATTATAACGGCTTACGTTTAAATAGCAGAGAACCATAATAATAAATATAGTCTGTGTTGTAATATTTTAGTTATGTGATTAGTTATGTTGTTTTATATAATTGTTGAGCTGTAATAGTTTAACTAGAAGCTAATAAAAAAAAAAAAAAAAAAATATAGTCTGTGTAGACCAAATATAATATGGTTGAAAAATGAAGGTTAGAAGCGAAAAAAAAGAAATTAACACGATTATTCGCTCTGTCGCTGCTGCTGCAGCTGAAAAGTGCGATGTGATTTGTTTTTTTTTTTTTATACTCGCAGTTATTGCGTTTTCAAATCATATAATATTACGTTTGCTCCGAATCTTGTTTTTTTCTGTCTATAAATAATTTTCTGATTAGATATTGTTTTATGGATCTGCGCTGCCGTGTTTAAATACACAACGGAGCAAATCAAAGACCGAACAGAATATTTCAATAATAATAGAAAATCATTTCCATTAAACAAACACGTTTGTTATAACAACGTATACCTGTTATTAATTCCTTTGAATGCGTATAAAAAAATATGTCCGCAATAATAGTATTTTTACGTTTTTCCATTGTATATTTTTTATAGCTTTTAGACAACGTATTAAATCGTTCCAGAACAAAAACAAGACGTACACTCGATATGTATAGATTATGAAGTTACTAATTACACGCATACACACGTATTTGTATAAATATATAAAATTCGCAAACATTTTTTTCATAAACTTAAAAATTATTAACTCGCCTGTTTTATTGAAAAAAAAAAAAAAAGTTGTATGCATACGCATTTTAACTATACATATAGTACGGTATAATACGCGTAATTATTGATCGTATATATTATTATTATTATTATTATCACGGTTTTCTTAAAATGTTTTTTTCTTCTTTTATTCGATCGAACGGTGGTATACACGCTCATGAAAAGAAACGAGATACTATAATAATTATTAAAACACGCGTTATATAATATTGTATCCAACGGAATTTTTTTCCTATACTGTAATAAAAATTATAATGTACTCGCGTACAGTATTACACGACGACAATATTATGTATAGGAGAATTCGTTTTGGTTTTTTTTTTCTTTTTATCGTGTATATATTTTTATTATTATTATTATTCAAACAATTATCAGCAAACAATCTGGAACATGACTCAACCGCGTAATATATAATAATAATGGTTCAAGGATACGGTGTAGCCACATCGCGAGTTATTGAATAATAATAATAACAGACATAAAATACTATATAATATATTTATACGTACAAATAATATACAAATCTACGGTATAGTTCTCAACGTATGTATATTCTCCGTTTTGTAAACGAACCCATTATTTTCGACGTTACACATATTTCTTTTGTGAAATCGTGTCGCGTTCAAACCCGTTCCCGTAAAGTCACACATTATTACGTTTTAACTTTTAACACGTCATTTTTGTGTCACTCGGTGTTTTATGTTGATAAAAATACACGTTACGTTAAACGATTTTTTTTTTTTGCTTTCATTCGAGCTGTGAAAATTCATCGTGTTTTTATTTTGTGGATTACCGCGTAGTTGTGTTTCTTTTTTCAATCCATAACATACGCGTCTGTACACGCACACACGCGCGTATATCGCATATTATTCAACTCGTTTCGCTTTTTTTTTTGAAAACCGGGCTACGGCGTATAATAATTAATAATAATAATAATTCTTAATACTCGTATTATACCGTTCGAATTCAGATTTTCCAATCGATTTCGTTCGTATTTTCTACTAATACATATGTATTATACGTATTTACACTTTTCCCATCGTTCGCCGCAATAGGTTCTTAATTATATTATATATATATTATATCGATTTTTCGCTACCACCGATCGTCATTTTCAGTGTAACCGCGCGGTATACAACAATTTATTATATTTCTTAAGGGGATTGAAAGCGGGTATTTTCTCTCTTTGTCTTACACACATGGAACATAGCAAAATAGACGTTTCTCTTTTTCCAACGTACCGATCGATCTATTGGTGCGATAAGAAATTTAAATACAGATTTGAATTCCTCGTGAATTTTACTACAAAACGATTTTCCCACTTTTTTCATTTTTTTTTCATAAACTCTTAAAAAAATTAACCGAAAAAATTAAAAAAAAAAAATTGTTAATAATTCATTTTTGAAGGTCTTAAAAAAAATAAACAAAAAAAGTGGGAAAGTCGTTTTGTAGTAAAATTCAAGAGGAATTCAAATCTGTTTTCAAATTATTTATCGCACCAATAGATCGATCGGTACGTTAGAAGTACGAAACGTGTATTTTGCTATGTTTCATGTGTGTAAGACAAAGAGAGAAAATACCCACTTCCAATCCCTTTAAATAAATTACATTACGTCGATTATAGCTGCTGCTAGGTACCACGACGCGGCTTAGTCGCGTATTATTGTTATTATTTATTTATTTTTTATTTTTTTTGTACGAAACGATAAGTATTCATTTATTAATTGATATCGCTTAGTAAAATTATATAATATTATCGTATAGTTTTTCGTCAATTATTTAAAACTGCAGTGCGCGAATAATACGCGTAATTTCTTGCCGCGTTATAAACCGTGGCAATATCTCTTTCACCCTTCTCACATACAACGCGTTATCAAAAAAAAATTCTCTTTGTCGATGGCAAAAAAAAAAAAAAAAAAAACTATCACTTTTGAATAACTGCGCGTCGCACGATAAATTGCCCGCGGTCATTATGGCGTGTGTGTGTTCAGTTTTCACTCTATTCGTTATTGTTATAATATTGAAATAATCGTTTATCGCCACAAAGTTTGTCGATTATTTGTATTTTTCTATATTGTAAAACGGCGCGCGTATCTGCGTTTATTTAGAAAATCTTAGAAAAAAAAAAAAATGTTTGGCCGTGGGTTCCGCGCATTAGTCGGGACGACACAATCATTGTAAAATTAAAATACACAATGACGGGACATCTCAGGGCCGGATTAAGGTTTTTGCCGCCCATAGGCTGAAATGAATTTACCGCCTAATTTACATAGGTATTGATATTTTACTTCTATAAGTGATACGTAAACAACGTAGTTTTTCGGTCACACCAAAAAAAAATTTGCCGCCCTAGGCTTTAGCCTACACAGCCTAAGCGGTAATACGGCCCTGGGACATCTCATATTATTTATATTTTGGATTGTCGCGCGTACTGCCGTTCTGAATTTTGCCCGTTATATGTATATATATATAATATATATTTTAAAATTTTTTTCCAATTTTTCCCGTTTTAATGTATATTAATTTATATTCCTTCAGTCGAATTGACGAAAATTTTTCGCTACCGGAAATTATTATGAAATATTATTTCGCCTGAAATCCGTGAGATTCGTTTCTTCGACTGTTAAAACTGTACCGGTCAACGTGACTCGAAATACACACATAATACGCTTATAAAATACATCGTAGCCGATATTGGCTTTGACTCGCGCGTGTTTAATACGACGTACGGAATATACGGTATATATTTAAATTATGATTATTACAGTCGAACCGACCTTGTTTTTATGTTTTGGAAATGTTGGACGTGTTATTTGAACGCGTTTTCTAGTTTTGCGCGATTTATTTTTATCAGAAACAATATTTACGACACCGATACGCGCTAATGAATATAATATTGTAATACTATTCGATTCTTGATTATTATTATAATAAAGTACGATTATATATTTTTTGCAATTTGTATAATAATCTTAAACGCGTTACGTGACGGTGTACTGCTGCAGTTGGTGGATAGAGATAAAAGAAAAAAAAAAATCTCTACTTGAAATATACGTTACGTATTTTAAATAAATTGTTTTATTTCTTATTAACGAGAAACGTGTTGTTTAGGCGTAATTACAAAATCAGCGATCCGCGGAGTTATTGCGATTATTATTTGTTGTAAAATTAAAAAAAAAGTAACTGTAATTTTCTGTTTTCCTTTAAAATTATAATACGTGCAGTACGTAATATATAGTAGTGTACCATTTTTTTTTTTCCCCATAATATACGTAAGTACATACTCGCCTATTTTCATACATATTAATACAATTCGTCGGTACATACATGCGAATACAGTATTATTTTTTTAGTAGATTTCCAGTGAAGTTATATTTAAATCAATGATATTCCAATTACCCGTAACTCGCAAGTCCGTAACTTTATAAAATAATATCGTCCGGACATTCGAAAGAATTATAATAATAATAATAAAAAAATCTTATTTACATGTATTTTTCGTATTATTATCGTTTTATAGACATTCGTCTAATTACGTATATTTTTATTATTGAAATAAAATGTAAAACGCGCGTAACCTTCATTATCACGGTGAAACAAGGAATGGAATCCGAACAACCGACGCATTTTATTTTTTAATCTATTAATAATTTCTCAAGGCTGTAATTCAGAGAATTTCGGGTGTACGAACGCGAAATTAAAACATTTAACCGTTTTAAACGTTTAAATAAATAGGAGATTAGTAAATAATTATATGCGTAGGAGTAGTAGGTATAGTGTAAGTAAATAAATAAATAAATAAATGCGTAGTGACGTATTATATATGTATATTCCGTACAAGACGGCATAAGAAAATAATCTCGACCATAAAAATGTATAGGTAAACACAAAATGTCGTTAAGTGGACGTCGAACGTGGTGTTGTTGTACTTTTACCATGTAAAACAAGGTTGGTGGGCTCTGTGTGTGCACAGCTCATTACATAATATTATCCCAGAAACATAATTACGACACGAAAAGAAAGATCATGATATTTTTTTGTGCTGTACTGTGTGTGTATAGTATAATACATATAATATATATAATATATATATTCTGTGTGCTTAATGCTAATATTTAAATGTTTAAATAGTTAAGAGAAACTCGGACAGTAGATCTAGGGCTATGAATTTAATGCACTGAAAATTCTTTTCAAACAAAAAAAAAAAGCAAAAGTTTATCGAATGGTTCAATTAATGTTTTTAATTTTTTTATTTTTTATTACGTATTTACGTAAAATAATTTTAAAACAAATTGTCATTATTATTATATTATATAAAAAAAAAATTGTTAGTTCTCTATCAAATTGACGGGCTTTTGACGGTTCTTCAACTCGGGACCGTGTAAAATATTTTTAAAAGACGGAAATAAAAAAAAAAATGCAATAAAAAGGGGAAAGATCTGAAAAAAAAAGACTTGAAAATCGAATGTACGGAGAAATTTAAAATAAAAATTGCGTAAAAGTGATTACATTGGTAATAATTCTGAGCGTTCTACTATATACGTATTATAATAAGCAAGCCGCGTGTAATATAATATAAATTATCGTTATGAAAAAGAAAAAAACGCATTAGCAACACAGTTACGTATCGCGTATTATATTAAAATACTTTTGTCGTACACGGAACAATTAAATGCGTTTTACCGTCTCTCTCTAATAAATGATGTAATATACGAGTGTATATATTTTTAAATGTCGATTTTCTAAAAAAGAAAACACGATATACGACTCTTTTTTAATATACTTTTGGATCGATTTCCGTCGATAAAAGTTTGTTAACTCCGATTTACACTGTAAAATGTGTTGCGTAGTACCCCCGTGTATGTTGACATACGTATAATATGCAATATTGTGTAGACGATACGAGTTTTATTTTTTATTTTTACAGACTTGATATATTAATTATTAATATAATAATTTATTGCTTTCCGCATTTACATATTATATTATTTTATACATATTATTCTACTTGTTTTCAATGCGCGCGGAATTCCGTTTACACGGACACGACATTCGGATCTTTATTCTCGTATTATATAATAAAAAATACATAACAACTATATATATATATATATACAGAATTGTTGAAATTTTTCAACGGAAATTTAATACCGCCGTCTGCGCGATGGATTTTCTCGTTTTCTATTACGCGTATTATCTGTATTTTGTTTCGTGTTGTCGGAGAATAACATATTTTAGATTTTTTTGTCGTCGAGTGTATAGTGTCTTGACATCACGCGAAATTTCAAAGGAGATCGAAAATCAAAACGAAATATTTTACACGCATTTTTTTCACTTATTATATTATATATACAACACGTGACTTTTAAATTTGTAAACTATAATATATTCGGTATTTTCGTTGCCTCTGTATTATTATTATTATTATTATATATATAATATAAAATGACAAATACCTGTTATTATGTTCTGTTAAACGGTATTTTGTACACGAGTCATTTTATGGTAATTTCTCCTCATTCCTTCCTAGTCGTTATTGAGCAAATTCCAAAAAAAAAAAAAAAAACGGTTATAATACTGGTGTTTATCGTTCATAATTAAATTGTAATTGTATTGTGGTGAATCGTGTTCACAAGGGCTCGTTAACATTTTTCTGACGGTTTAATGCGTTTTCCGAATAGTCGATCACGTGACACGAAGAAAACGATGGTAGAAATTAATTTAATGTTCGACTGTTGCAATTATTTTGGGTGTCCTATTAAAATGATAAATGATGTTATATATAGGAATTCGTAAAAATCAATATTGTATATGTTTTTTACTTGGTCATACAATAGTTATTCAAATCAAATGAAAAGTATAAATAGTCGGCTACGGGTTCTTCGTTTCTATTAGCTGTGTACATTTAATATATACACTATACCCAGCTCCTTTTTTTTTTTATTCTTGTTGTAAAAGGAGTTTATACCGGATATCGTGGATACGAAAAATGAAGTAGGTACATAGTGAAGATAGAGTTACGTGTAATAGTAATATTAGTTCTGAAAATAGACACAAACGTTGTACACTTGTACGTTTCCATTTCATTGACGCTCGTTTAGTTTCAGGTGAAAAATGGTGAAACCGTGTCATACAGTCACTGTCCGTTTCAGAAAAGTCGTTCCCGCTATTCTTGATAATGGGATAGTTTTATTTTTAAACTAATAAATTAGTTACAAGAATTTTTTCCAAACACCATAAATTGATTAATATGTTAAAATTACTTTTTTTTTTAAATATTATCCATGAAATACAGAATCATTATTATCTCTCTAATAGATACCGAGAGAAATACTCATTTTTGCATCAGGCCTTGTAAATTATATCTAATGTGTTACATTCATATTATTGTATTTAAATTATATAACAAGTGGGTGTACGTAATGAATTATTAATTTTTACACTTTTTTTTTAGGAATGTAAAAGTTTTTAATTATTTATTTTCGGTTTTTGTTTATTAATCTTAAAAATAACGGTTTTCGTTTAACGTTTTTAAAAAAGGTTATTTTTCACCAATTATAAGACAGTATAATTCAAATGAAATATCTACTCAAAAAGTAGACTCTTCAAACAATACATCGTCACTCGTAATAATCACTCGTCTAAGATTTCATATTTAAACAATTTACTGTTAATCGCCTAAAATCTACATATATCATTCAAATTTTATAAAAAAAAAAACGTTTAAAAGTGTATTCAAAGTACAAAATAATCACCTTCCAAAAATTAAAAAAAAAAAAAAAATCGCAGGATAATTAATAATTATTATTTTCTCTCTTTTTTTTTTTTTTTTTCATTGCTTGATATCTATCACAAAGATAATTTAGGTTTCATAAAAATAAAAATAAAAAATTCGTCATTATACAAAATATATAATTTATTTCCTTTCCGTTTCCATTTTAAAATTTTATTCGTTAAATAACTGTTTTTAGAAACGTTTCTATCATAGGTAGTTTTATTATTCGCAACACTATAATATATACGCACACGCACGAACACATATATGTGTTTATAAATAATTTATTCATTGAATACACACGTTGAATGTACCAATATATATATTTTAATATATGTTACAAGTTAAAACCGGTTTATAGGTGTATATTACGTTTAAATCGAGTATACCCAGATGTTTTAGGTATCTGTATGTAAAAGTAATAATAATAACAGCTTAGAGCTCGCTGATAAATAAATGACTTTAATGTAATATTTATGTTTATTTTTATTTAGTAAGTGACTAAAATGGTTTTTTTTTTTTTGTATACCTCAAGTGGACTGAAATTATAATTGTATGAAAGTGTTTTTTTTTTCAAGACAAAATTTGCTCCGGGAGTTTGTGTATATTATGTACGTATATTTTAAACGAGTCATTCTGCATTATTAAAAAAAAACCATTTCGTTTTACACAAAAAGTCGAATAAAGCTGTCAAAAACAGTTCGTCTTAGTGAATTGTTTTTTTCGTCTTCTTTTTTTTTTTAATTGCTTTAAAACGTATTGTGTATAGTTACGAAACCTCTCTAGTGTATATGTACGAATTTATTACACTTGGATGTGATATATTCATATAATCTTTCGTATTATTATCGGTTCTGTAGCGGAATGCATATATATTATATACAGAACAAAAAGATAAAACATTTATTTCACTATTAAATTATTTAAATCGGTGGAATAAGAATGTAGAAATGAGTTGTGAGGAGAATAAACGTTGAACCGTTTTTTTTTTTTTTATCGAAAACATAACGGAGAATACAAGACGATTTTCATAAAAAAATTTTAAGATTTTGCCACGGTCAAAGAGAAGTGCGTGTTATAACTTTTCGTATAAACTTCACTTTTTATTTGAATATATTAAATTAAGTTCCAAATTCGGCCCCCTATTACCGTGTAATTGAAGCTGTGAATTTATATATATATAGTATATAGCCGATGTCAGACTCCTACATGTTCAGTGTGTCTTTATTATGAATGTTTCTTTTAGACTAGTTTATCACTGCTTTTGGGCAACGGATAATATTGTTTTAATTAATAATAATAATAATAAAATTGTTGTATTGAATACGTTCGTTTACCATCGGTTACGGGAAAAAAGTTATCATCAGGTATAAAGCGAAAATATAAAAATAAACTCATATAATATTAATAATAAAAAAAAAAAAAATTTTTCAAATAATTATTAATAAAACTATACGATATGAGAATGTTATTTATTTATTTATTTTTTTGTTTTAAGTACAACTTAAGTGTAATAAATAGATTAAATTAGTGACAATACCGGTTTACTTCGTGTACAATACTGCGTAGTCCGTTTTTTTTTTGTTACATATTATAATAAATTCAAAGGAAGTCGGTGGTTCCAAGTACTCGGAAAAAAATTCCGATTTATTATTTTTACCAATCGTTTTAACGATAGTTTTAGTATACGAAAAAAAAGAAAATGTCTTATAAGAAACAAGTCGTTTAAAAATCGAAAAATTCTCTCGCATCACATTTTAGAAGAAACTCGGCGAGTCGTAATCCACTCGAACTGACACCGTACTATAATCGATTTTTTTCGATTTTTTTTTAATTCACTATAAATATTTCTCTTTTTTTAAAAAAAAACCAACAAAAGTTTTCGTTAACGTTCGTTCGTTCGTTATTATTTTACTATTATAAATACAATAACCGATTACGATCAAAGACGAAAAAAATGTAAAAATGTAAAAAAAAAAAAATATTTTGTTGACAACATTTTGGTGACGTGTTGCTGCGATGTGTGGCGTTTTTTTGCAGTGTGCGTACGTCGTCCGGGTGAATATTATTGTTGTTCGGCCATACCGCGCGTACGGCGTTGAACAAGACGTTGTCAAGACACGCGGCCGTCGGCGATTTGCAGCGTGCAGAGTGGCCGTCTGCGTGCTCGCGCGGATAAGTGCGCGCACACGGCGGGACACCGGACCGTCGTTGCAGCGTTTTTCATGCAGGACGGGAGTCGGGTCGGCAACAGAGGCGTCGTCGTCGATGATACGAGTCCGGCCATGTGCAGCAACAAGCGAACACTACCCCCCGCGCCGTCGCCGCATCACCGCGCGTCTCCTCAACAACAACAACAACAACAACAACAACAGCAGCAGCAGCAGCAGCTGCAGCAACAACAACGTTATCGTCAACAGTCGAGGCGTGTGACGGCCGACGAACAACAGTATTTCCTCCATGCGCGTCGACCCGTCACCGCCGCGGCGTTAGCCGGCCGCAACCCGTCCGCGGGTATGCCGTCGTCCAAGCTGTTGGCGTGTTCGCCACCGCCGTTGTCGTCCTCGTCGTCCTCGTCGTCCTCTTCGTCGTCCTCGTCCAACGTCAACGGGTCCGCGACGTTCCTCGAGGTCGATCAAAGGTCCGACTCGGGGCTGGGCGGCGGCGGTTCCGTGCGCACGTCGAACTCGGCAGACGAACGGTCCGGTTCGCATTCGAGCGCGTTCAGCGGCCCGGAAGACCACGTCGCGGTGGCCGCGTCGCTGCTGCTGCCGCCGGTCAACGATAGGCGTACGCCCGTCTGGAGAGATCCCAACATCATGATTCAGGTACGTCGGTCATGTATCCGTACGCGACAGCCGGTGTCGGGTACAAACCTAACCTGAAAATTACACGTGTTGCTGCCTGCAGTGGATGATGAAAATCAACGGATCAATAGTACGCGGTCCGTTAACGTCCGGGATACTGCACGCCTAGAACAGCGGTTCCTAAACTCTTTCTTTTTTTTTTTGGCTTTGTCTTTTATTTTTTTTTGGACTAAATTCAATCGTGGTGCTCCGCTGTGAATACCACGAGGAACATAAATTAAAAATTAACTTAAATTCTCATTGATAACCAATTTTTCAATATATTTTTTTTTTTTTGAACATAATTTACAATCTATGCGCGCGCACGGCCAACCTAATTAACATAAATATTATACTTGAAAAAATAACGAAAAATATTACAAAAGTTAAAAAATGATAAAATTCAAAATCGAAATCACCAGTGAATTACAGTGAATGAGATTTTATTCTATTTTTGTATGACCATAAAAGCATATTTTTTACGAGACCCTTGGGGCACTACTGTGCACAGTTTGAGAACCGCTGTACTAGAATCATATATAGAACGAAAACTGCAGTACGTGCTATGTACGCATTACGATGCTGAGTGTCATGCGCGCGCGCGCGCGCGCGTGTGGCCGTCTTTCTCATTTGAATTCTTAATTTTTCTGTACGGCGACAAAAGAAAAAAAATCAATTTAATTTAACGTCAGCCCGTTTTTACTCGATCGATTTTATACTCGGACATTTCAATTAAAACTATATTAAATCGTGTTAATTATATTAAAAACGATTTTTTTTTTTTTAGTAAATTTACATGTAAAAATACATATTTATGTGTATACGCGTATATTTATATTGAAACCGATATAATTTTTGGTATATTTCATAGTGTTTTTACAAATACAAACTTTTTATTGCGGTAAAACGAACCGGTTAAATCGATAAACGTTATTATTACGTACAATATAATAATATTATCGTAAATATTGTTGTTGGACCAATTCATCGCATATATTAAATTGTAACAGCAGCAGCAGCAGCAGCAGCAGCGCCCCGTGACCAGTTAAACTAATTAATAAGGGGGGTCTGCACCGGACCTGTGTATGGCTGTATTTCTAACTGAAATACATACGTTACTGGAAAAATTCTCACGCCTTGTAGAGTGATCCGATTTTGATATTTTTTGTCGGAAAGAGGAAAATATTTCGCAGGGCGCATTATTATTGGTCTTCGATTCTCAGCATTTTCTTTTGCACGTGTCAACCAACAGCACCGACAGACAGAAAACGAAAAGCTCGATTTTATATATGCTTTACAGGAAGAACTATCGTGCCTCCCAGAATTGTCCGATTTCGATAATTTTGCTGTTGTTGAATAAAGAAAGAGTTCGAATATGAACAATTTTCACAATTTTTTTAACAACCTTTTTTTTTGTAGTTTTTATTATGGTAATCTAAAATCGAAGTCCAATGCGCCCCGTAGAAAGTCTTCTTCCTTTATCCAACAACAGCAAAATTATCGAAATCGGACAACTCTGGGAGGCACGAGAGTTTTTCCTGTAAAGCATATAATAAAATCGAGCTTTCAATTTTCTGTCCACCGAGTGTCGGCGCTGTTGACACGTGCAAAATAAAATTTCTAGAATCGAAGTACAATGCGCCCTGCGAAACGTTTTCCAACAAAAAAAAAGAATATCGAAATCGGGTCATTTTTTACTACAAGGCGTGAGAGTTTTTCCAGTATAACGTATGTATTTCTTCAGCTAGAAATACAGGTCCGGTGCAGGCCACTTAACAGACTAAACAAGACCGTGGTGTATTATAGGCCCGTAAAACGCCGCGTACTTGACTTAGCGTTGAAGTGAACTCGGAAAAATGTCTGTACAGTTTTATAATATTACAGTTTTGGTTTTAAATATTATTACGGCGTATTCAGTAGTGTTTTCGGCGCGTATATAATGGTAAAGCTGGGCAAATTTTTTATTTAACTTGCTCTAAAATTACGTCGTCTAAATCCGTTTAACCTAGTTAAAAGTCAAAATTAATTAAAAATTCAAATATATCGGTTAGGTTTTATAAGTTATTATTAATTTATCTTCCGTTAGATTTCATATATATTTTTTTTTTGTATGAAAAAATTAATCGTGAATTCGTACGAATACGATTTTCAACAGTTTATGTGAAATCTGAGGTTGTTTATCCCGTCTACTCATTCTATGCGTTACTCGTGTGTGCATTCGTTTTTTTTTTTTTTAATTTGTTTGGATAAAATATGTTGACAACTAATTAAATAAACGGCAACGGAATATTGTATTCGTTGGTTCAAATAAAAAATAAATACGTTGATACGAGGGAAAATGAATTAATACTAAACTATAAGCGTGTGGTGAGTAATATAAAGTCGATGAGTTTATTTATATTTTTTAACTTATTCTAAAAAAACTCGTTTATGCTCGGTCTCGTGTATCGGCATAATTTCGGAAGCGCGCGTTTCCGTTGGGTTTATTGCAGAATATTATATTATAGTCCGCTCCCCAGTTAATTTAACTATTTTCATTCTTGCGCCCAGCCTTGCGAGAATATTATTTTTCATTTCATATCGCTGCAGTATTGGTGTATTGTTTTTATTTTTTGTATAATCGCGCGTTTGTCTGTATTCTGTTCCTGTACAAATTTCACTGTTCGATCTCGTGTATAGTTGTTGGTTAACGCATTTTTTTTTTTGTGATCGCGCGGAAGAGACTTTCAGAGGAAACCGCGTAGAATGTCTTCGTGTAATGAAGGGCGAGTCGGACGACCGGATGTGCGAAAGTTTCCCCAGAAGGCGAAATACGGTTTTTTTCTTTCTTCGAAATATTAAAAATTATTACTGTACGGTTTATTTTTGTCGTTTGCTGTTATTATTATTTTGCGATTTAAAAACCTATCACTAATATATACCTTCATAGTGGCAACAACGCGTAATAAAAATGTAACAATATTAATACTTAAAATCTTTTTAATAAAATTAAAAGTAAATGGTTTTTTTTTTTGTATTATTCTCTCAAATCTATCGTTACGTAAAAACACTATAAAAATCAAAACTTTTAAACAATATAGCACTCAGAAATACATGCAACCAGCTGTGTACGAAACAACTGTTTCACGTAATTAACTGTGTATTATAATTGTCATATAATAACGTGACATACTTCCGGGATAACTTATCGTCGTCTGGTCTCTGCGTTCGATTCGTCCGTGTGCGTTGTTTTAACATTATTTACGCGTTTACTAATTATCACATAATAATATGTATAAACGTCACAGATTATTTGTTTTGTGTTTGTTTTAATCGTAGAAAAAAAACTCGATTCGCAGTTGGTGGAATGTGTTTATCAAATAGGTGGAATTTTTTTTTTTTTTTTTTTATGCCATAAATAATGATGTTTATTTAAACACGAAAACGGTGGTTATGAATCCCAACACCTCGGGCATTTCTTTCGTATAATATACGAAAAATTGCAGTTTCGGGTCTCGTGACACGACCGCCGCTGTCTGAATTATAATAATAACAGCTATTCGCACGCGGGGCCCCCTTCTTTCTCTTCCCACTCTAGGCACCTTCGTCATTCACGAATATAGAAATGATTCATATACTGGAAATAATTCTCACGGTGCACGCCACCGTGCACGGTATAATATATATATAATTATATTATGTATAATATTTGGCTACTTAATGACGTGAATTCTGCCCGAAACGACCGGGCGGTATAGCCACTAAAAAAAAAAAAAAAAAACGGCATTATTTGACAAATGATTACAAATAGTTGGTGGTGCTAAAATTGTGGATAACTATAGGTAATCTCTTAAAGGGTTCCACGCACACTTCACTTCCACTTTGAAAAATTTATTATTTATAATAATACAAATATTGTACAGTGTTCATAACTATTGGGAATGATTTTTTTTTTTTTTTTAACATTATATTTCTTAACAAAATATATCTAAAATCTGCTCGTTTTAATATTATTATTCGCAAGATTTTTTTCCTACACTCTTAGTGCTGTAATACGTAAACCACACTGAATCGGTTACGTTATCCCGAGCATACGTACATACTATATAGCCAGCGTATTTTAATCTAATTATTAACCAGAGATGAATACTTGAAAAGCTACACATCGTTGTGTTGTTGAACTCGTTAACAACCGCTGTCTCAATTTACATTTATATTTCTTCTATTCTTTCAAAAAAAAAATATATATATATACACTCAGTATTATTTAAAATTTAATTATAATGACAAAAAATACATTTTAGTGGTCTCTTAATTGTTCGTTGTAAACCCGGGATGCCAAAAGATGTGGCCGGTTTTAAAATTTTTAACTACCCATTTAATAAAACGTTGTTCTTATTATTTCTATCCATTCGCTTTGTCCGTCTTCGCTATTTCATTCGTATTTTTCGAAAAGATATTTATTAGACATATTTATACTATTAATTAATTACGCATGAACGTCGTCCATTTGCAAAAATTATTTTGCACAAAAAGCGTGTTATTATAACAAAACAATTTATTTGCCATTATAGATTTCGAGTAAAAAAAAAATAAATAAATAAAACAAGTACGTTAAATATTTTACTCATGTCAGGGCGGGAAATCGACTATTAAAAAATAGTTGTGTATTATATATTCCTTTTATTTCAATAATTATTTCTTATCGAATTTGTATTAATGTTATTTTTTAGTATAGGTTTAATATATATATATGAAATTTATTTTCAAATTAATTCATAGGGTTTAAAGTTTAAAATTAGGTACATAAATATTGTTTATATATTATAATTAATTTCAAAGTGATATATTGTTCGGTTTAACCTATGTACAACGATCCCAAGTCCAGTGTTAAGCTAATATTCATTTTTATTTCAGTACAACTTTCGTGTGTATACCATTACAATATACATATATTGTTTTTTGTTCACCACTATAAATAAATAATTTCTTTTTTTATTTTATCACAATATTATGATAAATTATAATAATATTATATTAAGTGACTTAGTATAAAAGAAAAACTTAATTTATTCTGTAATTAAATACATTTATAAAGTTCTCAATGATCTCTAATGAGTCGATTTTAATATGAATAATTACATTTTTCGAAGATAAAAATTCGTATGTAAATAAATAGTGCTTATCGGTCCGCGTTCGCTTATAAGGGAAACGTGTTGTTCAAAAACACAATTCGATAATAAAACTCGCTTGAAATCGCCGGGAATATATGTTATTTTGTTACGAGATGATTTACACGGTTCTGACAATCCGTATACGATTTGTTGCGAGTTAATTTTTAAAATAAATAAATAAATTATTGAATAAATAATAATAATAATAATAATAATAATAATAATAATAATAATAATAATAATAATAATAATAATAATAATAAAATAATAATAATAAAAAAAAACGTTCTCGACGATATTGCGGATAAAGAGGATAAGGTCGTTTGGTTTTCAGTGTTTTTAAATTCGCGCAGGCGTTGCGATTACGGAATATTACAATCGGATCTAATTGAATATTGTTCTTTAACCACCTGGGTATGACGTATATTATTATGCATAAATAATTATTTAAAATAAGCGTAATGTGTATAATATGTATAGTGTTCCGGGACGATGTACTAATTGGTATAATTTCTCCGTGGTAATTGACGGTTTTTAAATTTCGTTTTTTTTCTTTCTTTTAAAATTCTAAAATCTAAACTATTAGTTTGGCAACGGACAAAACGTAATTCACATTATTATTTTTTTTTTTGGAAATTTAGATGTTTAGTAAAAAAAAAAAAATTCTAACTTTTTATGTTATCTTGTTAAATTTGAATATGGCCAATTTAAAGAGTTAACGTTTTTGTGAAAATATGATTGGGTCAACATCCAATAATTTCTCATCGAGATGGCGATTATTAGTTATTTTTCTTTTCCATGATTTGCTGAAAAAATAATATTCAATACCGTATTTTTTTTTTTATTCGTTTAATATCGCGTGGCACGCGAAATTAATTTTTATCAATATCGTGGTAATAAAAATTGATAACTGTAAAAAAAAAAAAAACGCGATACTGTAAAGCGAAAAATCACGGATTGTAAAATATGTAATTATTTGTGAAATGTTTAAACACTCCAACTAGCTACGTAAGCTAAGCAGTAATTTTTTTCACGTAACTGAATATTGAAAATTGCGATCGAAGGAAGAAAAAAAAAATCTACGGCCAGTATTTTCCTCGTGAACGGGGTAGTGTTGTCAACTCAGAAATGTGTACTTATACAAATGGTCAAATTCGGACGACAAGGATTAATTTCACACACACGTTATAAATAATGCGTGGTTTCAAACGTCGATCAAAACACATTCGTCTCCAGTGTAGTATTTTAAATTAACAAGTCGTCAATTCGCGCGGGGTGAATATTTTCGAAAATAATTTTTTCGGCTTTATACGCGTCAGTTTTCGACGAACTGAGAAGTACTGACCAGCGAAATGATAATCGTTATCGTACAATGGCGCAGGAGAAACTATTTTTCACTTGGGGGGGGGGCAGACATTTAATACGTTTATATGTATTTTTTAGTATGTAGTATGCCAATATGTTTAAATATAAAAGTATAATAATTATGTAAAACGTCCAAGAAAGTGTGAAACGGGTTAAACATAAAAATATATTGTGAAAAATATAATACTCGGTATTTTTTTTCTTTATAAGCTTATATGTAGGACAAACCTATATAGGTACTATGTATATATAAACAAAAATATGTATACTTGATTACTGATACACGTACAAGCAGTAACTAATATTGACGGTACCTACATACGTCTTTGGAACGACATAATAATATTGTTAATGAAGTATATACATTTATTTAATCGTTTTAAAAAAAAATGAACTATTTACTATAATAGTAATATTATTTGTCGTGTTTATCAATATACATATATATATATATTTTTTTTTTTTTTAAACAGCATACAAATAAATTGAGTATAAAATAAAAATATGTGAAAACATCGTTAAAATAAAAACCTTTTTTTTTAAAACAACGTCGAAGCCTTAATAAAAAAAATAGTGTACAAATTTCAATGAAAATAATTACTAGAAACTAAACTTGAGAACTATTTAGGTAGGTATATACAAATTATTATTATTATTATTTGTACAAGAAAAATGTTATGGAGTAGGTGTAAAAACATCAGAATTTATTTTATTTGGGGGCAACTGCTGCCCCTTCTGTTCCCCTTCACACCGACGCCACTGTTATCGTACAATTACAAGATTTCGGGTAGACGTTATAAAGAACAACGGCGAAAATGTAAGAACCACGTGATTATACTCATTCAGAAATATAAAACGCGAGAGATTATTTACCCCGCGCGCGCGACTGGATTTGAGTTTTAAAAAAATGTCAACAACTATCATTTTTAGATTCTGAGCGGAACGAGGGATCTAGTGGTTTTACAATGATGTTTAATTTTTTTTTTTTTCTATCCTGTGTACGGATTTTCGACCAGAAGGATTGCTCCGATCTCTTCGGTCACAATTTGTTTCCGGCAGCAATTCGCGTCTAGTTGGTACTTTAGAGAGGTCATTTTTCGATTTTCTCAATAGTTTCTTAACGCGACGCGCGATAAATTGCCGAAAAACCGCTAAAAATGGGATTTCGTCAATATCACGTATAGTTTTTTTCGCTATAATTTCGAAAATAATCATTCTGTTGTCTTGACGTTTTCAGCAGAAATGTTGAAATTTCTTCTAATATAACTCTTCCAAATTGTTCGACAAAGTGTATTATTACACCGAAGTTCCGCTCGGAACCGTTTTATCGAACGCAATCACTGCAATCATTGCTTTTAAATTTTATAATAAAAAATAAAAAACTTCAAAATGTTTATCCGAGTAATTCACTTATAAGCGATGTGTCCACAACACCTCGCGGCTCGCTACCTTTTTTTTTTTTTTCGCGTCTATGAGGTTAATATTATTAATATTGTCCTCCGATTTTATTAAAACGTATAATAAATAAATGAGAGAGCGGTAAAACAGCAGTTGTGTACGCGCATTCAACACTGCAAAACATATTATACTTCACTGTAATACACGATTTTAATAATATATTCTTGTGTGTAACGTCAGTGAACTGTGGAATTTAGACTGTATGTTATTACGAGTGATTTTATTTATTTATTTTTTGAAACATACTAATACAAATAGGTATTATTATATATCGTAAATAATAATAAAACGAACCGATTGTGTCTGTAATCGTAATACATGTACACGACTCGCATGACGGCAAAAAAAAAATTCTATTATAATCGCTTTCCGCCTTTTTCGATAATAATAATAATAATAATAATAATAATAATAATAATAATAATAATAATTTCCGCGCGCGCGCGCGTATATTAAACAAATATCCTGTGTCTGCTGGTATTGTTGTAAATGAACGCACGGCTAGGTTAACCGACGACTGGTTTTTTTTCTCCATTATCAAACCCCCCGTAACAAACGCGCCATCGTAAATCTTCAACGTTCTAAACGCATAATATTATAATACGTATATATTACAGAAAACCGATAAGTTTAATTGTTGGAATCATCGTAATAATATAATTATTATTGTTTTTCATATCCCGTATTTATATAATATGCACGCGATGATAATAATAATATGAAAAGTTCGTAATAACGAATTGGTTGCGGCCATCGTGTGCGGTGGCGTAGCTTTCGTTATCAATATTTATATATATATATTTTTTTTAATACGTATTTCGCTGTTTTTTTTTTCTTTCTTTCTAATATTCGATTTGTATATTCGATCTTATCTCTGTTGCCCGCGGATATCTAAACGAGAAAAATCAAAAATAAATATTAATAGAATACAATCGGACACGAATGTGTGCAGTCTCTTTATCTCTTTTGTGTTCGGAACGATTTTATTTCTGTCGGTCGCCGCCGTTACGAAACGGAACGCCGCGTTTATTTATTATCGATAAAATAATCCTGCGCACTTGCACACGCGGTCGTGCGAGAGCTGCTCGGGATCGTCCATCAGAGACGGTCTTCTTCTTCTGCTCGTGGCGTTGTTGTGAGCAGTAGTAGCAGCAGCCAGTACTCGTGTGTGTAGGTACGACGGTCGTGCTTCGGATTCGTATCGTTTTTAATAATTCGCGTGTCCGGAACAGAGTCGACTTTTTTTTTTTTTGTCAAAACGGGGGAGGCGAGGGAAAAAAGAAACGTCGCCCGCCGCCGCCGCCGCTTTTGAAATCTATAAGCGCGTCGGAGAGTAAAAACATTTTGATCGCGAATCGCGCCATGTCTCGGAGAAATTTGTTTCACTCGTCGAATAATATTAATAACGGTATTCCGTTACAACAAATGGTGAGTGTTGTGTTTTGCTTTGCTTTTTTTTTTTATTTCGTATTTTTCGCGTTTTCAAATACGTCGTCTGCCGCGATCTCTAAGCCGCCGAGGCGTGTGCGCGCGTGTAAACATAATACAATTTTCAAAAAAAAAAATTTCACAAGTGCGAGCGTGTTTTGAATTTATGAGAGAATAGTTTTTTTTTAAAAAATTTAATAAATTCTTTTTTGTTTGTCGATATTTGATTTTTTTTTGTATTTTGCGCGTTTATTACAAAAAAAAAAATCATTTAGAAAAATATCGAGAACTATGGTCGCGCCAGTAATTAATTTATTCATTCTTTCGATAATTTTGCCGACCAACAACGGGTGGTGGTGTCGTCGCACTCGGTGCGCTCCGCGTTCTTCGGTGTGCCAGTCGTATATTTCTGTACGAGCTACGATTATAGATATTATACGTTTTCGACTTGATTGCTTACGAAGATACCCAAAAAAAAACAATTAGGTTTTGTTCTAACGGAATTTTAACCGTTTTTTTTTTTTGGGCCGGTTTCACCCAACGTCCCGAGCACAAACACGATTGTGTAAACATTATTCATTTGTAACGTTTCCCGCTCGAACAATAATATATCGTGTATATTATATTATAAAAAAACGTAATAATTATATATTTGTTTTAATAATAACGTTAATTCAACGTTTCTGAACGGATTTTACTTAAAAATGTTTTGCAATATATAATATATGTTATCGGTTTTTTTTTTGGTTATTTTCTCTAGACGACGACGATGATCGATGGGCCCATCATAAGGCATCACGTGGACAGCGTTCAACACCATCAGAATCATTCCGTGTCAAACGTTGCGCAAATATCTCCTCAACAGTTCGAGCCGTATCATTCGTTCAATCCGCCGCCGCCATCGTCGATGCAGCCCGCGATGGGCGGCGTCGTCGGTGGTGGAAAGTTGTGGAATCCGATGGCGAACGCCATGCAGACCAACAACGGCGGCGGCGGCGGCAATAATCCGCCGTCAAATTATTACCAGCACCACGCAAACGAACAGCCGAGACTGAACAGCAGGTACTATAATGTTACTGTTGTTGTTTGTTACTCGTTTTTAAAATAATTAATATTGTCGTTGAATCCGTTTGAAAACGGAAAAGCAGTCGTGTGTGTATATATATATATATATATGACAGACCTCGGATTCTTCTCTACAGTACTAAAAAAAAAATCGAACGTACGCTATAATATGACTCGATAAAAAAAAAAATCATAAAATACATACACTATTTACCGTGTTCTTAAAATTGAAAAAAAAAATACGATTTTTGAGGTATTTTTTTTATTTTTAATTAGGTATTTATAAAAAAAAAATTTACAGTTTTTTCTAGTAGATTTTCCTAGGGAAAAAAAACAAATCATTAGATATATTTGCTTCTGTATTACTCGAGTTTTTTACTCGAGCACTACTGAGATTATAATGTCGTTGTAAAAAATATGTTTTTTTTTTTTTTGCTTTTTCCCCGCCGACCCAACAGAGGAAACGCGGAAAACGAAGCGGTTCTTTACAGAGAGATGAACAGATCCACACACGCGCCGTACGCGCCGCAAGTAGCGACCGGCGGCGGCGGCGGCTGCAAGAGGACCGTCGCCGTCGGATTGCCGGTCGAACACGGTGCGAACGGCGAGTACGGACAAGTGGAAATCGAACGGATAATCAACCATCGCCATAATGTGATGCTGCAACAGCAGCAGCAGCAGCAGCATCAACATCATCATCATCAGCAGCAGCAGCAGCAGCAGCATCAACAGCAAACGGCGGCAAGGACTGCAGTCGTCATTCCGGAACATTTTGAAAAACAACGAGCCGAGGCGGCCGTCCATCAACATTTCGCTGAGAGTTTCAAACTCGTCCAGCAACAGAGGGTGAGCGATTTATTTTTTATTTAGTTTTTTTTTGGTATTTCGTGTTATTGTTTTCTGCGTAATCGAGAAACGCGTGTGAAATAATACACGCGAACAAGAATTATACCGAGATTTTATTATACGTAATGTATTCCAAAAGATCAAAAACGATAATAGGTACAATAAATATCCGAATATTAAATATTGGAATACATTGAAAATTTACAAGCCGCGACCTTGTAAAACGGCGGCTTTGTCGCTCTCCCCCTTGTCGCGAAAATTTTAATTACTTGAATCGCTTTTTTTTTTGGGGGGTTTATAACGTAAATAGATGTATTATTAATCTCAATAATATGGTAGAAATATATGCGAACACTTTTTATTGCGAGTGTATTATAATGTATGTGTTTGAATAAATTACAGTGCCTACGAGAAACGTAACAGAACTCATAGGTTATTCTATACACACTATTATATAGGGCGTAGGAATAATAATAATAATAATAATCGTTTAAAAATACGACCGCGCGAATGGAAAGGTCATCGTGGTATAACCCGGGCTCGGGGAGGGGAGGACTTTATTATGCGCTAAAAAACATAAAAGTAGCCATTTAAAAAAGTTAAAATAGGTACGCAAATGTGATGTGCTCTTATGAAAAAAAAAAAAAAAAAACGTAAGTAATTATTATACACTTGAGTAGTAGTAAAAAAAAAAAATGAGTAAAAATTTAATTTCTATTTAATTGAAATTATATGGCGCATAAAATCGAAATCAATACGCGTAAAGCAATATAACTGGTACCACCCTCCCGTCACAGGCTCAGAGCTTCTTATTTTCATCGTAATCCTCTCCGTAGAACAATTCGTACGTGACACAGTTATTATATGTTTTATAAGTATATACATTTTTAATTTGTGGGAGGGACCATCTTCCGGGCCTTCTTGGATCCGCGGCTGATTAGTATATACGTAATATAAGATACTTTTCAAATGCAAATTCGGCGTTGCAAATATTATAATTAATTACCGTACACCTGTATATAAAAACAACGGTTTAAATCGTTTCGTTATATTCATATTATCGTATCCACCGACTGCGTAATTTCGTTTATTGCGGCTTGCAAGTGTTTGTCAAATAATCACATCCCCCCGGTTGTTCTCTTTAGTGCTCGAATTGAAAATTTAATCGTTCGAAAACGCACAGTTTTTTTTTATAAATAGTATATATATATATAACTTAGCGGTTTTAAACTCGTTCCTGCGTGTATACGTATACACAATAATTCCATTCTCGCCCTACAGTATATTATATGTAATAATATAATAATATGTGTTTGTTATTACGTGAGAACAGTTTTTTTTTCTTTTTACTACCGATATCGTGCGCTTTTTCCCGGTTATTTTTCAATGATTTACTAGTATATAACTCAGTACGTACCAACGAAATTCGTTCGGTGTATTACAAAATGCTGTGTATTATAGCACATAATTTATGAATTCCCACGACCTATAAGTACAGCGGCTGTTGTACACGCGAAATCTTTCGGCACCATTACTATTATATTACGTGTATAACACTATCAAAAAATATATATCGCTGTAAAACGAATTAATCGCATTTCGCCCGTTATTGGAAACTTCGTTAACGCTATATATATATATATTCGTTAAAACGATTTGTTATTCGTAGCGATATACGCGATCGAAGTATATATATATTATGTATAGGTACACGATTTATAATAATTCAAACTAATTTACCACCACCATAAAAAAAAAAAAACAGTAACAAAAACGATAAAACAATCTGTTTTTTCGATCCTAACGCTATACGAATATATTGGTATGAGAATAAAATGTATATTTGAATTTTCCGAGTCTATACAGCAGCGGCGGCCCACTCCCGACACAGAAAACAGTCGGGCTAATCGATAATATGTGTACATTAAATGTTTATGAACTATCAAAAAAAAAAAAAAAACGTACAACAAACTCTGTTTTATGTATTTATTAAACCTTTAATGATTTTTTCTTTTTTTCCACGGTTCGATATTCGAACTGCAGACGAACTATTTTATGTGTTTAATTCGGCGCTTCGAATATTACCAATTATGATTTTTTTTTTTTTTTACCATCATCACTAAAATACATTATACAAAATTATTATTATTATTAAAAAAAAAAAAGTGTATCGTTTTTATTAATTATACAGAGATTCAATTGGATATCGAACTTGCCTAACCCACCGAAAAACGTGTACCCAAGTCAAATGCAAATGACTCAAGATATGATTTTGAAACAAAGTCTTCCTGCTGCGGCGGCGGCGGCTCCGCCGAAACAGCAATACCAGATCGCTAACAGTCGCGGAGTCGACGAGTGGAAAGAGAAGAACGCGTTCGTTCCGCCGAGATTAACGCCGGTCGGAGGACCGCCGTTGTCTTCCGTACATTCAAATGTGAGTCTGCGCGAATTCATTTATACAATAATAATATTATTATTAGTCGAGTTATTTTGTTCGTATAAGTAAATAGTTTTAAATACGGTACGAGGCGATACGTTTCAGGTCGTGTAAAATATGGAAATTGTGAAAAGAAAAAAAAAATTCCCCCCGTAAATAATAATAATGATATTATAAATAATAAGTAACGTTCGTATATTATTTGCACATAACGTTCCGCGATGTTCTGACCTTTCCGGCGTTGTTCGGCGATTGTACGTATTTGCCGATTTATTACGTCGTATTGTTTCCGACTTATTATACGTGTATCGCGTTTTTTCCGCGACATTTCGTTACAATCTGTGTTTGGATAAATATTTGTCGACATTAATATTTCTCGTATAAGGGCGCCGCCCTTCATTGGTCGCTCACATTGGAAACGCGTCGAATCCGTCCAGAACATCGGCGTCCGTACGATAACGGGGTTATTACACCTACTATCGTCAAAAATTCGATCCTTCATAAATCTACAAACTTCAAATCAATCCAGTAATCAGTTCAAACTCAGTCCAAAACGATGTTCTACAAAAACTCCTTTTCCGACCACAAACACATCCGCCTTCTTGGAAAAACCTACCGACAACAAAACACTTACCAAAACCGTACCCGTTAACTCGGGCACACCGACCGACTAACTAACAGTCCCCCACTTCCATCCCCTAGTAGAGGCGCAAGCCTGGTATAGGAAAAGGCATAGCCGTCACTCCAAAGCAAAGCGAGCAAGCAGTTTCTCGTATTCCGGATTTGCTGAAGCCGAAAAGAACAGACGGTGTTTTAGCGCGATAATTTATCTGCGCACGTTTGTTCATATAGTACCTATATGCGTATAAAATAAACGTATCGTAATGTAAATATTGCCTGAAAAAAAAAAAAATGTACCTACTGAAAACATTCGTAACGCGTACAGGTATTAATTTTTTTCTCGCATATTTCAACATTTTTGGCGCACAACAAATATTTTATAGAGCAACAGCGGAATTATAATATATTTCCCCGCCCCGATTATCCGAACCCTAATCGTAAGTATTTGAAACCACTTGGACAAATAATAATCAATTACCAATTTTTACAAACGATTCTTCATATTGTTTTAATGGCGTTTTAACGATTTTTTTTTTTTTCATTAATAGATTATAAACAATTATTATACCCGAATCGGTGTGGAAGAATTCGTTTGAAAATAAAATACGCGCGATTTTAAACAGTTCACCTCCCTCCCGCGCACATACACACGCACGATTAACAACAGCTCGCAGCAGCTGGTCTAGAGTAATACTATTTTTTTTTATTTTTATTTAATGAAATTTTGACTATAAGTCATACATCTCAACAATTATAGTAATACTATATTATAAATTCAGTGCGTGTTAGTAGTAGTAAGTTTTAAATACATTTATTTACGTCATTTCTCGAATGTCGATTCGTAAGCTAAATATATATATATATAGACCGCGTTGGCCGACAGGTTTCTAAAACGGCGATCAAGTAAATTTAATACGCGAGAGTGTGTTTTTTTTTATATATTATAATATATAATAATAGTACCTGTTGGGATTATTATATTATACCCGTAATAATACTATATAAACGAGGAAAGTTTTGTTTTATACGCGCGTATATTACGTTATGAAAACTCGAGACGGTCTTTGAATTCTGTTACGCGCGCTTCGGTCCGATTGTGCGCTTTTTTTTTTTTTGAAGAAGAAGAAAACAATTATTGTGCATAAATAAAATTAAAAAATTAAAAAAAAAAAAATGTAATACTCTTATAAAAATAAAATATATGTATTAAAAAACACAAGAAAAAAACGCCAAGAGTATTTGTAAATATTATAAGATAGTAACAATTAGTTTCGATAGTAAGTCATCTGATGAAGTAACCTGATGGTGACTTACGGTCGAAACTAGTTGTTACTATCTTGTATAATTTACAAATACTCTTGGCATTCTTTCTTTACACGTATATATTATTTTTTATAATATATTATATACATATATTGTTTTTTAATATATATATATATATTTTATAACTATTGTGTATCGATAAAGTAGGTGTATTATTTTTTAACAGTTACACCGATTGTCGACGTGTATAGGATATGAGACGGGTGCAAACTTTAAAAAAAAAAAAAAAATGAATTCTACAACGAATAATAATGTGTTTTTCTATAACAATTTTTTTTTTTTTACAGCAAATAAATTATAGTACAACACAATCGGCCGTTGTTCCTCCTCATACACCGAATCGCGGCGACAGCAGCCTAGTAAACGTCAATGAATGCGATAACCTGCAGCAGCAGCAGCAGCAACAGCACCGAAATAATAATAACAACACGATCTCCTCGTCGTACTCTTCTGCCGTCACTGCAGTCGTTCCTCCGTACGCGAACTCCACCAATAATCACTCGTACGGCGGTTCGTCGTCGTCGTCGTCCGTGATTGTCCGGAACGAGACCACGTACAAAACGAACCATCCTCCGATGATGACGGCACCGGAAGTGGTGTACGGCGGTAACAATCGCGGCGGCGGCGGTGGTGGTGGTGCTGCTGCTGCTGCTGCAGTGGCCGCGTCGTTAACGGCCACCACGATCAAAATGGAACTGAAGCCGACCGTCGGCGGCAAGGCGACGAAATACCAGCAGAGATCGTCGTTCAACGCGTCTAGTCAACAGCAACAGCAACAGCAGCAGCAGCAGCAGCAGCAGCCGCCGCCGAGAATCACTCCACTGCAACAGGAACCCACGTCCTATCCCGGACCGTTGTTAAACACTCACGGCGTCTACGCTCTTTACCCGCCGTCTCGTCAGGCGTGCGCCGGCGGAGACGGTGGCCCGATGCAAATGGACGGCGGTCCCTCGTCCTGGTACTACGTGGTTCGAAAAGAGCCGGTTCCACAGGCTCACGTGCAGAACGCGAAAACGACAACCGTCAACGACAATCGTTCGGTGGAATACGAGCTGCCGACGTCTTTTCACCACCAAAGCGATTACGACCAAACGAAACCTTTGGATTTGTCCTCGGTGTACAACAACTACAACAACAACAACAGCGTTGCCCGTTCTCGTACCCCGCCGTACGTCGTCGTTCCTTCTTTTGCGGACCCGCGAAATCGTCAAACAACAACGTACGAAACCAGCGCGAAACGGTCGGACGACGTTTATTTCAGAGAAAAGCCCGACGTCAGTAGTAATTGTTTCACTCGCCGGCCGCTGGTCACCACCGTATCCTACAACAACAACAACAACAACAACAACAACGGTTCCGCCGCCGCGGCAGTGATTTCGTCCGTCATCGGCCCGGCAACGGTTACCGTTTCGAAACCGCCCGACTTGACGGCGACCAGCAGCGGCGGCGGCGGCGGCGGCTCGACCGTCGTAAAGTCCGCTTCGTCCATTGTCGTCGGGTCGACGGATTCGTCGACGAGATCGTTGTCGGATCTGTCGCCGACGACTCGCGATTCGTCGCCGTCCACTCCTCCGCCGATTCTCACGCCCGCCACCATTTACTGCGCGGAAACGGTCAGCGGAATGAAAAACAGCAACACCACCAGCACCACCACCCGTCATCACAAACTGAAAAAAGCGTGGCTCCAGCGTCACGCGTGGACAGAAGACTTGAAAGAGGCGGGCCTCAGCGTTGACCAAAACGCGTCCGGTTCGTCGTCGTTAGACGATACGCCGCCCGTGTTACAGTGCGAAATCACGAAAAACCGCAAGAAATCGAACGCGGCGGCGGCGGCGGCGGCGGCGGACGATGATAATTCTACGAACGTGCAGCAGCAGCAGCAGCAGCAGCAGCAGCAGCAGCAGCAGCAGCAGCAGCAGCAGCAACAGCAGTCGGTGAACGGCGGCGGTGGGAACAAAAAGAAACGGAAGGGTTCGGCGGCGGCCGAAGAGAAAAAGATCGCGGGAAGTGCTGCGAAAAAAGGGAAAAAAGCCGTTTTGCCGGTTAAAACGCCGAAAAAGAGAGGCAGGAAACCCAAGGCGGTTGTCGAGGCGCCAGAACTGGTGGAGATCTCCGAAGCCGACGAATGTCTTACCTATTTTCAGGACAACTCGTGCCTGACCGACTGCGGCGTGAACATCAACAAATGCCGGGAATGTCGTATTTACAGTAACAAACAGAAAAACAACAGTAAAATGCAAAAGGGAGCCGACAGCATATTTTGCCGTTTCTACGCGTTCCGCCGACTTCTGCGGAAAGACGGCATGGTATTAAACGCAGGTTTTTCGGATCCGTTCAAGTATTGCGAATCGGTACGTATACATGTACTATCAGTGTTTGAATTGCGGGGGGAGGGGACGGAGTCCCCTTTGTTTTTTCAAAATATTATAGCGTACCCCTTCTAATTTTTCATACCGGGACGGTCAAGACTCAAAAATTTTATTGAACTAATGAAAATTAAAAATTGTATTTACAAAGGGAGTGGTCGGTAGTTGTCACAATATGCAAACAATATATTTCTTGAAATGACAATCGTCGATTGCCAATTTTTCTCGATATTATTATTTTGTTATTATGAACACAAAATGTAATCTACTTTATTTTATATATGTTGTTATTTTTATAAAATATGTTTTGTTTTATTTTCATAAGAACATTACTGTTCAACACACAGTTTTCTCGTCAAAACAAAATACAAACGATTTATACAAAAATTAACCAGTGCGAAACTAAAGTTAACAAAAAAAAATATAACACTTCAAAGTTCAGTAAAGGAAAAAAGCAGACTGTATTTAACAAATTATTGATAAAATTCAATATAACAAACAATAATTGATCTTAAAAATAAAGGGAATATTAAATATAATGTTTGCATAAATTCCATACAAAGTTACTGGGTAATATAATTATTAATTATTATAAAACGATAAATACACCAAAAAGAAAGTAAAAAAACCTGATACTCGAATGGATGAAACTCAATGAAAAAGCTCAAAAAAAAGCTTTTTCATTGAGTTTCATCCACAAAATACAAGGGATACTCGAACGATAAAGTTTTCTTGCGCAAAACACAAATAATAGTTTTTGTAAAAATAATGACGAAATATTATAATTTTAGCAATGACACAACAACAAATTTAAATATCAATACCAATAATAATAATTATAGTATTTGCTCGATTAAATAAGTAAATAAAAGTAAGCGTAAATTAATAAAACAAAAAAAATAATAATAATAATAATAAATGCTCCTTTACTATGTGGTGCGAATGTTTACAGACTTACAGTTTAAAAAAAAAAGATGTTTATTTATTTTTGTATAATGAAAAATATAGTGGGGGGTGTGTGGGGCGAAGCCCCCCACGAATTTTTAAGACATTACAATCTGCTGGAACGCACATTATTTTTGTACTTTTGCATCCCCCTTCTAATTTTTTTCCAATTCAAGCACTGTGTATACTATTATTATTATTATTATATGTGTGCATACACTTGATATTATAGAGAATCGTCTCTGATATACGATTATTATTGTTGTTTGCGTGTCATATTCTCGTATTAGGACGATTTGAAAATTTGGTTGCCCGACTGCGAGTCACCGCCGTCTAATTTAGATGTCGATGTAGCCAAAAAAGTTTTGTTAGAAGCCGGTCGTCAGTTCTGTTATTTAGTGAAAGAAGAAAGAAAAGCTCTGACTTTGTCGCCGTTCACCAAAGGTAAATAATATAATAAATCTATTAAATTTAATGCTCGGTCTAGTTAGTAGTACACAGTGAATGTAGAAAACGTTAGTTCACCTCTCATAATTAATATTATAATACACTTTGATACTTCTGTGTATTTACAGGCAAACCACTTGTCTGGAAGAAGGCTGCGTTTGGCGTCAGAGAGATGTGTGACGTTTGTCTTACGACTATTTTTAACTTCCATTGGGCGTGTTCGTTATGCGGTTTCGGAGTTTGCATCGACTGTGTCAGGGTAAGTTGTTGTTTTTGTTGCCACTATATAACTACTACTAATAATGTATGAAACAAGAAAACAAAATGGTATAATGAAAACTGTCTACAAGCAATAAGAAAAAGACAAATTGCCCGTGAAAACTATATTAAAACAGATAGTATAGACACAAAAAGAGTATACATGTTAGAAAGGATGATGTGTAAACGTGTACTCCAAAGAGAGAAAAGAAAATATCTAAGTGATATATTACAAGAGGCAGAAAAAAATTGTTCGATGGGAAGTGTTAGAAATTTCTTTAAGACCATAAAACAATACAAAACGTTCAACCCAAGTCTAAAAACTATTAAGAATCGTCATGGTGAAATACTCATGGACCCTAAAGAAAAAGCCGAAAGATGAAAGGAATACTTTATTGAACTGCTGAACGCAGATATCCCAGATAATTCAACGAGAAGGGAAAACCCATACGGAGTAGAGCCAATTGTAAGTGAAGTGACTCAGGAATGAAGTCAATGAAGCAATAAAAGATTAAAAAAATTGGAAATCACCAGGATCGGACGAAGTACCAGCTGAACTCATTAAATATAGCGGAAAAGAGATGCAACACCTCCTTTTTAGGATTTGTCAGAAGATTTGGAAAGATGAGCGCATGCCAAAAAGCTGGAATGAAGCCATAGTCATACCGATTTACAAAAAAGGTGATAAGTCAATTTGCGAAAACTATAGAGGAATATCACTGCTTAACTCAGCTTACAAAGTGTTTGCGAAAATACTATTAAAACGGCTAACGCCGTACGCAGAAGAAAATTTAGGCAGGTACCAGTGCGGATTTCGAAAATGGAAATCAACAATAGAACAACTCTCACTATCATAGGCCAACTAATAGAAAAAAAGTTTGAATTCCGCCAAAACATCTGGCAGCTATTTGTTGATTTCAAAAAGGCTTATGATAGTATACATCGGCAAAGCCTCTACAACATAATGGAGGAGTTCGGGATCCCACAAAAATTAGTGACTTTGACAAAAATGTGCATGGAAAATACACAGTATAAGAGATAAGGGTCGAATGTACGGAGTCAGAAGCTTTTGAAGTAAGAACTGGCTTAAAACAGGGAGATTCACTATCCCCTACCCTATTCAATATAGCTTTAGAAAAAGCTATAAGGGAATTACAATTAGAAACAACTGGAGTGGAAATCGGCCAACAACATATACAAGTACTAGGCTTTGCAGATGATCTAAATAAATATACTAGGAAACTCCTTGGAGGAGACGGAAATAGCAGCTCAAGTCCTTGAACAAGCAGCTAGTAAGATAGGTTTGAAAATCAATGCCGAAAAAACTAAAGTAATGGAGTTGCTAGAGATTGGAGACAACCCTGACACGGGGTCCCTAACTTTCGAAAAAGTGGATGAATTTCGGTATCTAGGAGTTATGCTAAGTGCTAAAAATGACTGGTCGAAGGAAATAGGAGTGAGGATCTCAAAGGCTGAAAGAGCGGCATTTGCCTTAAGTAAGTTCTTAAAATCAAAATTTTTTTCAAAGAAGACTAAAACTAGACTGTACACGGCAATAATAAGGTCGACGCTCACCTATGGCTGTGAAGCTTGGACTACCACCAGCACAACCGAAAGAAGGCTTAGGACTTTTGAAAACAAAATTTGGAGGACAATATGTGGACCAACTTATGATGGCATCAATACAACTCGGAGAAGAAAATATAATAAAGAACTACAAGACGAATTGGGAATTGCATCAGTTATCAGCTTTATAAGAGGGCAAAGGATCCAATGGTTAGGACACGCGATGCGGAGAAGCGAGGATGATATGAGTAGAACAATACTAAATTGGAAACCAATGGGAAAGAGACCTCGAGGGAGACCCAGGAAAAGGTGGCTGGATGTGGTGGAAGAAGACCTTGAAAGATTGGGAGTACAGGAATGGAGGGAAGTAGTCCAGGACCGGGAAAAGTGGAGAGATATTGTGATGGCGGCCAAAACTCTTAGAGAGTACTAAGTGCCAGTGGAAGAAGAAGAAGAAGAATAATGTGTGCAATGGAGACATAAGAATGATAAAATTGTAATTTTTGTGTTTCGTTGTTTAAAGTCGCCGCGTTATTATTTCAAATTCTAAAACAACTGTAAATCGTTAGGTTCGCTGTACTTGGAATTCACATTTCACATTCAAAATCATTTTTTTATTTTATATTTTATGCGATAAATTTTCTTTTTGCGTTCTTAAGGTCGGTTAAATAAATTCTAACCTACAGCGTGTGATGTTGTTATATATAATAATATTCTTCGCGTTTGTCATTTAGGCTCGTTTGAACGGCACGGTGAAACCTGTGGATCCCGCAACTATGACCAGGAAGGATTTACGCGAAAAAGACACATACATGTGGATAACGTGTACAGATAATATAAAACACGAGATAAAACGTCTCATGTTGACGCAGATCGTGGGTGGCGACGCAATGGACGTCGTGTTCTCTGAAATGCACAAGGTGTGCTCGTGCTGGAATATAAATTTGGATTGCGGTTGTCCAGATCATCCTTTCCCCAAAATGCTGCAGGTGAATATCGATTAATTAATATTACCTACTAACATTTCCAATCTGAATATAACACATGTTGCGGCGTTTGAATAGAAAAGATTAAAATTTTTTTTTAAAAAAACACTTTTTCATTTCTCGATTGATTTTCTTGCGTAGTAAGTACAACATCGCACAAAAAACAACAAATGAAACACTCGTACGCGCATAAATCAGTGATGGCGTTCCATTGTTTTTCGTATTTCAAAATTGTTTTGTTTTAAAACATGGATAGTTTTTAAAATCGTAAATACAATCTAAAATATGTATTGAAAATAGTTTAACCGTTTTATAAATGGTGTAATTTTTAATTTTTTTTTTTTGTATATATTATACATTTATAAGAAAATTGTTGTTTCTATATTTTAATATGTTATTTTTCAAATTGAATCAAGTTCGGCATAAACATACGTGCAGGGTTAATTTCGATAACTTGTAATACAATTCAATAATTTATTATAGACGGTACAGTCATACTAGAAAAGCGCTTTTTGATTATTATTTTATTTTATTATTGTATTATATTTGTTATAGGCTGAATCCGATGATGACATTTCAGAAGAATTACCTAACAAAAGACTTAAAACTGAAAACTCGAAGAGCAGACCTTCCAAAAATGAAGACGACCAGATTGCCGGGGTAAACGCACACACACACACACACACACACACACACACACACACACACACACACACACACACACACACACAAACAAAGGGCATTATTAGTGGGATAGTGATACAATCAGATTTCGCTTTTCACTTTGTAATGAAATTATTGTGAGAAAATATTGTTGATGGATATTCGTATTATTCATAATTTTCATATTTCTTGCTCCAAACAACTCGAAACATACACAAGAAATACTGTATTATTTAACTGATAAATGTTAATATCGTTTGGTAGTTTATCATTTGTTGTAATTCGCAGTGTTCGACCGACAATCGAGTGAGGACCCCGCCGGACTGTTCAAAGAAAGACATGAAGCATTTCATCAGAAAGAGAGATAAATATATGAAAAGGGTTGCGCGCGGACTTTTTCCGCCACGCGTCATGACTTTACAACAAAGTCGAGAACTTTACCCAGACAATCCTCACGTGTGGTTGTGTGAAGGAAGGCTTTTAAGACTCTTGGATCCCCAACACCCAACTAATTGTGATATATTTCAGGTAAATCAATAAATTATAATTTGACCCGAACAAAAACATTTTTTTTTTCTTTTATGTAAAAATATAAAAACTATAACTACGCGATCATAGGGGGTCTGTAAAAAAAATGTGTCCATGTTTGTTGGTTGGTGACCCCTGCCTGCTAGCGCACAGTGGCGTATTTGAGGGGGGCGATAGGGGCAATCGCCCCCCAAAAGATTTAAAAAAATTATATTATTTTATATTGTTCTGTGTTATAAGTTACAAGTATTTTTTATGAAAACGTTGGTAACACTATAGTTATCAAAAATTATCTGAATAAATAAAATGTGTTTTGTTCAATAATTATATTCCTACATATAATTTTTTTATTGGTGGGAAGGGGGGAGTTCTTTTACCATCGCCCCCCCGTGAGGTGAAGTCTCAAATACGCCACTGCTAGCGCATAACAAACCGACACATATTATGTTACGTTTAATGACGGAAAATGTGTGTGATTTTCACAGGAACAATGGAAAAGAGGTCAGCCAGTGATGATCAGTGACGTGGGTAAACATTTAAATACCAATCTGTGGACCCCAGAGTCTTTCCGTCGTGATTTCGGCACATTCACTAACGACTTGGTCGACTGTGCGACTGGTTTGACCGTGGTCGGTAAAACGATGAAACAGTTTTGGGACGGATTCGTAGACGAAACCCGTCGGTTGAAGGACTCAGATGGCAATAATATGCTGTTGAAACTAAAGGATTGGCCGGTGGCTGCTGATTTTTCTGACACCTTGCCATCCAGGTAAATATATACATACATATATGCGTTCAAAGAGACTGAAATGTGTTGTTCTAATGTCTTCTTTCATCTCTGTAGATTTGAAAATTTGATGAAAGCTTTACCACTAAAAGAATATACACAACGCGACGGGAAATTGAATTTGGCGTCCAGACTGCCAGCTTGTTTCGTGAAACCAGATCTCGGACCGAAAATGTATTCGGCGTACGGAAACGCTGGGCAACGCGATCCCGGCCATCTGTTGGGCACGACCAATTTGCATTTGGACGTATCGGATGCAGTCAACGTTATGGTGTTTGTGGCGATCACGCAAAAAGGCACCGCTAAAAACGATAATTATCACGATTGGCACGTAAAAGGTAATATGGATTATTTTTCCCCTACTTTTAGAAGAGAAATAACTACGCGTTTTACCGAAGGAGTGCAATTTCAGTAAAAAAAAAAAATCCAGGGTTGCTGAAACATTAAAAAACTACTATTTGTCAGTAACATAAACGAATTCTATCGCTATACCCCACAGGTGGGTGCTAATTTCCAAACCGGGGATGTGGGTCCAATGTAAATCACGCCTATATTATGGTGTTAGGCAATCGGATTTCGTAAATAGTATTATATATTTACTCTAGCGATAAACATACATATAATTGAATTAAATTATATCAGTTGAAATACCAAATTACAACCAGTGTCGTTTATAATAATTAATAATTATAATATTAATGTTAACCGCAACATCGTTATATATATATATATATATTGCATTTCAGAAGCGTATCGCGCGATCGACGAATCCGGCTGCGACATAGCCAGCAAGAGACGAGCACGTGACCCGAGCGTGACGCCTGGAGCTGTGTGGCACATTTATCATGCCAGTGATGCAGACTCTATCCGCGACCTGTTGAACAAAGTGAGACACGAACGCGGCGAAGCTTTAGAGCCCAATCATGATCCTATACACGACCAGTCGACGTACTTGGATGCGGATCTCAGAGCCAGACTGTACAATGAATACGGCGTCAAAGGTTACTCCGTGTTGCAGTGTCTCGGGGACGCTATTTTCATTCCGGCCGGAGCACCACATCAAGTATACTTTTTACATACTTATACGTAAAATTTTTTTAGTCACATTATACAAAATGTAATATTTTAAGTTTAACCGATTACTAGTGGTGGTGGGGGGGAACTTGCGTAACTCGATGAATTTTGGTTTTTAACCGATCCGGCTTTTAAAATTATATTTAATACAAAATGTATACATTTTTAGAATATAGTTATTATATATATATTTTTTTGTTTCACTATTTAAAAAAGTAAAATATTATAACTTCAAAAGTTTCGTACAATACCATTTCAAAATAATAACGGTTTCAAATTACAGTTGGCTCATATTTATTTCCAAGTAAATATTTCGTAATCTGTTACGCGCGCAACCGTCTCCTATGCCAGAGGTTCCCAACCTGGGGTAGGCGTACCCCTAGGGGTACACGAGATGATCTCAAGGGGTACGAAAAAAAAATTGGGTAATGGTGGTTAGGTTAGGTTATGCAATATATATTCATTAAAAATGAAAACTTGTGTCACACAAATAAAAACTTAGTAGTTATGTGAAAAAGTTTAAAAATTAAATTAATTATATTAATAATTTTATTTAAAGAAAAAATAAGTTTTCATTTTTATAACGAGGGGTGCTACTATCAAAATATTAAGCTTAGGGGTACGGAAGGAAAAAGAGGTCGAGAACCGCTGTCCTATGCTATGTTATATTTGAATTTGCTGCGTTTACACCCGCGATGCGTAGAGTGTAAAATATGGATATTACTTATTACAGAGTAGTTACTATGTGTATTACTGATATTGTGTGTCTGTCCTCCCGTAGGTGAGAAATTTGCATAACTGTATCAAAGTGGCTGGAGACTTTGTATCGCCCGAAAACGTGTCGCAGTGTTTTCGTCTGATGAACGAGTTCCGCGATTTGTCTGACAGTCACACCAACCACGAAGACAAATTGCAGATCAAGAACATCATATATCATGCCGTCAAGGATTCGCTTTCCGTCTTGTTACACCAGAAACGGCGCAACGATTAATATTATACACGCATGTAGAATAATATAATCATATATATATACATATTATGTATAACGTACAGTTAATGGCTTTTTTTATTTATATATATATACATATTATATATATTTTATTTATATAGTCATGATGATGATGACTTGTTGTTTCTTAATTTTTACATCGAATATCATTTTAATTATTATATCCCGCATATTATTATTATTATTATTATTATTTATACTACTACTACCGTTGTCCATACGTTTGTTATTTTTACAATATATCGATATGAAATTAAACGCGAATTTTCTGGTCTAAATTTTACAATATTGTGTTACGAAAATTACAGACTCCATAGCCCTGTACCGTATATATATATATATATATATATACAGACACACGTTAAGAAACCTATATTGTTTTTTCATTGTTTATTCGCGCGCGCGCGTTCAATTGACGGGGAAAAAAAAATTTGTAACCAACTGTATACAAAATATTATGTATGTACACGCGTAATATAAAATATATCACAAGGAAGTGTATTTATGTCTATTTTAAAATAATATAAAATTTTTTGTATGCGTTATTATTATACTTTATTGTGTGTGTGTGTGTGTTATACTTTTCTCTAAGGCTTATAATTCCGGTGTATTAAAAATCGGTGCGTACAAAAGTGTATGTTACGCACAAGGACCAGCACGACGACGCCTAGGTTTTTACTAGGCGTCCACCAGGCCCAGGGATTTTCACCGGCCGGTACGATATTAAAATATTTGCCAACCCTCAATTTATTACATTCGCGTATACAAATAAATTAATATATCGGTTATTAAACGTACAATAATTATTATATGATGTATTAGTATTAAAATATATACTCCGCGCCACGAGAGAATGCATACGGCACGCGCGTCTAAATGACAGCGCTCCGCCGTCTCGAGGCCAAATTTCCCCTTCCATGCAGCAACTGGTCTCTGCATACACCGGCTCAAATAACACAATAGAAACGTGCGCCGTGTCGCGCGTATTTATGTATAGATATTAATTATTAATTATTATTTACTTCTTTTTGTATAATTTTTATTGGTATTTACGTAGTAAATTATTATTTACCTGGTACCAATCAATCGATGTTTGTATGCCAAAAATCGGAAGACCTATATTTTTGTTATTTTCTCTGATCAAAATCGCAAATAATTAAACATTACAAAATTACAAATTTATTGTCAGTGCATAATACAAAAATTAAAAATAATATATACATTTAATTGGAGTCGGAATCCGGATCAGTCGTGTCACCCGTAATTGTTAGGACGTGTGACGCTTCTTCTGCATCTAACAATTCATCGGATATAAAATCTACTTGCCAGAATTTTTCTTCTACCTTAATTAACATGGCCAAGAAAGTTCTTCCACATGTCAGTCGTAACCCGTTCGATTCCTTCTTCTAATAATTTCTTAACGTCATTAATTTTAAAAGTACGGTTGTTCATCCTTGCGTAATTCTTTGTTGACGCCCACGCAAGTTTGATTGGGTTTAATTCACAGTGATACGGGGGGCAGACGTAACACAGTTTTATTTGCAGATTTCGCCAATTCGTCTATCACATATTCGTTGTACTGTGGTTTTAAAATTTGCGTTCGTACCAACAATTGTTCCTTGACCATTGGTTTATCTATTACCTCGCCTTTATCGGTCAACCAATCAGTAATGTCTTGTTTTTTCCAAGACCTTACCGGAAACGTGTGCTTCTTCACACAGAATGATACGACGCATTGTCCCCATGACTATAATAGCATTTTCGCAAAGTAATGGTAAAATGTTAGAGAACCAGTCATAAAAGGATTTTGGTTTTATTAGGTGATGATACACTGCCTTTATTTCGGTATTCCTGTCCGTTGTCCTATACCGCTCTCGTCTGATATTTGCTTGATAATCTCCTTCGCTTTTAATTTTGGGCCGTCTGCATTGTCTTGCTGAGCCATTTTAGCCTTGTACAGGTTTACGATTATCATTTTCTGCCGAGAACCAACAAACTAAAAAATAATAATTTATTGAACATTAAAAAACGTATTGAAAAAAAATGAAAAGTAAATATTTTCATATTATATATTCGAATATAACTCAATTAAGATTTTTATTATAATTATTACAGTCATTATTATTATTATTATTATTATTATATTATATAACATTAAATGTTTTAAAAATCTTACTTTTCCACGAGGATATCTTTTCGTCGGTGAAATGTCGATGATCCTACTGTCTTCATCCATTATATTCAAAAAATTAAAAACGTAAAATTGGTTTAGTGAACAAAAATAACGAGCGCACATTAGGACACGTTGTACACAAACGGGAGTCGGTAAACAACGAGTGGTTTGAAAATGTATGTTTTTGTAATCGCAGTGATACACACCTGCCGACGAAACCGGCGTGCTCCGACGGGTGGCGATCGTGCTGGTAAAGTGGTGGGGATGCGCGAAAAATACGTGTTTTGGTCGGCCACATAGGCGGAAATCTATTAAATTTTCTGGGGGGCTAACATTTTAACATCAGTCATAATCAGTCAAATTGGCTCCCTGTCTTATCAAATATTACACCGCCAGAATTGAGAAGAAAAGAAGCGCTCTGTAGAATATTCGGAAAACATAAAGAAAGAACAGACTCATCATTAAACAGAATTTTAACTAAATTACCACCAATACGGCTGAAATCAAGAAAACCTACTTGGCAAACTGCAGCAGAGCTAAAGCAGAGTAATTTTAGAGCTAAAGATATGTGGGTTGAAAGTTGGAACAGTACGAAGTTGGAAAATAGCGATCTGATACCATGCCCTTACAAACCGTTGGCGGGTTTTAGCCTGCCAAGACAGGAATGGACAACTTTAAACCGATTGAGAACAGGTCATGGAAGATGTGGACATCTAATGTTTTAATGGAGAATGAGAGACAACCCCTCCTGTGACTGTGGTAATGAAGACCAAACAGTCAAACATATCTTAAATGATTGTCCAACAAGGAAGTTTTATGGTGGAATAAAAGGAATAATGGACTTAACAACGGAAGCTCTTGACTGGTTGAAGAATCTAGACATTAAACTATGACATATATGAAAACATAAATATCCAATTTAAATTTTAAATATTTTACTTACTTTTCTTATTTTTTTTTTTTTATTTATTTATTTTTTTTTTTTTTTTTTTTTTTTTTTATTACTTTTATCTCTGTTATCAATTGTGACTAATTACCCCATACGATAATAATAATAATAATCAGTCAAATATCCAAAATACATACAAATTATAAGATATTTGGGGTGGGGGCTTAGCCCCCCTAAACCCCCCCTTATTTCCGCCTATGGTCGACCACCGTATGCGTTCTCTCGTGGCGCGGAGTATAGTATCGCGTCTTCGGGGGGGGGGGTTTAAAACCACAGAATAAATTCAATCGCGTCCACTATAATTCTTAACGCAAGTTTTTGTTAAGAATCAAAAATGTGAGTTAGACGTTTCGCAGAACGTGTATGTCACAGAATAGATCAATAGTAATAGGTTGACAATTTTAGTGCAGCGTAATGGTCACACTGATTTACCTTCCTTAAAATGGCCGACTGATTTCTACCTCGGGCCTATGCATAGACATATAAAACAATATATATGTCTATGGGCCTATGCTGCCCGTGTAAATTTTTATCAGTGTCCATTCTGATTAATCTATTCTGTGTTTCGCTTTCGCATATCGTACGAACAAAACATTATAACCATAATAATGTAATGCGAATTGCAAATTGCAATGAAGTCAACATGTGTGCGAGAGACTAATTTGCTGAAATTCCATGACGGACAAAATTTTTGTTATCGTTTATTCCAAGAAATTATAAAATTACGTAGTGGTACTCGTCGTGGTATGATGGTAATTTGTCGCGATGGTAGGGAGGGCGCGTATAATCAACGGACAAATGTTTATACCAGGGAGTTTCTATGACATTTAAAACATCTTTGGTAGGACCACAGTGTGTTCGTGTTAGCTTCAAGCATTTAGCCCGATTCCTAGTCAATTTTTATAACATTCTAGTTGTAATGTGATGTCAACAGACCCTGTCAACTGTAAAAACGATGACTCTGAAATTAGTTCAGACTAATGGCTAATGTTCTCTGGTTCGGTAAAGAAGCCTCTTGGAATTTTTTTTTTGCTCCATGAACGAAGAGAATTTTATAACCTGAAAAAAGTAAAATGCAAAAACGTCGCGTTTTCTGTCACCCACCTCGCTCTTCTGTGTTTCTCTAGCTCATGCGTTTTGTCCGTTTTTTGCCAATTTTCTTTGCATGATATGGTCGTAGACGAAGTAGATCGGGCAGTGTTGGACCAAGTAAGAAGCGCTAAACTTACATTAAAACCTTTTGAATGTTCCTTTGGTTGCAGGCGAATAAAGTTTTTAGGATTCGTCATCGAAAATGGTCAAACACAACCAGGGCTAGAGAAGACGCGGGCAATAGCTGAATACCCAGCACCGAAGAACGTGCGTTTTCTACGCAGATTCCTAGGATTGACGGGATTCTTTAGGCGATTTGTAGACGGCTATGCGAGGATTGCTGAGTCATATTGACAAGACTGACGAGGAAGGATGTGGAGTTCAGCCGGGGTACGGAGCAGGAAGATTGTCAAGCTCTCGTATATCTGATATCATTGCGGGGTACCAACTCCCCCAGATGTCTCGTTGGCATGACATGTTGCAAGATTTTGATTTTTCTGTGAAATACCGGGTTGGAGTATGCATGCGACATGTGGACGCGCTTTCAAGAGCTCCAGTGGAAGGTGTTGGAAAGGATCAGACGGAGCTGTTTTCAACTGGATGCACCATCGATGAAGACTTTTGTGTTCTCCTGTTACAAGAAGAAAAGGTACGGATGTACCAAATGGCCGATGCAGATTTATCTTGGATTATGGAGCAAGCCAAGTTTGTGGGTGGCAAAGAACTAGTACAAAAACATGTATTGGACCGAGAATTGTTGTACAGAAGAACAAGAGGTAAGTGGTTGTTTGTTATGCCTAATACGATGCGTAAAAGTTTAATTACAATAGCTCATGATGTAAGTGGGCATCCTGCTTTGGATCACACTGTTGCCAATATTCAACAAGATTTCACTTGGGAAGATTGCGGCAGTTGTCTAAAACTGCAGAGGACTGGCAGTTACCCGAGGAGTCCGATGGCCAAAAGTAAGAAGGTGTATGACGTGCATAGGCATGGCAACATACAGTATGCCATGGGTGAAATTGTCGTTATGAGACGGGCACCGAACAACACGGGAGAATTAAGAAAGGTACCTTGGACTCTTGATCATAACGGAACTGTTGTCCGGAGATTCTTGTAGAGTTACTGAAAAAAAAAATAGTCGTCGCCTTATGTTTTTCAGTTGAAATCATGGAAGATGACGAGTTGCTTGAGAGAACAGAAGCGACCGAGAAGACTGTGGAACTACCGGGTATCGATGAGAGACCTCAGAGGAAAAGGCGAGCTCCAGTGTTGCCCAGGGATTATAGTTGTTAAATTGACTGAATTGAAGATATTAGTTAATTTTATTTAATGTTTAGTAAATATTTATAGTATATATTTTTTGTTTTTTTTTGTAAGTATATCGCTAATTTTGTTATTTAAGTATAATGTGAGCTTAATAAAATTGTAAAGCTGTTGAGGACAATAGCTAGCCAGTATGGCCGAGTGATAACATCTCTCTCGTGTGGTGTGAACGGTCAGGCGTTTGGTATGTTTAGTCAGTCGGCCTTCGCCTACGACACGGGTAGGGACAGTGTTGTGCGTATAGGGGATATACTCGTATTATTATTATTTTTTATTTAATTAAATTCTTTTGTTTGTCACATTGAGTCAATAAAGAGTGTTATCAGAACTTTGTCTTCAGTTTTTAACAGCAGGTAATAATAATAAAAAGACAATTATCACATATTAAAGACTGTTACAGTAGGTCAGGTCCTCGGGAAATTTGTCGTTTGGTCTCCAGAAAAAGTTGCCAACGCCACTGCGGCTGTAGTCAATACGTGTATTTTATGTCCAATTTGATTTTTGAATACAAAAAAAAAAAAAATGGCTGTAAATTATTTCTCTGCAATAATATCGAGTAATAAAAAAAATAATAGTCTGTGCAACAAAAAAAAAAGGAAAAATGTTTATCGATAATCACGAGTCTATTCGTTAATTTTTAAAATTGATGACAACGTTAACTCGACTTATATGTAATTCTTCTTGACGCTCGAGAACATAGAAAATCGAAGTAAAAAAATTACAATGAAAACCACATAACAGAGAAATTAAAAAAAAAAAAAATTAGTATGTGGCCTATCAAATTTTAAGTAAAATAATTTTTAAAACGTTTTCGGTATTCACAATCCATTTTAATCGTAACACACGCACATTGTTAATACTTAATACCAGTGTCTAGGACTCTAGGTGATAACTACGACGACACAGGAGTAACATAATTAATCTGATTACAGAACTTGGATTTTTGATAAAACAACAATAGCAAAATATTCTTTTCACATTCGTCACTAAAATGAGAATTAGAGTCCACTACAAAAAAAATGAACTCTGATCGCAAACCGGCAGTTATAAATGTCTGTAGCACGAAAACTAAAACTTGTATTTCATTATTATTTTTAAATTTATAAATTCTATGTTTTAGCTCAAAGAAAACATCAAATATAATGGCCAAATTACCCTACAATAAATTGTAATCGATAAACGCAAGATAATGTTCATTTATTTTAACTGACTCCTAGTATGCGTGTATGCATATATAAAAAAAAGTAACGAGCCGCCAATGATAAATCATTGCATTCAATAAAACGGTTTTGAGCAGAGCTTTGGCGTAATATTAATTACTATTAATAATATAGTGAGAGTAGGTACATAATTTACGATTAACCTCGTAGTACATAATTATAATATAATTTCTTAAAATAAACCTAGGTAGATCAAAATGTTTAATTTCAATATTGTAATTTTTTCTATCAAAATAATACAATTTATTGAAAAACTTAAAACAACCAAAATACAACCTCCTTTTACGCATTAAATATCTCAAAAAACTATTAACTGCTACAAATAGGCAAAAAAAATTAAAATAATTTCTAAAATTCTATTCGTTAATATAGTACAAAGTTACATATTTGGTAAAAATTTCAAGACTCTAGGATCATTAGTTCTGAAGTAACTAAAAATGTCTACGCATAATATTAGAACAGATTGGGTTTCTAAGAATAGTTTAATTTTGTATAGTTATCTGAAAATAAAATAACAACCCAGTATAATATTCATAGTGAGTATGTGAATTTATTACAAGCAAAATTTATTTTTAACTATGTGCTACAAATATTTAGGCTAACTGAATTAGTTTTGTATAAAACCAGTGCGTTTATGTAGTACACACATATGCTTTTCTATCCATGTTGTAATATAAGTATATACAATTTAGACAAAAATTAAAATATTAAATAAATTGACAATAGAAACCCGTTTTAATTGTACAGAAGAGATAATTTTTATCAATTTATTTGATGCAAACACGTGCACGTTTATTGTGCAGAATTGCCGAATTTTTCCATCCGTTTGATGCGGACAAGTCGCTGTGCTTCAGTTTCGTCTGAATGCAATTGGTTGTTACTACTGGTGCTGTTGCTGCTGCTGCTACTGTTTTTTAAATGAAACGAAATATTAATTAATTAAAAATACCATAATTATTACACTATTTTAAAGTAATTCTAGAGTTTTAAGATAACTCTTTGTGAAAATCAAAACAATTTTATTATACCACATCACTGATTAAATATACAGTACATAAAATATATTTAATCAATGACCACGTCCAATAATGTTCAGACTGGTGGTATTTATTAAATTTTGTTCAAAATACATTTTCTACTATTTTAAAACCCAATTTCATCAAAATCATAATTCATTTAAGTACATATGTAATCAATATGTGAAACACATACATATCAATTATGTATTTAAAAATAAAAACTTTTTATTACTTATTTTAAATTTGATTTACCAACTTTGTATACAAAATTTAAAACTCTGGACAATCAACATATTATAATGACCACATACTTGACAACTCTACTGCCAGAAGTATCCATTTCTGAAGAAGTGTGACTTTGCGAAGTGAAAGACGATTGACTGGAATCTAATGGCTCGTTGTTTTCAGAAGCGCTCGATGCTGTTTTAGTTATTTGATCACTCTTACTGTCAAGTCTTGTAATAATAAGAAAATACGTAAGTAAAACAAACACATGGTTGAAAAAAAGTCTTAAAAAGACGCTATGCTCCTATGATTTTCATAAAAATAATTGCTTCGCGCACGAAAGAACTCTGAAGGCTGCTGTCATACTTTAGATACCAAATTTTTACACAAAATAAATTACAATGTTATATTACCTATAACAGCTATACATCAATTGTTGTATATATATATATATATATATATATATATATATATATATATAAAAAAATTTTAATATTATTATACGAAAACAACATAATAATAATTTATTCGTAATTATCTGTAAATTAAATATTATAGACAAATTTGAATCAGCATATTCGAGCGCAGATAAGAAAAATACTATTTCTTTGTATTCAATTACATATATGTATAATTACCCAGCAATAAGACACGCGGAAGAATAATGATTCATTAACAGTACAGCAGTATCCAGCATGCATTTAATATCGGTAATATATTTAAGTCGCGCTATACATCCTTGTCTAGTATTCTGTTCCATCAGACGTAATTCATCGTCTGACAGACTGTCCAAGTTGGCAGGCATTTGTGGCAATTGAATTGCTACACCTACAAAAAATACCATTTACAATTAATTAACATTAAAATCTATTTATATGTTCTAAATCTAAACTTACCACCGACAAATGGTAAATTTGTTGAGAATGAAGTGCTGTTATAAGAAGAATTTGGCATAGCATATTGGGCATTATCTAAACAGAATAGAACAGTGAAATTATAACTTTTTATTAAATCTGTGATAGAAGTATTATTACTCACTGACAAATGTCGGATCACTTTCACTGCTCGACCTCATCGCGTTCATAAACGATGTCCAAGATTCATTCAACTCGTTCTGTTGAGATAAACTATTTTCATTGTTTGCACTATTACTACTGTTCAGATTAGTTTCATCCATATGCGCCAGTCTTTGTGTGAATGGCTTAAACGTGTTCTGGAGATCGTTTTGAGTGTTGCTGGTTCCGGATACAGATGGACAATTATTGGCAGATAATCTTTGATTGCTATCAGAAACAGTAGGTGTGTCTGTAGCTGAATCTGCTGTCTGAGCAGTTCTCGGGTGTAACTGAGGCCCAACGGCTGGTGCAGGAGACTGAAGTATTATATTTTGTCGCAATATATCCAACCTACATGTTGGACATGTCTGATGCCTTTGGAACCAACTCCGTAAACACGATGTGTGAAATATGTGATTGCAAGGTAGTTTTTTCGAAGCTATAACAATATTGTATAAATAAAAAAGAAAATTATTAAAAATCAAACATAGGTACATCGAAGCATCAGACTATTTATTATTGAATTACCTGTTGCAACCATGTCTTCGCGACAAATAATGCAAACATTCTCAATAGCTTGAAGATCTTGAATCGTGGCATCTGGGTACAAAGTGTCCATGTTATGAATAGCTCTACGAGAAAGTACAAGATCTTTGAACACTTTTTTGAAATTCCTGCATAAAATACAATGCATTTAAAAATTATTATAATAATACTATTATTACATAATACAATTTGAGTCCATATTGTTTACGTATAATTTATTGAACAAATGATTTGTACGATTTACCTGAGTGTGTGGTACATTGGACGAAAAGCGAACAGAGGTATCGTGTAAGTACGGACCATGATTAAGAGAAACAATAGGTACATCACGGATTTGCATAATCCTATTCGAACGAAAACAATCAATACAATTGTGATGCACATACACTGAATTAAAGTCAATTATAAAACGATTTACAAAAATTGTGTTTTACCAATAAAAAATTCCAAATACAACAAAAGCACAGCTTTGCTCTCCCAAAACGTGTCACTATGAATATCAACCGCATGGAGTATGTATTTGAATGCGGCATTAGCCGCTAATGTTATAAGTAAAGCGTATTCAAATCCGAAAACCAACTGCACTGAAGCACCTTTAGCCAGTGTTGTGGTGTACGCATCATGTACAAAATATATATCGCTAAATGTTAAAATAGTTAACAACACTAAAAAAAAAAGGAAAAAAACCAATTTATACATCTGTTACTTTTACCAGAAAATTATAGTTAAAAAAAAATTATCGACCATTTGAACTGTGAATTTGTTTGAAAACGCATTGTTATACATGGATTTTGAAATTCGAATCACACATAAATTAGGTTACCGGTAAAATTAAATTCACAGCCCTATCGACAGCACATTTGATTACTTACACCATATGCGCACGTGAAATATGTACGATATGACTGGGGTACGTTCCATCTAAGAAAAAAAAGAAAAAACAAATTAAAACAAGTAAAAAAAAAAAAAAAACACTGTTACACTACACACATAATCGACACGATCCTCTGCCAGCCAATGGAAACATTTCAAGAACAATAATAATGTAAAAAGCGCAATAAATTTTGGACTTAAATCGTCTTTGAATATCGTGAACGCCAAACACGTTTCGGTCACTGCGTACCAAGCTTTTTCGATAAGCCGCTAAAACAATGTACGCATTGTAAATTATTACATAAATTTTGTCAAAAATATAAATAATAATAATAAAAAAAAAACAATAGTTACTTCAGTTTCGGTCGCACGTAATGTACCGAAAAATATTTTACCAATTAATTTTCCCAGCAAATAGACCGCGACCATGGCTTGCATATACATTACCTATAATTTATAACGAATAATAAGTTACTCAAAGAGCGTATAAACTTAGGACATTCGTCGAGTACCATAAATAATAATAATAATAATAATAAAAAAAAAAAAATCACATATATTGTACTTATTTCGATAAAACGAAAATGTGGAACATTAAGTTCCAAGTACATTCTACTAATGTAGAATATTAATTAATAATAATAAAGAAAAAAACTCCGACGACACGTTTTACAATCGTTTCGAACGAATCGGATCTACAACATTTGACAATATTCGATTTCCGACATCAGACAGTCGGACGAATTAAACTCTTGTCGTTTTTTCCACTGAAATCCACACAAGTCTTTTCGTACGACTATAACAGTGGCCCGAGACGTTACGTTATCGTCGACGGTCGCGTTTCGTCGACGTTTACAAATTATTAAAAAAACGAGACGGGAATACTTACGGTCATGCTCGGATTGGATTTGCATATGTACACGACCGACGGGTAGAACTGTTTTTTCTGACGGAACGCGTTGGCTATCACGCCAGCGGACAGCACCAGACTCACGGCCACGGCCTTCGTGCCGGTCATCTTGGCCGCCGCCGTGGCCGTATTCATTGTATACGGTCGGTCGACGACGAAAACGATCGACGGACGACGCAAGCGAAAACTTACCGCTGCGGAATAAATTTTATAAAATCACTGAACGCGTCGCTGAGTGAGACGGTGTATTACGACGCGCTTTACACAATACGAATGCTCACTTTTTTCCCGACCGTCGTCCGAGTGCTGCAACAATTCGACTACACGGTACGCGTTATTGCGTTCGTTGGACCACGAACGACGACGCAGAGTACGGTGGAACTCGGCGGACACTCGTCTCGTAAACGTTGTTTTTTTTTTTTTTTGTCGCTTTTTCACGACGTACGAACGCGGAACACGTAAACAAACGCGAAACGAAACGTCAATACTGTTATCACGCCGTACAGATAATGACAGAGAACATATATAAATATACGTATTATGTGTTATCGCAAAAACGCGAGAGAAAGACAATAGATAAGTCCAATCTCCTCGGTCGCCCCACCTTTAAAATTTACAGCCGCCGTCGCGCGGATAACGGACGAATTTTTTTCACGAACGCCGAGTTTATTCGATAATATTAATTATACACCCGTTAGCAAAGTTATCGACTCAGACCGCAGACCCGCAGTTAAAATATGTCTCCTCTGCACTAAAAAAAAAAAAAAAAACTTTAATTTTTGCTTTTAAAACCTTCAAATTCAAAGTCTTGGCTTTAAAGCGTGTGTTGTTGTCATAGACGCAAATAGTGTTTGAAGTTTTTTTTTTTTGGGGGAGGGGTGCTGAAGTCTAAATCCATCCCAAACGCTGTTTACATTTTTATATATCAATTATAAAAATTCTCAAAAAATGTTGTGGGGATGAGGGGGCTATACAGAATTTAGGGGGCCTAGCACCCCGATATTTGCGCCTGTGCAGGTTGTCGTTCTTTTAAAAATCACACTATTATACACTTATTCGTTTATTAGTTTTTGTGCCAAACACGCACGTTTATAACTGCGGGTTTGCGGTCCGAGTCGAGATTTTTTTTATTGCTCCTCATGAGCGTATACCTATATTATAGGCAGGGGCGTATTTAGAAATTTTTTTTTTGGGGAGGGGGTGGTGCTGAGGCATTGAGTAAATATTATTGTTGAATTATTTCTAAATTCTAATCCAAGACTAGATCTTAAAAATAGGGCAAATTACCAAAATGTTGAGACATTTTAAAAATATGGAATTTATTAAAAATATTACATCCTATATAGGTATTATGCCATAAGGCATAGGAATTAGTAAAGAAAGTTCCTGAAATTTCGGGGGGGGGGGAGGCTGGAGCCCCATCAGCCCCCGCCCATAAATACGCCCCTGATTATATAGGTATCATAATAATGTATTATTTCCTTTACGCACTGCCGTTTGAAATACACCACCGAACGGAAACGGTTTTAATAAAATGTACGTACACAATATTCATGTATATTGTACACGAATTTTATTTTGATTTATTGAATAAAATATGATATACACGCATAATATTTTATTTTTGTACCTAAATATATTATTATTAGGGCAGATATTTATATGCCTTAAAAACCTATCAAATATGTATGCCAGTTATGCGCTAAAAATTACCAAAATATGCCCTTGAAATATGCTCTAAAAAAAAAAAATTTAAAAAAAACCTAAGAAAATTCGAAAATTGTATTTTATTACTATTTTTAGTTATTACAGTTTTCTCAACAAAAATATTTTACATTTTGATAATATTATAATTTAAAATTTTCAATATGTTGAATTTAAATAATTATTTTAATTTGATTTATTGAATGGCATTGTTTCACGATCCATGAAATAAACTGTAAAATGTATAGATTACATTATTTGTCATATCTCGTATTATTAATAAATTGAAAAACCATAAAAACCAAGTGAATAATATTTTATCTAAAACATTGGTAAAAAGTTATCGATTCGCCCGTTGATATTTATAAAATTATAAATTTTAAACAATTATTCTGTAATTATCGATTTTTTTTTTAGTTGAAAATGACTTTAAAATGTACAAAACCCTGTAAAATATGCAAAATAAAATTTGTTTATAGAATCGTTAGGTCACGAAACTGCACATTTTGGTTAAACTAGCTATTTTTTTGATCAACCAATAAAAATATGCAAATGCATATAAATATCGGCCCTAATTATTATAATACAAATTGTGCGGATTTGTGAAAACAACGATGAGATAACAAGTCAACGAGATATTATATAACATATTCTTCTTATTCTATAAAAAAGTTTAATAATGGTCATTTCTTCAAAACATATATCTCGCAAAAGGCCAGAGCCGTCTTAAGTTTACGTGAGGCCCAAAACGTTTTAGGGGCCTTTGAATACACAAATTATATGATATACTCGTTTACGACTTTACGAGTATATTGTATATATATAATTTTAACGCATAATATATTATGTTAGATATTAAAAATGATACTTTATTAATAAAAACTAAAATGTTAATTTTTATTATAGGATCTCTGTTATCTACCTTATTGTTTATCGCATGATAATTTCAAAATGTTAATATTTTAAAATGTAAATATATTTTTTTTTTATCATTCGAGATTTATTAATTTTTTTAAATATCTAAGTAAAAAAAAAAAATAATAATAATATGTATGTTATTTTGTAAATAAATTGGGGGCCCTTAGAATTTGAGGGTCCCGGGCCCATGCCTTAATAAGACGGCACTGCATAAGGCCCCGCAAAATATTTCCTGCACCCGGCCCCGCAAATATTCGCGCCGGCATTGCATTCACGCGAGCAGACGGGGATCGGAAACGGTCCGTTTCTAAGGAGTTTTGTATAGGCAATTTTAAATACGTATGCGTATAGTTACTATGGGAGTGTGTGAGTAAAATAAATAATTGTTGTTGTCTGACCATAGGCGGAAATCTATTAAATTTTCTGGGGGGGGGGGGCTAACATTTTTAACATCAGTCCATAATCGCAGTCAAATATCCAAAATGCATACATATTATAAATTATTACATTAAACACGAATAATTTTTAGGGAGGCTAATAAGATATTTTGGGGGGCTTAGCACCCCATTTCCGCCTATGTGCGTGACTTCTGTCGGAATACCTATTACCGCTTCTTATCAATGAAACGGACGGGTTACGGGCGTTGCAGGTTTCAAAAGATGGTCGCACGCCCGTGCAGCACATGTTGTATAATGTTTTGAAAGAGATAAATAATTGTATACACTTGTAACAGAATGATTTAGACCTAAAAGCTAGACAAAAATGCTACCACTTATGTCTTATAAGAAAAAAA
>CM063721.1:4956762-5226762 GCA_032441835.1 Slavum lentiscoides | reverse complement strand
TCAATATAATATACCGCGATTGATAATAATAATAAAAAATAACAGTAATTTAGAATATTTTTTATCAAAACGCTTATATAAATTTACTACAGACTTGTTTTGGCCCAATTCACAATATAATATTTGGTAGATGGTGGAATTTGTTTTTCTATTCGTTACTGGGATCGAATTCGATATTATAATATGTATATATATATATGCTACGCGTGTATTTTATATATTACGTCGTCGAATTAATTTTAATAATAACATAATATAATATATGTTATATTAATTATTGCAATTATTATTATAATTTGCACGAATTTTTATAAAAAAAAAAAAAAAATCAGACTGATAAATTATGTAATCTGTATAATTTATAAAAAATTTTTTCTATACGGAACACACTACGTGAATATAATAATATATGGCCTATTGTATTTATATTCTAGCAGTTTCAATATCGTTGCGTTATTACACTCTCCGCGCAGATACGTGTACGTATATTATATCCCGAATTCGTTTTTTTTTTGCTTGTTTTTAATGTCCATATTATAATATTTCCGTCTATCCTATTATTTCGATAAATAACTATTATTACAGTGGATTTATAGCAAAAAAAAAAAAAAAGAACATATTATATTATATTATATAGAAAAAGTCCATAAATACGCGTACACTATTTGGACGCGTGCAGTGGATCAGCGAGACCGGGCGAGTTTACTATAATTTTGTTCACCCGTCGAGTCGAGTTATATATAATATATATGTAAAAAAACTAAGGGTTAAATTAAGGGTTAATTACATATTTTTTGTTAACTTAAAGTAAAAAAAAATTTTTTTTTTTATAAATTACATATAATACGCTTATAGTTAAAAAGTTTTTAAGTTATCTGTTTCCTCGTTAATTCAACGTTCGTACAATATATAGTAAGTTAATTCGTAGTTATAACACGTTATATAAGTTATAAGAAAAGTAACTTATTGAGTTAGCTTATATAATGTTTAAACTTTTAACTCGATTAAGTTCCAGCCTTGTATGTAAGTTGGACGTACCTGAAACGCGTATATCTGTTTAGATTCGTTTTGGATTCGGACTGTAGTAATTATATTACACCGACACCCGTTTTACAAACGTCATATTATTATTATAATATATGTAGGTATACTCGTTTATATATTATAGCTGTACGCACAGGTTGTTTTATCGTTTTCGTGAAAGACAATTTTCGCGCGAACCTATACACATACACACATGTGTATTATACGTTTTTTTTTTTTTTTTTAGCGATTACTTACATATATATATAATATTTTATACTAATAAAAAATAAATATACAATACACTTCTAAATAATATAGTTATTGTATTATCGATATGATCAAAAAGTGGTGTTTTTAAATGTTCGTATTATCGATATATATATATTGATAATTATATATAATATACAGTTTTTATTTATCGTATATATATATATATATATATATCGTATTATTTTGACCTATAAAGTTCGGGAAAAATTCTAATATAAGTAAATGTGTATAAAATATAAGTTTTAAGAGCGTATTTATATATATATATAAGACTATTTATATAATTAAGAATTACATTTTAAACTTAAATAATAATAAAGTATATGTATATAATACGTATATAACTATTATCGATTCTAAAATAGACGAAAAAATTGTTCTCTTTCGAGATATACTATATATATATAATGATTACGAAGGCAACATTACACTTATTAAATACGATATTATTATATTACTCATAGTCCATAGGTATATTATATTTAATAGAAACTATATATATATATATATATATATATATATATATATATGAAAACTATAAAGATTTGTCGTAAAATTAATCGTATTATTATATAATATTAAATTTTCAATGTAGATATTTAAATATATGTGTGTGTGTGTGTGTGTCATAAAAGTTTGGAGTAGGAACAGCTTGTGTATGGTGTTTATATATATATATATATATATATATATATATACGATGGTAAGATCGAAAAAAGAAACGTTTAGTGGGTACTTTAATTATTATTCGTTCACAAAATCGAAGGTGTACCGCTTAAAAATGTCTCCGTAGCTCATACAGACGTATTATAATATGTATAATGCAGAGTGACACAAAAGTTCATATTTTTATTATAAAGACGAAGGGATGCAATGGGAAAAATATTCGTGTTACGTTAGGTTCATGAGATTTTCAAAAGACTTCAGCGGTCAGGTTAATTTGTTCGTCACGTCGGAATATTCAACGAGTCATCGGTGTGTTTTCACTAAAAATTTAAATAGGATTTATATAGAAATAATAACGCACAACGATGAAAACGTTTTACTCGGACACGTTATACATGTGAATGAAAAAAATTGTTGAGAAAATTGAAAGAATTCGGCGTTTTATTGGGTTTCGTGTTCGATAACTGGATGGGTATTATACTATAATAAGGTAAAAACGATTGTCTCTGACGATTTTTTTAAAGTCATAACTCGAATATTTTACGGATATGTATTACGAATACCTCTCGTGTCTTCGTTAAAAAATAAAAATAAACACAATTATTTAAAATTTTTTTTTTTTTAATCTAGTGAAGACTTTTGAATGGCTTTCTAAATATTTTTGTGATTTTTTGTTTTTAAGAAGCGCTTTTCGAAAACAAAAAAAAAAACACTCCACGGCAGTAAAATGATCAGACTATAGGAATATTATATTTTATACAGTGTCTTCGTTTCCGTTCCGTGGTTCCGATATAAAATATGACAATATTATAATACCACGAGGTTTATATTAACGTCTCGAAAGTTATACGCATATACGTATGTACCTACACAGGATTGTAATATTATCTCAACATTAAAACTAAAAATTATTTATATTATATATTTACACGAAAATATTAAATGAATAACAAAAAAAAAAAAAATTGGACATCCTAAAAACGTTTTAAGTATATACTCGTATATATATATATATATTTAAAACGGTACCGCGCAGAATTCTTTCAAGCGAAAACAGGTGTTACGTGTTATAAGAACATAAATATAAAATAAATTAAAATGTATATTTATGTATATTATTTACACACACATCGAGGGCACTGTTCCAAAAAAAATTACAATGCGTCTTATTGGGATTCATCCCAGTTTTTACCCGAGTCAATATATATATATATATAAATATTTCATTGGACTAGTATTTTTAATTTTTTTTTCAGGATGTCAGAACCAAAGATTTCTTTTTTTACTTTTTTTGGATATTTCTAAAACGATAACTGTATATATAGGGCTGCATATGTAGGGCCGCTCATCATTCTCATCAAACAACTATTATTACTTTTTAAGTCGAAAATCTTAAGTGTTAACATTAATTGTAAGAAAAATCAATAACCATTTTAATTATGTATATTATATGTAATAATATACTTGTATAATGTATAATTATGATTTATGTATATTATATGTAATATATATATATAAATAATTATATTATAATAATCCCAATAAAATTGTCTTGACCATTTCCCGCTATCATTTGGAAGTTTGGAAAAGATATCGAATACTACAGGCAATGATATATCTGCATTTTCTTACCGTATTGGGAATTGTCATTATTTCCTAATAATTGTCGTTATTTTCGGTACCTAACACACACACACACACACTTATATAATATATAAACGAAACGATGAAATGTTTAGTCTACGAAGGACAAACATTGTGCATAATAATATAATGTACGCGGAGCGAAATACTGTAAAAACGAGAAACGTATAAATTGTAAAAATAATAATAATGATAATAATGATAATAATGATAATAATGATAATAATGATAATAATGATAATAATGATAATAATGATAATAATAATAATAATAATAATAATAATAATAATAATAATAATAATAATAATAATAATAATAATAATAATAATTAATAATTAATAATAATAATTAATAATTAATAATAATAACAACAACAACGTAACGCGGTGGTGAACGTGGAGACGGACGGCTAGAGGAACGTGATCCGTACTTGCGGCTTGTCGTTGTTCGAAGACTTGGACGCGGGGGACGGAGGATACGACCCGTAGTCCATTTCCGAGTTGGGATAGGACGCGGGCAGGTTGACCACGACGGACGACGTGCTCGAGTTGGGCTTGTTGCAGCCTTGCACGGACACCACGGAGGTGGAACCGCCGCCGTTGGCGGCGCCGGCGGTTCCGCAAATATTGCTTCCGTTGTCCGCGATCGTTATTGTCGCTGCCGCGGACGACGGCGAGTCCGCGTGCGACGACGGTTTGCGACCGGAAGCGGACGGCACGTCGCCGCCGCCGTTGAAGTCCAGTGAATTGCTCGACTTGACGCCGCCGCCGCCGCCGCCGCCGCCTCCGCCCGTCGCCGTAGAAGTGTGACGTTGCTTCATCTGCACGCCGATCAGTTCGTCGTCGTTGATCGGTTCGCCAATGGAATCCGGCGAACTCTCTCGCTTGTGTTTCTGTAACATACGGCCGGTCGTGTTAAAATACAGAGAAAAAAAGAATGTGGAAGGGAGTTGGTGATGGGTGGGGGTGGGAGGGAGGAAAGGATATTTTTCCCGTCCTATCCTGACCGTACGAAAAATGCAGGGACGGCGACGGACCACAGTCAAACGGCCGATTTTCAAAACAGATTTGCACTATTCGTATTAATTTTTTTATAAATCCGTAATAATTACGTAAACGGTATTAAAAATTAATAAACGTCCATTTCGCGTTCATAAAATATAAATTATTATTTAATACATAAACATATAAATACAGCGAATGGGATGGGCACGAACCTCCAGTGATCCCCTCCCCTTAAATACGCCATTGGGGTACTGAATGTATTACAAGTGAATCGTAATAATATGATCAGTGATAATTTCATTTTTACTCGAATAAAACGTTCTTCGGATAAGAGAACTTAGAGAAACGAGAATTCATTTTGTAAAATATCTAATGATTTCGCTGAAGAGAGTGAATAGTAGTTGAGACTTATATCGAGTCGACCGATATACGCGCGTGCTAAAGTGCTAATCGGGTATGCGTTTTGTTTTTTTTTTTTTTTTTTATAAAAATATTATATATTTATTATATTATTAATTATTATTATTTATTATATTATAAATATATATTATTTTAAGACTGATTTTAAAACTAAAATAATAATTACAAAATTAATTTCCGTTGAACTTAGTCGTTATGAATGTATATATATAAAAAAAAAAAACATTCGGAGTCGAAACTTATTTTTTACTATCAGAGTTGAATGAACGTCTTGAAAGATTTTACATACTATAGGTATTATTATATACCTAAAATTAATTTTATTTGGGATATATTTATCCGGCTGGGATATATTTAGGGGAATTTGAGATCATATTATATCATTACACCGTTATATCGGATAACTATATTTGTTTTCGAGCAATTCCTAGGAAATTTATACGAGCGAATGAACGTTTCGTGTTTATATGCCGTTTTTCAAAACGATTTCTCGAATTTGTCAAAAAAAAAAAGATCTTTTTTTGGTTTGCCTACTGAATTTCGATGGTGGCCTGTGGAACGGGTGGCTATATAGTCATTTCGCCACACATAACATTTTTGACTTCAAACGTTACAACAATAGGTACGTCACGCAGGCGTTTGTCAGCAATTTATACGACAGCTATATAATGTGCTCATCTCTCTAAATATACTCGTGGCACTCTGTTTTTTTTTTTTTTACATTTAAAACGCTATTTGCAAGTACGGAATAGTTCGACTCGCCTGTTTGACCAGCACCGGGGTTTTTGAATTAGACTTCGGATGTCACGACTTCTATTCGTATTCGTAGATATCGATTGTCGACGTTAATATTTTTCATTCGACGGAAACGAGCGTATAAGTGAATCTAAAAACGTTCTCTCGTGCGCTGTCATCTTGCAGGGTTCGGGATTTTCTTTAATGGCGGTTCATTTGGCAAACACCCACCGATTATTTTTTGTTTTATATTTAACCGTTGTACGTTGAGAATCGGCGGTTTTACTGCGGTTCCGCGGTTCGTACTAAACCAGAAACGGTTCCGGTTCAATACCGGTATTCAATGCTCGCGGTCCAGAGCAAAGCTTTCGTAAGGGCGACGTTTGAAAAGTAATTCAATCAATTCTTTAAAACAAAAAAAGGGACAGTATTGTATATACAGTACAAACAAATATCACTTGTATTTCAATTACAATTTCGGGTTTTTTAATATATATATATATTCTTAAACAGAGAATTGTATTTACTCTCAAAGCAATTGAAAGTTAATTAAACGAAAATAATTTAATACAATTTATTAGGTTGAAAACTAAATATAATTAAGTAGACATTATATATATAATTATACGTTACATAATAATAATCAATTTGAATATTGCGAATGTAAAGACCCGTTTTAATTAACAAAAAAGTGTAAAAAAAAAAAAAAAACCTATCTAAATTTTTTTTATTTTTATAATTATGCGTGATTATTTTTACTGGCATTTATTGATGTATAATAAAAACCAGTAATATTTCATCTTAACGGTTTGTTTAGAATTGAAATACAAAATGAGATTTTAATCGGCGTTCTAATATAATATTGTGTTTAACACGGGCGATGTTTAAGGCTGTGACAGGGACACAGTTTTCGTGTACGGTGCCGGATAGACGAGCATTGAGGATTCCAAGACAAGAATGAGTGAGGGGAATTAAGAGATTTTCCGGAGGGCGATCGCGCAGGAGTCAACGCGGAATACGCGCGTGTAGAGGAGGGAAAAAAATAGACTGAACATCTAATTAAGGAATGATTCGTGGATTAAGACAATATAACGGACGATAGGTACATATTGCAAAACGGGAAGGGCAATTACTGGAGACGGTTGCAGATTATTGCAGGAGACACTGGAAAGAGCTGCAAGTGATCAGGCGAAACGGAGAAATACGTCAATCGTTTGACCGATCATAGGATTGAAATATAAATATAAATAATATGTTATTGTGAATGTGCGCAGGCGGTGTGTATAATACGAGTATACGCCAAAATCATCGGTGAATTGTTGTTGACAATATTGTATTGTATACGTATACATAGACACGCTCTAATGAATGTCAAACATTTACAATGTAATTTTGATGTACGTTAGCTTATCGGTATTTATCGACGAATTTATTGTCACTCTTATTATAGTGTCGGGAGAGAAAGTTTTCAACTCAAAAATTACATAAACAATATTTAAAAAAATGCAATCTGTGTGTCCGCAAAACGTTCACATAGTATAGTAATTTAGCGTTTTCCAACGACTAGTCGTTATTATCATTTCGAATAGTCAAGATCTCTTAGGCCGAATTTATACGAGTACGACGGTTACAATATAATCGCGATACGTAAAATAAAGTGTACACCCTCAAAAAAAAAAAAAAAAAGGATAGTTGTAAAAATGTTGAAATTCTGTGTGTTACTCGAAAAGTCGCGTTATAGTCTGCGGCGTCTTATAATAATAAAAAAATAATTTACATAAGAACGTCGAACAGTTTTTTTTGCAGGGTAACGATAGAAGCTTAGAGTTTTTAAACAAGTTTGAGATTAATTAAAAAAATATATATATATATTCTTCGTCTCAATCGAGCGCGCACACACATTTAATTTTTTTTTTTAAATTCGGAGAAATCGATAAAACAGTAACAATATCAGCTATACGTATTTCAAATAATCGTCATATAATTGTTTTTTTTTTTTTTTAACGCGTAAAACTTAAAATTCGCAGACAAAAGTCAATTTTAACACTGCACATATCACCGTTTTATTTTATTCCGGCATTCGAAAGAAAAATAATTACCGTATTTATAACAATATTATTTGAACGGATATTTTCATGCGTTTTTACGCCGTTTTTCGCGAAATTATTTCGATATTTATTATAATAAGTATATTATAAATATGTTTCTCGCATAAACGCAATATTTCGTGCAATTGTTAATCGAATAAAATATTATTACAATATTAGAATAGGTTCGGCCGAACTGGAAAGACGCACCGAAATCACTATATATTATATACCGTGTAATATAAACGTCGTCATTCATTGGCCAACGTCTACGTACAATATAATATCGTGTTAATTTGTTACTATATACATGTAATACAATATCGTCAACGTTGTCATTGATTTTGGCGAATTCACCGCATCCCTTCGCACTGCGCGTCGTTCACAATAACTTATACACACACACACACACACACACACGCATATTATTTCTATTTTTTATTTTACAACACATTGTATACAAATTAAAACGAATAAAACGTTTTTTGCTATTAATGTTCAATCATGTCTAAACTAATTAAACGTAAAAAAAAAAATATATATATACTCGTATATCAAACAACTAAAATTTAATAAAAATTCTACGTGTTAGTCGGGCATATATTTCGAATATATATATATATACTTTTTGTGTTGCGAGTTACGTTTATTACGTATATTTGTTTTTATATAAATATATAGATCGTAAGGCGTTTACTATTATGTATACTATCTAAACTAATAAATTAAAAAAGAAAAATTAAAAGAAGCAATCGGTAAACTCGGAAAAATAATAATATATCTAAAGATTAAAATAATAAAATAGTAATCTACATTTTTGTTTAAAAAAAAAAAAAAAAAAAAATGTTTATCGTAATTCTAATCGTTTTTTCATATATATATATATATATATATTTACGGAAGTAAACTGTACACAGGCATACCAAAATATTAATGAAATATAATAGAAACTAGCAAACCTGATACCGTTGGTTACAACATCTTGTACAGCAGGCTCTTATAAAGTTCACTCTGCTTAAAACCGAATGGCTAGGGCTCAGTAGGGGAGATGGCGAACATGGTCTTTTTGATTGAATATTATATGGCACTTCGAGTTCCACGAATTCTCTATCCTAACACCCAAAACAAAAAAAAAAAAAAAAAAAAAAAAAAAAAGGAATAAAACTTAATAAAAACAAAATTCAATTTTTTTTTTAAAAATAATACAGTAAAAAATATTAAACTACTCGAGGAACACGTATGATATGTCGTAACCATCTTGTGAAATACATATTTTTTTTCACGAAAATTTGACGTTTCCGTGAAACGGAAAGAGATTTTTTACATTTTGTTCTATATATATATATACGATATCAACGAATTTCATTAAATGGATACTTTTCCATGAAATAATAATGGTCGCTAAAATTTGTTTAATATTTTCCGCAACATGATCGTCCACTTTACGTATATAATAAGTATTTTTTAAGCACGTCCGACGAATTCGAGACACAATAATAATAATATAATACAGGCCCGCCTGTAATTTTTTTTTTTTTATCCTTTTTGATTGTTGAAATCCATAAATATTTTTTAAATTCATAGAGGGGGCAATAATTGGATCTATGGGGTATAATGGCCATGTTCCCCTCGTTACTACGGGCATGATGTAGTTCAATAAAAATATTATATCGTATTTTCTTATTATTCAAGATCGTAAATTATTTCATATTTTTACATTTTACCGTACAATTATTATACTATATTTTTATTTATCAAAAGAAATTATTGTTTAAATTATTTACATGTTATCGCGTGTTGATTAGACGTGCTTGTACAACGTTATAAAAATCATTTATCTTTAAAAATATCTGATATAATATGCGTTTTCACTGTAATAACTTAAAGATAAAAACAAGTACGAGATAAATGACGATATTTTAAATGCTAAAAATACATATAATTTATAAACTGAAAAAAAAAATAGTTATAACATTATTATTGTCTGTTTAATGTTTTTTAATGCGGCAGATGATAAAATAATGTGAAATTAATAGTTTAACATTTTGAACTAATTTTTTTTTTTTTTTTGAAAAGAACGATTTTACTAAATGGCTACGACATATTATAAATATACGAGAAGAAATACATAACGGGGAAAAAAAACGAGCAGTTTTAACCGTTTTAGCACGTACATATATGGATTGTATATACCTAAATAACAGAATTCTTGTGTTTTCAATTATCATATTCAACTCGAATTCGAGAAATTATTAATATATACAAAACGAAGACAAAAGGTTATCGAAACTTTGTTTAGAACGTTTTCCACGTTGATTTTATAGTTTTAATATTACTGTAAGAAAAAAAAGTTTTACACATATTATTATATATTTATATTACATAATATATTTATTATATTATTTCGGTAAAAAAAAAAATATATATAAAAACATAGATTATATTTATACTTCTTTATTCATGTCACATCGGCCTTTAAGACCATACACCGTCCAACATATTTTTCTCCACTTTTCCCTATCTTACGCTGCTTCCTTCTTTACTCTTATTTCTACATCTTCCTTTACCCTATTTTCCCATCTTAGTCCCGGCCTTCCAACTGGTATTTTCCTGTATGATGTATTTTCCAGTACCGTTCTCAGCAATGATCATTCTCTACGCCCATATGCATGTCCTGCCCGTTTGAATTTCTTCTTGATAATATTTTCCACAATATTTAGGCTTTCATATAGCTCTCTCAGTCCCTTATTTTTTATTTATATTTTATTCTCTATTCTCCTGTTAATACATGATCCATACATTTTCCTGCGTACCTTCCTTTCAAACGCTGATAATGAATTTTCGTCCGTTTTTCTTAAAGTCCGTGTTTCCGACTCGTACGCGTTACAATTGGTTTTATAAGCGTTTTTTAAAAAAAATGTGTACCGCTTAAAAGAAAACAAATGCATTAAATCAGTTTGTATACATATATAATCGACCAATTGGTAAACAATAGATATAAAATAAACAACTTTTTTATAAAAAAAAATATAAAAGTTGTTGTATTAAGTGTGTTTATTTACTATCGGTTTCGACGAAAAGTCATCATCAGCTAAGTATTAAGCAAAAATAAAAATACAAAAATATAAAATAGAATTGTATTTTTCTTTTTGCATAATCCTGATGATGACTTTTTGTCGAAACCGGTAGTAAATAAACACACGTAATACAACAACTTTTATATTATTTTTTCTTTATTTTACGTAATGCTCTTTGACTTTATTGTATATTTAAGTATACATATATATATATTTATACAAATTTATCATTTACATGTATTAATTTATAATTTCATTTTTATTTCTATTTTTTTTTTTTGCATATATTTTTTATTCTTTATTTATTTTCGGTTTTTGTTTTCACTACTTTTTTATTAATAAATATTATTTGAAAATAATGTACTTTTATTTTCCCGCAAAAATCGTTAAATTTGATACCAAAATCAAGAATAAAACGTTTTATACACTCTCTTATACTCATTATGAAAAAGAAACATTTCAACAAGACTGGGCGAGTTAAATTCTTTTTTTTTTAACATGTCAAGTTAAGTTAAGAGAAAGGAATATAAGTCAAGTGAAATTAAAAGTTATCGAAATTATCGAACACCACACTTAATCGATTTACAATGTTGTAGTTTATAATTCTCAATTATTCTCGTATTATATTATGGTAATAATTATTAAAGCGCGCTTGTGGACAATTCGTTATTATTTTATTTCTTTTATTATTATATTTTGGGTATAATATTATTAATGACTGGTGACGGCGGTCTGAACAGCTGACGTCGGGTAGTACTTATTTTCAAAAACAAAAAAAAAATAAAATAAAATAAAAAAATTCTGATACAGAAAACGTTCGGGTTAATCTTGAATAATATATTATACCGTCGTTATTCCTGTATGTTATAACCCTGAGGCCCCGCGGTATACTTTACCGCGCGAGTCCTAAATAAACGTTGTAAAAAAAAAAAAAAATTCGCTAGAACACTGCTATCGACAAACGAATAAAGAATTGGAATAAAAATAGATTTCGATGCGCGTTTTGTACAATACAACGATAATCGGATAGTTCGACGACCAGCTGTCGACGATATATTATATATTGAAGAATATTCGACGGACGCGTACGTTCTTTTCGTTACAAATTTTTAATTTTTAAATTTTAATCGCGACACTTATACAATAATTAGAAGAGCGTTTTATTTTACACACATAACTATTTGCACCGTTGTTCGCGCGAAATAAAATATACGATTGTATTTCGTAAAATAACGCGTGCGAATGCCAAACGTCAATTCGAACCTTCGAAAAGGCTAAAGCGATAAACAGTTAAAAGTTACTCGACGCGTTAAAAAAAAAACTCTAGGTCAGTTTCGTTATCATATAAAAAAAGCGATGAAACATGTCTTTTTCTGACGTTATTATTATTTTTTATGACAACTCATTTCAAAAGTATTTATATGTGTTCAATCTTCCGATCGCGTATTACGTATATAAAAAAACGTATTTTAAAATTTAATTCGTTCCTTTCAATTAAATGTTTTACGAAATCACGAAATACACAAATCACTGACGTTCCGTATATCCTAAATTTGTATACCACAATTCTAGGGTTTTATCGTCCACGAACGGAAATGTCTCGACCGTTCGTATATTGTATATTTAATAGCTGATAGCGTACGAATCTGCGCAGGACATTAACCGGTTCGGAAGTCAAAATCAATTTTCACATATTTTTACGTATAGTGACTCCATATAGCTCAATCGGTTTTTATTTCTCAATAACTCTCCAAACTAAACGCGTCGAATCGGTGTACTTTTTTTTTTTGTTTTTCATAAAAATAACACCCAATTGTAAAAGAGTAAAACCGAATTAACTATTGTAACATCTTCGGAAATAATGTGTATATAATATATATATATATACCTTATCAAGTCCTAAATTCTAAAATTAAAATCATACCTGTAACACTATATCGATTTAATTTAATAATTTATTTCAATTATTCGAACGCTTTGCGTGTCTGTTATATTTGTATTGGTTTCTATTATAATCAACTCGACATTAGTAAATTAAAACAAAAAACAATTTTTAAAAATATCTTACTAGTCTATTAGCAATACTTTCAGAGCATGTCCTAGTTTATCAAGCCGAGTTGAGCATTAAAGAATTAAAAGCTACATTTAAGTTACTTAACGCGTTACCGTATTATTTATTTTTTTTAAATAACTTTTAAGCCAATAAATGGCTGTGTATTTTTGAACTCGAATTTGACAAAAATGCGGTTTTTATTTCTTAGTGTAATTTTTATAGGCCTCAGGTTTCGAATAAGTCGTAGAAAATAAGTAAACAATATAAAAATATACAAATAATATATTCCATACACACTTAAATAACAACTGTAACCGGCGTTTCAATGTTTGTTTCAAAGGTAACACAAAAATAGTCACATAACCTTTTAAGGCATTTATTGCAGATTTTTCACGCTATGTTTCTTATTTTAAATTAATCAGAAAATTATAACTTTTAATTAAACTCGACTTATATTTTGTCGTATATATTAACTCATGGGCGCCGTCAGGATTATTATTAAAGGAGGAGGTGTGCACTGACTGGTTTCAAACATAATAAACATGGGTTTAACTAGGTTTAACTGGGGGCAAAGTTATCTCGAGTCTTTAGTTTTCACTCATACCACACTTATTTATTTTTACGAAATAATATGCATAACATATACGTTATTATATATATATATATATCATGACTTGGAATCGGGACAGTGTGGTAAATGATCGACTATTTGGATTATGTATGAACAGTGGCGTAACTAAGAAACCGCAGACACCGTGTCGTGGGGAGGAGAAGAATTACGTACGTTTAAAGGATTAAATATTTTCAAATTTCAGTTCGTTTGACCGTGCACACAATAATATAATTATTATTAATTAGAAAAAAACAATTTTAAGATTACATTTTTATTTCTGCGCGAAAGCTCAAATTTTTTCGTTACGCCACGGATGATTAGAGTTCATAGAAAAAAAACCAAAAAAAAAGACATCACGTTTATTGAGGACATAAACCCAGACGGTTTCAAATTTTCAAATTTTCTATATCAGTTTTTAAGACAGTTGAATAACAATCGAGTCAAATAATTTTTCATTTCAAAAACGATTATTTTCTTTTCGCAGTTTTTTTTTTCAAAGAATTAAAGGAGTGTAAGTGCGCCCATGTAATTTATTCAATATTTAACGAGTGAAAAAAAAGTTATTAACTTGGCCAGCCTTTATATTAAGTGCACGATGAGATTATAAATGAAAGGATATTGTCACCGGTGAAAAAAAATCGTTTCACTTAGTGTGAACATCCAAAACGCTACTGCAGTTTAGTTCAGAAATCAAATTTGTTCTCAGGATAGAAACACTAATTTTTTTTTTCTAAACATAATGAGCGATAATGTAATGTAAAAAGTTGTGAAAAATTTGTTGATTTGCTATCGCGCGGCGCGTGCAGATTAAGTTGTCGTCAAATTTTCGTTGAAATGATTCGATTTTTAAGAAATATTCAATGCAGCTGATATAACTGTAACACGCTGTATAGCGTTTTGTTGCAAAACGAGAAAGGTAACCATCAAACAGCACAACATTTTGTCGGCCGTAATACTATTCCGTATTTTCCTCTTAGTCTTGTAGTCTAACGTTATTAACTCTCGTAAAATAATATCGATTAACTATAGATGACAAACACAACATTAATTTTAAAATTAATTTAAGGCAAATAGAGTGATTTATTTTTATACGAAAAATTTTCTTTTTTAATCGTAAAACATTAAATTCGTTAAAAGCTAATATAACGCGCACCACACATATCATACATTTTAAGGTCATTTTTTTTTTTATGTATATTTTGTTGTTTTAATCGTATTTTAAATTTGTAATTAATATTGGTTGATTAATTTATGAAAAACTCGAAATCAAGAAATTACTCGGGAACGTGGAGAATTGAATATTTAGTTTATATTATGCCGCAGTCTCTTAAATTACAATATAATTAATGAGAACAAATTCCATTTGTCTTTATTTAAATTACAATATGTTAATTAAAACGCATATTTTGTGGTACTTAAAACGTAAAACATACGAACTCGTCTGCATTAGGAAAAATATATTATAAAAAGAACGAATAAATAAAAGGAAAAGAGTAAAGGAATAAGTTATATAAACGTGGTTCAAATTACGTACAGTCGTTTTTCCAAACATCGAAGCAAATGATGGTGTTGCAATTCGAATATGTCTTCTTCTCTGTAATTTTCATCATAGTCTAGTCCGGACTCTTGAGCCGCCAATCTGGCTTCGGCAGCCTTTTTCTTGCTCACAAATGCCGCACCCGATGAAGCCTTTGCTATCCTTATTCTAGCCAGCCTCGCTTTCTGTAAAAAAAAAAAAACCCCGAATCAACGTGATTAATAGGATTGAAATTTTCATATTTGTTATGTTTTCATTTTTTTTTTTTTAGGTGCAGATTCTTTTACATGCGCTTAAATCTGATAAAAATCCGCATTGAAAATAGGCATGTATTATATAGGTATATATTTTTTTCAGTATTTTAGACGCGCACATTTTCTTATTTATTTTTTTACGTTTTCGGTAAAAAAAATAAAAAATATTCGAATTCATTTTATAGCATCTAAAATCAGTTTTACATTACTATTTTATTTTAACCGCGTGGGAATTTATTAAATTTACCATCCTTTATATGTAAATTTAGAAAAAAATAATTTGAATTATGTTTATGTGATATACGGTTTTGTAAACGTAACTATATATAACTATACAGAGTATAAATTTTTAATTATTGGAGCAATATTGTAAAATCGGTCGATTATATTGGCAAGAAATGTATTCGTGCATTTTTATATTTTACAGTTTATACACATTGTAAACCGTATTTAATTTGAAAATATTTCAGTAATGTTTTAAACGCTTTTCTAAGAATATTTTTCATAATACAGCAAACAAATAATTTGTTATTTATTTCCTGTGATTTTAAAATGTTATATATGTATATCATGTTCTTGGGTTGTACGCTTCATTTGTTTAATATAAATAAAATGGTTATCTTTTAATTTTTATTTTTATAGCTACTTTATCATATACGTATCTATGTTTACGAATACAGGGAGACTTTTTTTGTTACAAACCAGCGATTATCCGCTTATAGTTTGAACAGATTTTATTCCAGTGTCTTTTTTCATTATTAAATCATTTATGGTTCATTTATAGAATATTTTCAAAATAATATTCCCACTCCTTATTCCTGAAACAAATGTATAATGTTGATTATTTAAAATGGCAACCTACATTTGTTATAAATACTAAAATAAATAAACAGAAATGCTTTTTCAATATTTCGTTAATGAATTAATTAAAAATCTGTTTATCAGAGTCCTTTTTTTTTTTGTGTAGTTCAAGGTATAGTTAAAATATCAACAAAGTCTGCAGAATAATAAAATAGTAAAAACAAATATAAAAAATTAATTAAATAAAAGATAATACGTTAAAATAAATATAAATTAAATAAAGATAAATATAAATTAATACCTCGCAAATAATAAATTTGTATTTATATATGTATAGTGTATAAGAAATATACAATCAAGCCAATGAGTGTTATGAAAAATAAAGATATATACATATAGGAGTCATCATTTATACTGAATTTGTTTATTTCCTATTGGTTTCGACAAGAAGTCATCATCAGTTATATCAGGTATTGAGCGAAAAAAGAATACATACGCCAGAATAAAGAATAAAAACGAACAAAATTACATATAGAAAATTATGAATATAACAATAAAAATACATAAAGTTAAAAAAAATAAAAATAAAAACACCGAATAAATTATACACACAGTGAATTCAATTGTTAAAAAAACAATTATGGCATGTTCCAAATATTATTTAATATATATTGGTATCATTTTATTATTTTTAAAATCTGTTTTGATATTTAAGGTATTTTTAAATTTATTATGTTTAATTTCTTTATATATATATATACGTATTTCTTCCATAATTAAATTTATATAATTATCATGTTGTATATTTAAAATTTCTAAGTAATTATCTATATTAAAATTAATAGTATGATTATTTTCTAAAACATGTTGGAAAAATTTGAATTTGGATTTGCTTTTTTAAAATTTTATTTCAGAAATCTATTTTTTATATCTTATTTCGAAATTTCTCTTCGTTTCACTAATACAAAACTTACTACAATTATATTTAAGTTTGTAAATTCCAGGATAATTAAATTCAGAATTAATTCAAAGGTAGGTGGTTCTCGTTTCCTAAGCGCATTATCCGATGTACGTATATTCCGGCCGTAGTCGGAGTATCGGAACGGAACATAGAAAGGAGTAAACAAACGGAAAGATCTACCCCAGGAACCCTAAAATTTACTTTTGACAGTAAAACAGGTGCATCAATAGAACCATTAATAAGTTTGTCGAGGAAACGCATGTTGGCTAATAATCTTCGTCGGACAAACTGATAAGTTTTAAGTGTTGCAAAGCAGGGGAGTAATCACGTGGTTATAATGCTCGATAATAAGCACGAAAGAAACAAAACTAAAAAATCTACGTCGGACTCTTTCGACATGGGATGAGTCAGATGTCATATATGGGTCTCGTATATAATAGGCCCATAATCCACAACTGATCTAACGAGAGAATAATAAAGTATTTTTAAAGAAGAAGAAGATAATTTGAAATCTAGAGAAATTCGTACAAAGTATCCTAATGTTTTCAGGGCCTAACGGCAACTATTTGTTCAGTATGAAAATGCAAATGTAAATTAGACATAAAAAAAAAAAGCACAGATTGTTTTTAATAAATAGTCTTGTTAAATGTATTACAATAATACATTTATATTTGACAGATTTTGACTGTAAAAGTTTGGCTAGAACAGTCATTTAATTACCGGTCTTAAAAACGTTCGATTAAGCGTTTTCAATAAGATACATTATTCAATATATTATTTTTACAGTACGTATCTCTTCACTCCATCGTTTGTTAAACTCAAACGCTTTTAAATTACTCGGGAAGAACTCGACGAATTTTAGAAATCACTACGTGTGTGTAATCCTCATATATTCCTCGAGAATTTATTATATTAAAGTCCTGGATTGCCACTTAAAATCAAATGTCGATGCAGTCATAGCAGATAAAAGGATGTGGGTAAAAATAAGAAAATTACAATAAATTTAGAATGAAAAGTGGAAAAAAACATTTGAATAAAAGTAATATTTAATATATAGCTCGTGATAAAGATCACCCTATACATTTATATTTCTAGCAGAAGCGAATTCAGTGTTTTGTCGCATTTAATTGGCACGCCTCATAATGATGTCGCATTTAAACGATTATATAATAATAATTTTAAAATTAAAAAAAAATTATTATTATTATTATTAATGATAACGAACAACGTAAAATAATGATTGCACATATAATATTATATAATATATTTATTTAAAGTTTGATAAAAATAATATGTAAGACTTACTCTTTGAGCTTTTCTTTTATCTGCTCGTTGATTTTGATGATAGATGCGGCTGAAATTAGATACAATTACTGGTACTGGCAGTGCGATAACAAGTACTCCACTCAGCGAACACACGCCTCCGACGATTTTCCCCGCTATCGTTTCTGGGACCATATCACCATACCTATACATGCGTACAAAAATAAAACGTATTTTATGTATCATTTAAGAATAAAAATATTTGTAATATAATGCGATTCAGTAGAATGCTTAGCTTTTTTCAATTAGAGGGAGGTGGCAGAGAATTGGTGGATGTATGCATATAAATGACATTTTATCACGTTTCATAAGTTTCATTTCTGATGGTGCAAAATAAATCAATAACGTTAACCGTTCGACAAAAAGTCACTCAATGATGTATAATTGTGTTTATTACTGATGAGTACAATGAAGCGCTAAATTATGTAAAAAAGGAAATGTGAAAAAAAATTAATTTTTAGTGGAGGCAGAATGTTTTTACTGACCTTGATATAGTCACAGAGTTATGCAATTTTTTTTGGCCACACTTTTAAATTTCGTAATACACGTTTTATTTTTCGCACTACACGAAGCGTGTTGTAATGCCACACGATTTTAAGCCCTGTCGTAAACATTTTGTACACAACAAATAATTAATTAATAATAATTATATATTATTATTACTATAATTTTTCCAGTTTGGCGATTAAATTTTTTTTGTCTTCTAACAAAAAAATTGTAATGAATTTAAAATTCTCAGTACAGTGAAAGATAGAGAATGATAACCAAAGGCAATATGCGTTCACAAGTAGTGAATAGGAATATTTGCAATAAATAATAATTAATAGCACAGAGATTTTGACCTAAATCGCTATATATATATATATATATATATATATACATTATAAAATATTACAATATCATTATGAAGTCACAACAGATACTGAATTACTAATTATATAATTGGTTAAAGTTACATTTTCGTCTTTTGTAAGTTGTTAGTTCAAAGTCATCGTATATATATATATATATATATATATATATATACAACGATTAACCTAATAAGACGAAGCTTATTAACATTTTATAACGATTCCCTCTTGATAGTTAGTAAATTTTATTTTTAACCGTGCCGCCCACGAAGAATTTACGGTCTTGCGTGCATCGTTGTAACATATATTTGTTATCAAAATGTAACGTGGTACAGAAATATGGCTGAACAAAATTTAAGTTATGTTATCATTACATAACATTCAAACAAAAACAGTGACTATATATATAGTATACTATAGTATATAGTATGTATAAAATAATTTTTATTACGGAAATAATATTCCAAATTAAAATGAAAAAAAAAACCATTTCAATATATATTATAAATATTATTATACTATTAAACACGTCTGACAAAGAAAAATACCTATATAACAAAATCGGAATACACATTATAAATATAACAATATCAATTATATAATAATTAAAACATTTAAAAAAATGTTGTCATGTTAAGACAACTGAATAAAAGACATATAAATTAGAATAATCTCTACAACGCGAGAGAACATAACCTATATGTGAATAACGGTACGGTTAATATATATACTAAGTGACATTAAATAAGTCAATATTAGGCACTCATAAAATTACCAATGGACACGAATTTTATGCAGGAGAATACGTCGCGTACGTATTAGAAACATTTAAAGGAGAAAATAAGGTTTTATCTCTAGAATTTAGTGAATTCATTTTAAAATTTAAAACTTTCAATAACTTCGGGACAATCGATGTAATCATGGCGTACCTAATCATATATAAAAATTGAATGCGTCTGATGTCGATATGCATATAGTTCGGTACGGAAAAAATAATTACTTTCAGTGATTATTGACAGAGCTGAGTTCCAACTTTTTAATTACCGTATAGTTAGTTCTATCGATTTATGTAGGAAATACGTACAACGAGGAAAAGTAATAATTAACTAATTAATGGTGATTGGTGACGATTAATTTTATCGAATTTAATTATTCACCACCGTTTTGCTTCGTAATTAAATTTATGTAATTCCCGTAATAATAAAGTTTTTTTTTTACTAAATGTCAAAGTAAATAATGTTCCCAACATTTAACGACATCGCTTTAATAAACGTCGAAATTCACATACCATACAAGTAATTCCTATTTTGTAATAGTATAATTTTATGCATTTTGCCAAGATTGGTAAACATTTGTTTGTCACATAAAATTATGGTAGAATTCAGCATTCGTTATACCTCGGTGTCTTCTGTTTTTTGTTTTTCAACTTATCACACGTGTAATTTGATCACGACTTAAAACAAAAAAACACGCAATTTATAAAGATTTAAAACGAGACATTTATTTTCATACCGACCATATTATAATGGTCTTAATTATATCAGTTGTACTCAAAGGTAGAAAAGAAGAGGCGTTAAACGCAATGGCCTCACTCCCAGTTACAGAAGAAAAAAAAATGTCAATTAAATAGTGAAATAAAAGATTTATTTTCCAAGAAAATCGAATGCTGTGAGGTCATTATTAACGTCTGCCGATTTAAACGAATCGATACAATATATTATATGTACACACATTTTAAGTTTTCAAAATAACGGTATAAAAATATAAAATTGAATCTCCCTAGGTCAAATTGTATTCTACACAGACGAGTTATTAAAAAAATATTTTAATAATCAGAATTTCGCACATCATTATATTCCTTCCACTGTACGAGCTGACCTCTCTGATCATTCGCAATAATATCCCACCGTACACATAATGTAATTGAATAAAATGTACGCTTCGTATATCATAAATACGTATGTATATATAAGGTCAAAATTTGGGCGTGTTTCATTACGAGGACACCGATTATATTACTTTAAACACGAATAAAATAAATAGGGTGTCGACCGATACGTATTCTATGTCTATCGTAAAGAGAAAAATATTTATTATTGAAAATTGATATGTGTTATATAAGTCTAATGACTGTGCAAGTTAATGAAAAAAAAAAATTGACTCTTATAAGTTGACGTTAAATAAACAGTAAGGACCGCACGCAGTTCAATGTTAAAAGTTATCAAAAAAATAAATTGGACAGTTGAGTTTAAAGACAAAACGGAGGAAAAAAATATTGTTTAAAAAAATTACGAACTATATTATATCCGTCATCGGTTCAAACGGAAATCGGATTATTGTAATAATGCGCGGACAACGTCAACGCGCAATCATATTAAATGTATGTAAAATAAAAAATTGAATTGAATTGTTTTTCGATAAAAACATTATTCAAATTATTATTATAGATTATTTATAAAGAAATAATAATAACTTTTCTTATTGATACAATAGGAACGAATCCGGTTTAGTAACCACACGAAAATAAGGTTCGGTAAAATTGTCGCTGTTTCTCACTTCCTTCAGAAGTTAGGAAGTATATTTAATTTTTTCTTTTTTTTTTTAAAACTTAAATTTCTCAATAACCGTGATTTCTTCTTTTTTTCAATTAACATGCTTATTGATTTGTATAAAAAAACTATATGTAATGCAATCAGGTTTTAACGAATCAATTTTATATAATATTGTACACTTTGGAAATTGCACTGTTATAGAAATGAATTTTTAAAAATTTACTCGAAAATTTTGTATTACCTTACCGAAATGTTGAGGAGGAAGTACATTTTTACTGAATAATAAAAATTTTGTAATTTCTTTTCCATTTTCTCAACACATTTAAAATTGAAAATTGCCAATGATGTGTTTCGAATTTTCGATCTTCGAGAAACGACACGAATAAAATTTCCAATATTTTAATCTATTATCTGTATGTATCTGTATGTGAAGGTCAAGTACACGTTTTTGACACTATCGTTCGAATTTTTCACGATGACTTCGCCTCCGAAGACGTTAGAAAATCACTATTTCACTATTTATAAAGTCTCAATTACACACCTTTTCACTATATCCCAGAATGGTGGTGGTGATATATCACCAATTAATTTTCATGAGACGACCGTCCGCTGGAAAATATTTCATCGTTTCTGTACGAATCCGCGGAACGTTTTTCTTTTCATTTTGAAATGTATAGTCCGTACCAGATGGGTTTTTTTTTTCTACTAATTTATTTTTTTTATAAGGATCCTCTTTTAATCTTTAACGCGCGTGACCTCCGTCACGATTTCGCGCTTTTTTCGCTCTGTGAACAGATGAATAGTCATTATGGTTAGTGATTTATGACTATATAGTTCTGTGGGTGACCGAAAGTTCCGAAGTTTTTCCACGTTGGTATTTCGTTTTTTTTTTTCGGGGAAGCTACATTTTAATTTCGTGGTGTACCATAAAACGTCGTGTATTTCGGGGTTGTTTGTTCGTCGCTGCTTTTATTTTTTATCGTCAGCCCATGGTCAGGATAACTTACGTTTATCGAAAAATTTCAATTTTCTTGCGTATTCCACAAATTGCCGTTCTTTTCCTCCCAGTTTAATTTCGTAATTATTATAAACACCCGGCCTGTTGTAAACGAAAGTTCGCTTATTACAGGAAAAAATAATTTTATTTTAAAACATGTGTTTTGGAACGAAATCCTACAATTTTACATTCTGATTTACCAGTGGCGGTTATACATGATGTTCATGGGAGGTCGAAAATGGAGCCAACCCTCTTCTGCCAATGAAATATTCACATCGACGAGTAATAATCAGGAAGGAAGATCTATTAATTTACCGAGACGAAATGTAGATGTAAAAAAAGTAAAAACAACTTGCATGAAAAAAAAACATGAACGAAATAACAATAAAACGGGAAAAGAATGTACTCGCCAGATAGTGCTATGACACAACATAGAGGGCGTGGCAGAAACACACACGTACATTGCAGTCAGACGCGAATTACGTTGTTCACGTCTGATCGCCGTGACTACACTGAGCGGTCCGATAGTTTCGGACCGCTATTTATACGCGCCTTTCTGCCACGCCCTCTATGTTGTGTCGTAGCGCTATCTGGTGACTTTTCTCCTCCTGTTCCATTTCAGTCCGCTGACGCGCTATGTCGGTATATGTGGGTGTTAAGTTTGACGCTGACCGAGCGACCGATAGTACGCGCGTATGCAATCTTTATTATTTATTTATTTTATTTTTATTAATAATTATATTATTTCGCATATTTAAATGAAATCAAATGAACGTAACGATTCATCTTTCCTCGTTGTACACTCGTTTACACGTTTACTATTTATTTAACGTTTACTCGTTTACTCTGTACACGACCGACCGAGTTTGTCGTCAGCCGAGCACTAGACTAAACGCTCGATCACGACCGATGATCAGCGCGTATCGTACGGTACCGTTCGGTCGAGCACTAATTCCAGCCTTATATATGATGTTCAAAGGGGGGGGGAGCGAAAATGGAGCATAACCATAACATCATTGGACCAACTTACATGACACAAGTCGGTGCTTTTAGGTCAGAGATATACTAAATTTAAAAAAATCAAGTTCCATGGGGGGGGGGCGATCCACCTATCGCTTCCCTTATAACCGCCATTGTGATTTACGTTTTAATGAATATATTATATATGAGTTAAAAACACAACCACTGTCAATATATTAATATTCTATTTTATGTTTTTTAAGCTTCATTTTTTTTTTTTTACTCGCAAAAAATTAATTAGATTAATGCGGTAAATATCTTACTTACATATACTTATAACAATAATATATAAAAATAATAATTATTATTATTATTAATTTACTTCATTTGAAGTAAGTACTTCTAGTAAATATAGAGGGATAGTGTTTTCAAAAAAAAAATTTCACTAACGTTTTAACGCATTAAAAAAAAAATAAATAAAAAATAAGAGAGAAAAGTGTTTTCGTTTTTAAGACGACTCGATATTATTAACAATACGAGACACTAAAATTCTAATAAAATACTCATGGTTAAAACATGCAAATATCGATAAAATTGTAGGTCGAGCGCAGTTTATATATAGCTGATTACGTATTTATACGTATATAAAATATTTAATGAGAAAAACAGGGTCTGGGATTTTTTTTTTTTTTTATGTATATTATATGAGACATAAGACAGATACAAGACCATTCTCTTCGTATTATATTACCCGTTTATATAGGTACCTATTGATTTCTTTTATGTAAATATTACATCCTACTCTTTATGTATTCATATTTCTTTATTTTTTATTACGGGGTGTTTTTTTTTTGTCTTTATTCATTTATGCGCATTGTATATGCTTTGAAAATAGGTATTCGCTCATTCGTTTAATATTCATTCATTCATGCGCTGTAAATCGTTATAACAATTTTAAACCTTATTTCTATATTTTTATTATACACGATCATGCAGTCCAATCTAAAGTTTTCCGCATTTCTATACAGAATCGTGTAATTACAATGGTAATACGAGTACATAATATGTATATATTATTATAAACCGAGAATTTCGTATTTCGAAAACGCAATGTACATTTATTGTATGTTAATAAAACGTTATATTGACTAATATTAATAAATTGTATTTTAAAATACGACATATAAATAATTACAAGACAGAGGACTAATTTACAATTCTAAAAACAATACGAAACGTATACTAACGCGCGTTTAAAACCCCCAAAAACACGCGCACTCGTAAATTAATTTTCGTAATGCCTTGAATTTTAGACGATATCTTTACAAAAATTAAATGAAATAAATTTATCGAAACGGGAAAAACGAACACTTCGTTTGCAAATCTGAAAATTAAAAAAAACAAAAATTACACTTTGATACGCAGTATTTCTCGACGCGATAATTTTATTGTGTGAAAAGAGTTTTTGGTTTTAGTTGATGGAAACGTCGAAAAATTCAACGAACTTTAAAAATATATTTACGAATTCTTCTTCTTTTTTTGCCACTATACATATCCACGCGAAATTGAATATTCATCATATGCCAATATACAACAACGACGCACATCAAAGATGCTCAGACACATACATTATATATTATTATGTAGTATGTACACATTCGATGTTCGACTATCCAGAAAAAATGCTCTGGTAAATGACGAGAATCAATATTATACATTGTTCAGTTTAAAATTTTTGAGTGTTTTATTATTAATAATTTATAATTGACTTCTCGTATTTCGTTTTTTATATTATATAAAAAGAAAAAAATTTGTATAATTATTTATTTAAAATAAACGTTCTCGATGCTCGGGGCTCGGTAGATCTTATTTTTTTTTTCAAATTAAATCCATATATCCATTATCTAAAGGATTCCGTAAGCAGAACAATTTAAGAACGGCTGTCTCGGTTTATTTATTTAATGAATTTAAAATGATTTTCGTATTTTTCGTGTTAGGAAAATAAATTACAATTAAAATTGAGAAAATATTAAATTAAATTATTAAAAGGAAAAAAAAACGTTACTTTCGCAATGATTAAAAGCGAAGAGAACATGAACGAAAAATCATAAAAACCGACAACGGAATAAATTTGCCAATAAATATATCCTTCGAAACTCGTTAAGTAGGCAGTATTATCCTTTTGACGTTGAAGAAAAACAAACTACTTTAACATGTGGCGTTTTTGTATAACTTGAAATAAAAATAACTGTTAAGACAGACGTACGGTATTAAGGTACACCCACGTCCCGCGGTTGTTATACGAGTATATATATATATATATATATATATATATATATACGTATATATGTTTACACCTCTGCTCGAAATAACACCAACATGTAATAAAATATAAGTGTTTCATTTTTAAAATGTAAGTGATAATTAAAAAAAAAAAAAAAATTTCAAATTGTAATCGTTTTCATATTTTTTTCACAATATCATAACGGTTAGACAAGCTCACTGCGTAAACATGCAGTTTTAAATATTTGTTTCTAAAAACAAATGCGTGTAGTATATTCAGTGTGTGTGTGTGTGTGTGTGTGTGTGATTTCTGTCTCCTCATCTCATAAAAACAAATAAATCAGTCGTTCTAAATGTCAATCATTATAACACAATATTTAATTTTTAGTTGTATTCAATTTTTAAACATATTAATGAAAAAAACACTTTTAACTATTTTTATTACTATGTTATACTATAAACCTTTTACGTACTACGTAAACGATCAGGTTTTAGCTCGTCATTTTTAAAATTCTAAATTGTTTGCATTATTGTATATTAATAACAATAAGCGTTTTATTATTTTTATATTTTATTTAGAAAAAAAAAGAATGTGGTACGATCAAAAGAGTATTACAATAATTTGCTTACGCCGTGAAAATATTTTTTTTTATGAGAAAATCGAGATATTTTGCGAGGGTAACGTACGGGCGTGGCTCGGTTATAATACAATATTGCTATTTGCAAATTACTTTTCGTTCCTTGCGAAATTCTGAAACGATACACTCGAGCCTATTAATATATGAATTGTAATAAACACGTATACAGTGAAAAGTATTTATGATTCATATATACTGAGTTTACTGTAAAACTGTTGTGCAATCTTTTCAGAGCCATGATGAATATTTAATTTCAATTATAATATTCGACGCAATTTGTTTGTTTTTAATAAATAACTTTATAATGTGTAGGGAACGTTTACAGAAAGCAATAAGGCTTAGTAAGTCTTAACTGTTCGGATATAAACGATTTTTATTCTATTATAAGTTCGTTTCAAAAAATTAATTCGATTTATTTTGACCCTTTGGAATTATGTATTCGGGCTTCCTGATTATTAGGCCAGTACCTCCCTGTAGTCCAGTCCTGATACTGGATAGATACTGCAGGACTGGTGGAGTTCACAGTTGGCTGTCAGTCTGTCAAACCACGAAATGAATACCAAAATTTTCGTTTTAATAAAGAAAAAAAATATATATAACGCGTATAAAGGCGTGATTAAAATTAAATTTACGAAGAAAAATCGAAAATGATGAAGTTAATCTTGAAAGTAATTGGAAAAGGTTATCGACAATTTTCGATTTGTATATAAATGTACGGCCGTTTTTCATAAATTTCAATTTTGCGATTAAAATAGTATAACACATCTGAATGTCGTTTCGCACGAACGGCACAACGGTAATCAGCTAATATTTCTTCCCGTTTTCATATACAAACATTTCCTTCGGACACGGTTTCGTTTCAATTGTTGAATTGTGTGTGATTATTGATTTCCGAGAAATGAGGAAAATCGTTTTTCGAGGTACCCGAAACTACGTTTTTCCGAATGATAAATTCACGAAAACAAAAATTCCAGAAATCTAATAAAAATAAAAACAGAAATCTATCGTATCCACCCTAAAACGTTTTTCGCTTATTTTGTTAACAACGATTGGGTGGATTACGTTGAACAACGCGTATGTAATACTATATTATTATACTTTGGTTATTTTTTTTTTTATACGTACATTTGTAAGCGAATTACACAGTTTTTTTTTTTAACACATCGTGTGAATTAATTTCGGGCAATAGTAAATTTTGTAGTGGCTTTATTTATCCACGGTCAAGTAAAACCGTTACAGAAAGAACGTATTGGGATTGCCGAAAACGCGTCAGGGCGACGATCACATTTTTGGACGTTCGGGATACAAGAAATCACAATAGATATTACGAATGATTTTAATGGGGACGCATATATATGGTGTATTTACTAGACATTATTTTCTAAAATAATAATAATAATAATAATAATTTTTATTCGAATTCCTTTATATAGTAATATAGTTCTCGCGTGATTTTTTTTTCCATTCCTTTTCAAGCAAACACGTTCGAGGCTTAAAAACAGGCCGATTTCGACTGTACAGTTAAAATATAAATAACTGTACAGTGTGGAATATAACTGATCGCCCACCTGAACGCCCCTGCAGTATTCGCCACTGTTCAGTATATTCGAACAACTACGGTTTGTCGAATCGCACAAAAACTTTCTCGTCTTACGCCAAATAATAATAAGCAGCGCACTCGAACGGCGTGTACGGATCCGCGTGTATTATGTAGTTAGAAATCACACGTGAAATACTCGTAAGAAATTGACGGTGAAAACGGAGTGAAAAACTAAAGAATAAAATGAAAAAAAAATGGTCGGCGGCCAACGTGAACATTTGCCGCGGAATCGACGCGTATGACGCCGTTCGTCATAAAACTTTCGCCGCCTCTGTTTACGTCGCATGCGCGTTAGCGTCGTTCCCCGGGGGGGGTCGACGACGATAAGGCGCGCACACAAATCGACAAACAGCGAGAGCGACCGTTTTTTTTTTTTTTGCCTACGGAGTGGGATGGAGGGGGTGGACAGTAGGACGGAGTTAACATCCTCTCTCTTGTACTCCCTCTCAATCGGGGTTTTTCTTTTTTTTTTTTCTATCCCTTTATCACGAAGCACGTCCGTCCTTCGGCAAGTATTGTTTTATATCCGCTAACGCACTGCCATCGAGGATTTTTTTTATGGGCCGACCCGGCCACACGCGTTTCTTCTGTATTATTATATTATATAGTTTATTCGTGCGGCGTCGAGAGACGTATCTGGATAAATATTTTCCAATATTTTGAAAGAAATAGAAAAAAAAGAACGAAAATCTCACTTGTCCAAATAATTTTGATCTAGATAATTTTTTTTTTTTATATATATTAATGAGATTAAAATTATTTTTTCTTTTGTACTGACAATCGTTCCTTTGGTAATGGATCTGATAGATAATATGTTTTTCCTTTATTTCTACATTGTGTTTAAAATTATATATATATATATATACGACGGGGAGGTTTACAGAAAAAAAAATTCGAAAGTATATACATTTTTAAACGTTTAAAATATTACGCTAAAATGCACTAAAAAATATTCCGAAATATTCTCTTTCGATACAATTCGTTCAAAAACCGGTGAAATATGTCCAAAAAAAAACATTTAAACGCCGTATTTCTTATGAGATGCTAATTATTTTATTATTATCAATACAAATTATATAAAACACGATTTTTTTTAACACTATACAATATTTCATAACATTAAAAAAAGAAAATTCCCGTTTAAAAATAACAATCTTGTATATCGTTACGACATGTCCTCTAAATTTACATCAAAAAAAAAAAAAATTAAATGAATATCATATTTAAATATTCTCTAGAAAATATTTTTTTAATTTACCATATGCGATTACGGGATAAACACGGGGTACTTAAAAAAAACCCCCTTCTTCATACGCATAAATAAAGGAGATACAATTCGTGTAATAATGGAATATTAAACAAAGCGGTAGGAAATTTCAAAACAATTATATAATATTTTTTTCGACGACATAAAAAAAAAAAAAAAAGTTCCTAACACGGGAAATGAAAAAATACGTTTTTTTTTTTTCTACAGACAATCATATGCATATCCCCACGTATCCTCCATTCCTAATTATGCTGTTCCTGCAAACGGTTGCAAATATGTGATGTAATTATTTTCGAATAAGTGTATACACATATGGATTTTAACATACGTATAACCTTATGTGAATTAAGAGTCCAGCGAAATGTTATAAAAATCAATATTTGGTATTGTATAACGTCATTTCGAAGGGCGAAGATTTTTCAGATGGTTTATTTCGACGATGTGACATTGTTTACAGTGTACTACGTTACATTGCAAATATGATAGGTGTTTGTATATATATATATATATATACGAGTATATATGACGTGCAAGATGATCAACAACTTGGGTGTACACGGTAAACTATCAAGAGATCGTTTACATTTGATCGCGTTGACACTGTCCGTTAAGAATTACCTGATTACTATATTATTTAACATTGCTTTAATATTTTATTGTATTATACGCGATATGTGTTTTAATAGAACCGGAATCACGATCGTTAAATTGAAAATAATATCGCTATACGCGTGATGCTTGATTTTCGCAGCCGATTTGCTTTCCTGTTAAATAATAATTCGAACGTTTAAATCGTATAGCCGGATTCTTTTGATTGTGAATTAATTATTTCTTTCAAAGAATATGTGTCTTAATTTAAGTCATTAAAGTCCCGTCTGAGACGGCTGCGCGTATCCCAACGCGCACATCAAATATCGAATTCACTCATGCGAGTGTTTTTTGTTAACGTGATAACGCATATTATGTATACCGAACTCGAATAAATTAAGACGTGAACTTTCGGATAGCGCGAAATTTATAAAAAAATTTTTTAATAAACGGCAATTTACGAATAATATTATATGTAAGTTCTAAGACCATTTTTTTGTACCTATGCAAGTATCGCTGTAGTAAGAAATCAAACTGTGTATGTATTTTAAATAAAATCTTTTCTAAATCAAAGTACGATTCAAAAATCGGTTTCACAGCCGGAAATAATAATGATAATTGTCGAAAGTTTAGAAATTTTCGTCATAACTTACACATTTTATTGAATACACCGTTCTATAAGCGGTTATTTCGATTTTTGTTTCTAGTGAGTGAAAGTATTTGTTTTTTTTTTTTTTTTTTATATATATTATTTTAACACTCAATTGCTCTGTTTTTAATTCGTATATAGATTCGTTCGATTTTTGATTTTTTTCTTTTTGCGTTCCAAATGAAATTACATTTACAGTTTAAAAAGAGTGTGTAAATATAGTTTTTTCGCATGCACGCCATTTTTTTTATGTTTTAATCGTTTTAATAATAATCAATCGATTTGGAACAAAAATTATGCCTCTTCTCTTTATGATTTTTAATGTTTGGAAAAAGTATCTAGTCAATCGAATAACAATATCACGTTATACGCTACAGTTTCAAATTAACTACGTCTAACGTAATACAAAAAAAAAAAAAAAACGTTGATTATTAATTTTCGTTTAGAACAATGCACCTTTTAAATTCTACGTAAAATAAATAAAATACATTTATTTGAAAAATACAACATACACATTGACAATAACAATAAATGAATCGAAGTAAAAATGTCCATGCAAAAAACGGCCGATAGAATTTTATAAATTGCGAATCACTTTTCGCAATTTTCAAATACAATTTATTGGGTAAAAAAAAAGTATTTAAATGTAAAAGACGTTTTTAATAAAGGGGGAAATATTAATATGGTTAAAAAGATCATTTTGTAGATGTTTTCTATTTTGTTAATTTTACAATTTATATGCCTATCCCGACCTCCGTCACGAAGTAAGAGTAATTATACAACTATTATTTTAGAAAATTAGTATAAACGTTTTAGATTATAAAAAATAAAAGAAGAATGTAATTGAACAGTGACGTGTTTTTATTTTGCTTGTGCATGTGAAAGTTTAGAAATGCTCCGGCAGTAACGCATTATTGTAGCAAATTATATCTATTATTGGTATCTAATTAAGTTGACACGTTCTTTTTTTTTCATTTATTTTGTCAATACTTTCCTTAAGCGAAAGAAAAAATTACGAATAGGTAAAATTAAAAAAAAAAAACTGATGAAATAGGCAACATATCAGTTTCTGACGTGTGTGCTTCTTTTTTGTATTTAAAAGGTTTGAAAATTGATTATGACCTTATAGTATAATATTTCGACAGTATTAAAAAAAATCTTTTGTCATCATTTTTTTTTTTTTAAGTGCGTTTTAAGTTTGAATGAATTTTGAAAAACTACAATTAATAATAATAATAATAATAATAATACAGAGTTCTCTTCAAAATCGTTTTTCGAATGCGAATCATTTATCGTTTCTTTCAAATTTAGAATAATAAGTACAAATCTTAACAATACATCCGAACAAGTGTAACATCCACTCGAACGGATAATCACTTCAACGCCTGCGGTTCGCCGTCTTTTTTACACCTGTTAGTTTTAACTATTGGACATTTTCACCTATACTTAAACAAAATTATTATTTCTGTTTAGGAATTTTTTTACCAGAAACATAATATATATATATATATATAGTTATTATAATATATTTGTATAATAGTCACTATATTATTATATAGTTTACTTTTATCGTTATTAATATTCAATGAAGACATTATCTTTATTTTTAAACATTAATTTTATACGCTGAATACGTGAAAAATACCATACCATTTAAAGAAAAGAATAAAAAAAAAAAAACGTACGTATCGTTGAAAAATTTGAAAATATACTGAATACGCGAAAAAACATCGGTGTGAAGTGTATGGTATACGTTTACTGGTTAATATAAAACACAATGTATTAAGGTCAAAATGCTCGAGGAAGTAAATTTGATTTACGCACTGATTCATGTGATATTTTATCAATCCCCCGAAGCCGTATAAAATGACACGGTCCGTATGTATTCATTATTATAAAAAGATTAACGTAATTTATAATCTATATATATATATACATTAACATCGACGTAGATAAAACGATAATTAAATATGCAATACAAATTTGTACGACATTCGTTTAATATTGTATAAAAAAATAGGATAAAATGTCTAATAAAATTATGATAAATTGTTACAATAAAATATTGCTTTTGACTTTTGATTGTATTAAATGTGTAGCTAAACCGCAATACGTTCGACGCCCCACATATATTACATGATGCGATCGGTATTTAAATTTCGCGAATATTCTCCATAACGGGAAATAAAAACACGTTATCTGCACACCATTCCAATGAGTATCGCGCGTTAAAACTACAGATTTTAATTTTTCATTACTGTAAGTGTGGAAAGTTTTCATTGAATTTTTTCAGAGGCCCATGCTTTATTTTTGATTAATTTTTTTTTTTTATATATAATATATATATATACAGGTATGCAGCGTTATCTGCAGTAATATTCAAAAATGGACACTAAACGAAAGCTCAACGTTATATAATTTTAAAATAATATAATATCGCGTAAGCGATTAGTTACGTTTCGCGTAAGCTTATAAATCATTCGTGACATCTTTACTTTCAATTAAACATCTGCAGATTATAGCGTTTTTAATCAATTTTACATTATTTTCGTCCATCAAGACAAAACCGCGGATTTTATAGAATTTCAAGGATCGACGAACATCGTATGAAACCGCGCAGGCAGACCGTCGCGTGTCAGGAAATAGCATCGTGGAAATAACTCTCGGAATTTTATTTAAAACATCATCTAGGAAATTTTTAAAACCATTTTAACAATCTTTCTGTTATTATAAAATTTTCGATTATCGGACGTTAGACAACGTCTCATTGTGTTATACTCAATATATACAATATAAAAATACACCATTGTTTTCAATAAAACGCATTTAGTTGACGTCATAAGCCAAACTCTTATGCCGCAGGAAAAAAACACACCAACGCGTATAAACACGTATAACGTTAATAATAATACAACGATAATATTTTTCTTTTTGTGCTTATACATTAATATTAATCTTACATTGTCCGTGTATTTCTTATGACGAACTATATTTGTATAAATTTGTTTTTTTTTTGATTCTTTTAATAAAAATCAATAATACATAAGTTGGGTCGAATTTTTTACGGTTGCCATATAAAAGATTACATTATATTTGTGGCTTTGAATTGTAATTCCAAGGCCTGAGCAAATTAACTAAATGTGTGAACTCTTCAAATTAAATTATTATAAAAAAGTTACGTATACTGTTCTTCACAAATTCAAAAATTAACTTAATCGAAAGTTACGATTTTCTAATGAGTAATAGAAAAGAAAAAAAATAGTCGTGAAAATGGATTACTACAGAAAATTTCGACGTCTTAAGCAGTCTTCAATACTATTTCGTTTGTGTTATCAAACACTGTGTAAAAAAAAAAAAAAAAAATAAAAAAACAATAAATTATATTTTATAAAAAAAATAACTATATAGTAACTATATGACGTTAAATAAATCGTTACTAATTAAACTTAATTTAAACACTTTTGTACAGATACGATATAAACTTGATGTAAAATATTATGCGCGAAGTACCATGGCAGAAGAACTTTTGAGTGATTTATCAGCCGTTTCCCTTGAGAATATAATTGAGCACCGCGATTAAATTTAAAGGAAGAATAATTTACTAATTCTTTCGAATGAAAGCTCGAAAGTTGGTTTTTAAGTATTTATATTCACTATAATTAATAAATGCGTAAGTAGTAAAACATATATGTATTTTATTAGCTCCTAGCACCACTACGGTCATATTAATTATTACAATATAATTTCTGTACTTGAGAAGGCGCTAATTGATAGACGAATGGAGATTACCACCAACTTCTATACGTTACGCTACCGTGTTTGTTATTATAAAACAAATTGAATTAAGTCGAGAAACCGTTATTTGTTCAACGTACTTACATAATTCACTGATAAAACTATATCAACGTATATATAAAACCCGAAAAATATTATCATTTTAGAAATGTAAATTAATATTTTGAATTCGAAAACAAAAAAAAAAAATCATAATTGATTTCTGTGCATACCCGTGCGAAATCCGAAATAATATATGTTGCCACAAGCACTTCATAACGTGCCCTCGTCCCGCAAGACATTTCTTACGTTTACTCCATTCCTCATCTCATCAACGCTTCGTACTTGATTCTAATATTATTAAATATATTTCTACTATGTTATCGCGAGTATTTACGGTTATCAAAATAACTAAATTATACGTTTGTTTTAAAAATCATCTCAGGAAATTTGTATTTTCAAATCCCTATACTGCATATATTTATACATGTACTACCTATACCGGGTAGTAAAAATCTACAGACTGGAACAGGTGGAAAATCATTCCGCGCGAAAAACAGGCACGAATACTGTAAAATATATCAAATCGCATTTTAACTCGGGTTATCCAGGAATGATAAATTGGCAAATTTTATACCGAACGAGATAACAGGAGAATCTCCACAAGTGCTAAGCGCATTTTAATCGCGACTCCATACTTTAGAAACGAATTTTGTACTTTTATTTACTACTCGTCTTTTTTAGACATCAAATAGTGGTCTTAAATTGTATTTTATGTTCCGCTTATTAGATAATGCATAATAATTATATATTAAGTTGATAATCGCATTTTATAATCTCTAGTAACATATACATACGAGAATCAATAATAATTAGAAGATTTAATCCGATACTATTTCCATACAGGAACCCACAATAATTATTATGTCAACACGTACCCAATAGTCGGATTAAGTGCGCTCTATCTTTTTCATTATGCGTGTACAGTATTATTATATTATGCTACGAGCAGGGATAATATAGGATGACAATAAATTTAATATTAATGGAATGTGAATTTAAGCTGATATTTTTTAATTCGTTCAAGCTACGCAATTCGAGTATTGGAATTTAAAGAATCTCTATAAGAGAATATTACTATTTAGGTATACAAAATACGCGTCAAACCGTTTATGTATAAACGCTCATACTTTTTGACAGTTTACTTGATTTTAAGATTAACGTGTTTGCGCGGTGCCCCGACTGGCAAATCTTTGGGCGAATCGCTTTTTTTAATATATAATGTATAAATTCATTATTTGTTATTTCGACGTAACAAAAATTACTTTTCAGTTATTTAACGTGTATAGTACATGCGCAGTTAGTACGAATTTAACATTCAACTAAATTCATTAGGTACGAACGATTTTTCTAAAAATGAAAACGACTTTAATACGGAATAATACAGAATGAAATAGAATTAGAGACAACCATTTGTTCGGATCATTGACGAGCATGTAGTACCTTAAAGGATATACAGCTGGTTATGTTAGTTGCTCATAAGTCGTAACTGTGACGAAATGAAAACTCTCACAAACCTCTATTCCACTCGGTCTAATATAATAACTAATGACTTGTTTAATTTTTTATATATATATATATATATATATATATATATGTACGTTTAGAACAATTCTTACCAAATTCCTAGTTAAAATTAATTTATAGGTTAAATTGTATTGTGATGTTAATAAAAATATATTTCTTACCACGGAATATTATAAATTATAAGTTTATTCTTAAACTCACCGGTTTTTTCTCGCTAGAGACATTTTTCTCCAGTTTATCATTAACCGGCTGGTGGTTAGACTGTAATATTTTCCAATCGTTTCGGTGTTTTAGTGAAATGTACAGTCACGTTTTAATTATATTTTGCAATATTTCTTTTTAACGGATGAGGACATTATAAGTATTTTCGAATTCATTCATTTTCCGGATGAATCCGAAACGAAAAATAGGAATAGAGGACTCGACGTCCACGAGTGTTCAAAGCGCGAATCAATTTATTTTGAAACGATGGAAGAAGACGAATTCAAAAGAAGGCTTTCGAAAGCAGCCGTAAATCACATAATTCGTAATAAAATTAAACATAAAACTAATCGGTAAATAAATTTTGCCTAATAACTAATGTCAGTGAAGTAAATATAATTTCAAGGGTATCGATAGAACAATGCGTTTCTACTTTTAACAAAAACAGTGGCGTGGCCAAGGGGCTAAGAGTACTCTCCGAAAGTTCAGGAAAATTTAAAAACGCTTTCATCGTTCTGTAAACGTAATATACGTAGCCACGTAGGTGTTAAAATTTTAATTTATGGGTCGCTGCAAAAAGTCTAAAACGTTAGTTTTCAGGATTATATAAAATGCTCTCTTTGTTTTTTTGTATTGTATTGTACCCGGGTTAATAACGTTGTTTAAAATATTATTATTATTATTATTATTATTATTATTATTATTATTATTATTATTATTATTATTATTACATAATGAATCAATGTTTGAGATTTAAGTTTGTAATTATATTGCAGCCTGCAGGATATATATATATATATACGTATTTACATAATTTTTCTAAATTTAAATTCGTCAAAAAACAAAAATATTAAAATAAAGAATTTAAGTTTTATTACCGCGGTATATATACGCGTTACTATAAATTTAGGAAACGCTAATAACACGCGCAGCGGCTAGGTTTGAAATATCATTGAACAAAATAATGGCCTGATTCCAAAGTGGCGTCTATGATTGTTATATAAAATACATCAACAGATTTATCGAGCAATAAAATCGATACACGCACAAACACTGCACGTATTTTACACGTATTCGAATATGTTATAATATATTCAATAAAAAAAAAGGGTTAGCGAGCCGCGAGTGTTGTGGATGTCGCTTAAGTGAATTACTTAGATAAAGTTTTAGAGTTTTGTTATTATATATATATATACTATGAATTCGAAAGCAACGGCGAATCCTTGCACTCAATAAAACGATTCTGAGCGGAGCTTCGGTGTAATATACGCAATTCGTCGGAAAATTTAAAGTGGTATAATAAAGGAAATATTGATTTTTTTTTTTAAATATAGTTCAAATAACGTAGGACCTGAGAAAAAAAATGTTCAGCCTTTAAAACCAAAAATTACCTACTCCTTTTATAACCCAAATAGCTCGACAACTAATAACTGCTATAAATTATCCAAAAATTGGAAGAAGAAATTTTTTTTTAACTTTATTTTACGTACAAAATTATATACGCATATTCGGTGTAAATTTCAAGAATCCTGAGGCCATTATTTTGGTAGTTTTTCTTTTTTGTGCCGCGCGCTTAAAAAGTATCGAGAGAATAGTTTTTTATTTTCGATTTTTGGATCAATTTGAATTGCGCACGAGGAGACTGCTGTGAAAATCGATAAACGTTTCAAATTAGGTAAAATACAGTTATTACTATCGGAACTGCACACGACGAGATCATCCGATCATTCTTTTTAGCAGAAAATTTGTACACAGAAAAAAAAACGACGTAATCGTAAAACCTCGAATAAATTATTTCCTCGCTCCGTTCAGAATTTAAAAATAGAAGTATTTATGAGATTCGCGTTCGTATTGCGTATTGAACTCGAATTGACTGCAACGACAACGGTCGTTGAGTGTTGTCGACACGCACGAAAATATCTAGAGATTTGAACGTATTAATACATATTATTATATTGTACAGCTGTTATTAGTGTAATTTTTGGAAAATTGCAGTATTATTTTACACGAGTGTGTGCGACTCTTTAAGCACGATTAGAGGTAGGTATATTGTGTAATTTTTACAGTCGTACAGTACGTAAAAACAATAATATGTTATTATGAATTTATGTCCGTGAAATCGGCCCTGAGCTTTGTTCGGATTGTGCCAATTTCTCGTTTGTTTTTTGCAACTCATTTGCGACTATTAACGACGATGATCATTTGACGCGTTTTGCGTAACGTACATTTCAAATGCAGAATCTAAAAGTGTTATGAAATCTGAAATAACTGAATTGTGTTTATATGAAGTTTTAAAAAAAAAAAGCAAACACCAAACGATAATGTGTCCAGACCAGTTCCTCTAAAATCCGTTGGTTTTAGCTGTTAGATTCGCTGGCTCTGACTAAAGGCAAGGATTTCGACGCTTTTGCATCTTTTTTTCTGAAATATTTTACGAGATGCTTTCCGAGACGTAAACGTGTTTTGAGTAAGTACGCACTATTCTAACAACGAACTTTTTTTCAGTTTTCAAGGTTTTTGACGTTTTGCGGCATTTTTTTTTAACGTTTTATGGGCTTTTTTATATATATGTATTCATAATATATTCATTTTTAACCTATTTTTAGTAATATTACGAAATAAAATTAAACACTCACCCAAAATTGAAATATAAAGATATAATTTTGTACACTAATACAACGTTTTATTAAACCGTACGTACAGATTTTTGCCGATTAACCGATTTTTTTCACGATTCGTTTTCTCATCGTAATATTGTTTCCGATGGTGCGCGTTGCCACGCCAGTTGTCAAAATAAAAAAAAATATTGATTAATTAAAATGATTTATTTTTTTTTTATAAAAATTTGGCATTTTTGGCGTTTTAAAGTCATAAATGTATTTTATTTTTTTTAAGTATTTTATTTATTTTTATTTTTAGGATATTGAAATCCTAGCCATAGTAATAATAATTCAACGTTTTATTGTATCTACGAGTGTACGAATATTGCGCTTGGGTTCTGAAATGAAAATTCATAATTTTACATTACACCAGGTTTTTTTTTTGTGTTTTTGCACAACATTAGAATTAAGCTTTTACGACAGTGAAATTTAAATAATTTACGGCGGTCAGACGTGAACAACGTAGTTCGCGTCTGACTGCGGTGTGTGTGTGTGTGTGTGTGTGTGTTTCTGTCACGCCCTCTATGTTGTGTCATAGCGCTATCTGGTGAGTACTTTCTTTTCCCATTTTATTGTTATTTCGTTTATGTTTTTTTTTCTTTTTCTACATCTACATTTCATCTCGGTAAATGAATAGATCTTTCTTCTTGGTTATTACTCGTCGATGTGGATATTTCATTAGCAGAGGGGGTTGGCTCCATTTTCGCAGCCCCCCTTAAACATCATGTATAACCGCCACTGCCTATATATCATCCAGCGATGTCTCCATCAACTTTTTTTAAGAGTATACTAGAAGCTGACGAGTGACCATAAATATGTATACGTTATATTTTTGTGATAAAAAAGAGCGAGTTTATAATGATAATAAATAAAATTAAAATATAATTTCTTTCGAAAATCATAAAATTTAATTATTTAAACGAGTCGACAAAAAATTGTTTTTATAATTTTTCTTCTTTGTCGTCTATGATTTCTTATTACGATCTATACGTTTATTATAATGATGTCGTTGTAATGCAACGGCCTTCTGCGGGGGGAAAAATAAACATTCATCTCAAAAATGGACCGAAATTAATGCCAATATTTATATATTTTATCTTTCTTCGCGAACTGCTCGAGAGTATATACCGTAATATGCCCGTGATTTTCACATGGATATGTCTTATTCAGAAAATTCGTCCGCGACACCGAGAATGTTACCATGATGAATTCATGAACGAAACCGTTGCTATATTCTGACATTCCTATGTCGACTAAAATTCAATAGCCTGCAGAAGACATATTAATGTACCGATGTATTTGCGTGCTGTGTAGATACGTCTTTTATTGATTTTTTATTTTTATTTTTAGTAATTTTAATAAAAACTTGCGGGTATATACGGCGCGTACGTGCAGTATAATCCTACGGAAACACTATACTGTATAATATACCGTTTGGATTTTTTTTAACTTTTAAGGTGTGTACAGAAGAAGAACAAACGAGTCGCGTATAGTAACGGACTGCAGTCGATTTTCACGGCGCGACAGTCAGACAATATATATAATCTCTGGAACACAATATAATATCATATGTCGAACCCGCCGATCTTCGGCCGGCGAAAGTCAACAATCTTACATTACAATTGAATCCAGAGAGGACCGGTCGTAGTCGAGAACGAGCAGACGATATACTGCGCACTATAAATGAGCAATAAAGCAATTTCAACGCGAAATAGCTCAGACTCAGGAGGCACCTGAAATGTGTACACGAAACGCGCGCGCATCGATCGACACACGTGTCGATAGAATATATTTCAAACAAAAACTCGTGTGTACCATAATGTGGTATTCATTATATTGTAATAAATATGCCTAACATATATTAATATTATTACAATTATTTAATACGCTAATATTTAGTGTTCATAACGAAAAATCAAATTCAAAACCCATCATTATATTATATAGTAAATAATTATTATACTTGTTTCAATGACATATATATATATACGTTAGGCACTTCGAACGTGCATTTGGACTACATATAGTTACGTTCATATTATGTCCGTTTATATTATTATCATTTTTCCGATGCGGTAATCGCAATACGTTTATGAAATACAAGATGATGTTTTAAATGTATTAATTATACACAATAATACGGTTTCCAGTTTTCGATTTTTTTTTTTTGTCCACCTAGCTCATACGCCAGCTCTGATTTGCAGCGAACCGTATATAGTCAGATTATATCTACGTGAATTGTACGTGTATAAAATATACTTACGAATCACACTCGTACGCAGGGGCGTCTTTATAAGGAGATGGAAGTCGTCTCTCGTAGTTTTTATTAACATTTTTTTTTTTTTTTTCTCGAAAAATCTGGACGCGTTTCCATCGATTTATCACAGACACGACACAAAAAAACGTCAAAATATCTCAATGGATTTTGGGTTACGCATATTATGGAATTCGAAACGTCATCTTGAAGTCTTTTTTTTTTTTAGTCGGTGTTCGCGGCTTTAAGAATTCAAACCGAACGGATCAATAAGAACTCCGTCGTAAACCCCACTCCTAACGAAATACGAATAATATTTTACTTTTTAAGTTCGAATTATGAACGGATTATTTTCGTGTACCTACGTTCGTTATTTTATCATTATAACATTTGTAATTTTCGCGCGTTAAAGACCGGAACGTTTAACGTGTACCGACGGATTCGCAACTAAACTACGTTATGATGGTATATAACAACGTTGACCTTCTCTACTTCTTCGCCCTTACAAATTTGGTCTACGCAGACGCCCCTACTGTACACGCGTATAAAAACGCGAACCAGCTGTTGACGCATACACATAATATTGGTAACAGAAAAACGCGTCAAAATATCCCGAAACGAAAATTGTAAAAATTTGACAGTGCGCGCAGGAAACGAAATAGTCGGACGATTCGAGGACACGGAAATCGCAATAATCGCAGCATATTTTGCCATTTTTAAAATTGTTTTTTTTTTTCAAATTTGTGACACGATCGAGACGCACACCGAATAGGTACCTACACGATTTAATATTATTTTAAACGAAACCGCGTTCGTCGACAATCAGCGTGTTAAATCGTGTATGAACGGTACCCGTGCTCGAATTGGTGAATCCTTCTTAAAATTTCAAAAAAAAAAAACGGAAAAAAATTTACGGTTATCGGGTTATTCTTATTATTATTATTATTATTATTATTTTTTTTTTTGTACACGTTTATCGCACAAACGATGTGTTTCGAATTGCGTTGTTTAAACGAAAACGGTGTCCGATTTGTCATCAATGACGTTACGTATTATCAGGTTCGGACTGGCCCGTGGTATTATTGACGTGCGATTGCACGGTGGGCCCCCTAAATATTAATTAAATTTATTAAATATTATTCTATTAGGAATCGTTTAATATCACTTTTGCGGCAAGTTCTTCTTGAAACGTTAATACTACTAAACCGCGAAGCTGATATATTGTTTTATGAATTGGAAAACGACTCTATTATATTGATGAATTGACAAATTCTCCTAACGGATTAAAACTTACCGTATATGTATATACTCGTATTAAAGTAGATTGCAATTTAATTCGTACGAATGTATTCAAACATATATTGTTCACATTAAAAACGATATCTTTTTATGTGTAGCTCGATTTTGCTATATAACATATTGAAATTTAATTTTTATTATATTTATTAATTATATTTTTTTATTTGAATCATATAATATATTATGCGGTATGAAAAGTTTTAGTTGGAGACGTTTTTTTTTTTTTATTTAAATAAAAAGTTAACATCAATTTGGTGTTCGTTATATTTTATTCGACAAAACGGGTAATAATTTATACGTGTGTCTCATAAAATATATTATGGTAAATAACGAACGTGCGTAGAGCGAGCACAATTTTTTTTTTTTTTGGTTTGGTGAGCCTTTATTAACCAGTCCGATCCTGCGTATATTGTATAATAATAGGTTTAAAACCGATCATGACACGCGTCTAAACGAAATTTGTTTTTAATTTCTAAGTGTCGGAACTCCTGTTCGATTATATAGTATTGTGCCACGCCGACACGTTTGAAGTCGGATAAAAAAAAAAAAAAAAAAGAAGAAAATTCAAACGAAATAAACTGACCGCGACGTATAAGATGAGCGAGAATGCGCGATCATTTATACAATCGTTTATGGGCAATATTTAAAAATACGATTCATATATAGCAAATTAATACTTACGGAGATGATAAAACGGTTCGAGTGTAAAAAACGTTTAATAATATGTTTTTTTTTTATTAAGAACTTTTAGTAAAACCGTTAAGTTCGACAATTATTTGAATAATATAAAGTATTCTATAATATGATTTCGAATAAATGACACGATTTTCAATCGAATATTCGAATCGAGTATTTATTGTTGTTCGGCCGTAAACGGCATATAATTCCGAGTAAAATTATTGTGTTATATCGTTCGAACAAGTTATCGGAGAAAATTCTTAACGAGAACACGTTTAGAATTGTTTAAAAAAAATTTGTATGGTCGTTACTATCGATAGTTTCTGTAAATTTCTATGCGCCATCAACGGAACGAGATTAAATATTCAGAAAAAAAAAAACCGGGATTAAATATTATATCAGTTACCCTGCAGTCGCTTATTATACCCGTTAAATAATAATCTCGTATGCCGTTTACACGGCCAGTTCGTAAAACATTTAACGAAACAATTTATCTTTTATTTATTATTATTATTATTTTTTTTTTTTTTGTCGTAAACGGTTTAACTATTCGAAAACGCGTTTACGCGGAAACCGTTCGCACGTTACTAAACCGTTTTCAAAAACGTTTTATAGTTTCAACCCCTTTTTAACACTTTCATACGTATATATTATGTAGTATACCTATATAAAAACGGAGTAATAGATGTATACGAGGTGTGTTACGGCGGAACGTGTTAAATGTGTGTGAAAATATAACGTCGTTTGTTCGCTGCAAAATACACGGGAAACGTGTTTGAAAACGTATATTATATAGTGATTTCCAGGTCGTATATTATATATTTATAAATGTCGACTATTGATAATTGCAGCGAATACGTGATTATTAATTTTTTTTGCCTTTTTTTTTTTAATCCTTTGTGGAACTATCGACGGTTTGGCGTCTTTTGATAACTACAATATTATATCCGACTTGGTTGATTATAATATATATATATATATAGTTATTCGAATATTTAAGTGGCTGTATTAATAAATTATATAGTGATGAATATGCGATTAGAGCAATACGAGACACACGACGTTTTTGGTGAAATTGTTTTAAACTGGTTTTTTTTATTATTATTCATATTTATTACGATTGTACAGATTTTTGTCAAGAAAAATGTATTCTTTTAATCCGGTCGCGAAAAAAAGTGAAATAGTAAAAAAAAAAAAAATTTCAATAGATATTGTCTAATATTATCGAGATGTTTTAAAAAGTGCGAAATACTCGTATAAGTACCTACTATATTATATAGTAATAATTTATTATATATATATATACTATTAGTCTTAACGAATATATTATGTTATCAATAAATTGTCTTCGGTCACATATCTATAGAAAATTCACGGGTCGTCAAAGATGGAAAAAAAAAAATTTCGTATTTTATTAACGTTTCCCCCCGTCTATTATTTATATATTATATATAATTTTTTTTTTTTTTAATTTTATTTAAGTGTAAAAAAGTGATATTTTATGATTTACACCGTGATTCGTGAAGTGGCTGAAATTTTCGCCATTTTTTCGGAACCTAAGCGTTTCTTCCTTCTGCGCAAATGTTTTTCCAATTCCAGCACCGCATAAATAATATTCCCAACGATTTGTTTTTAACTCGTTAAATCAATGTAGGAATTCGCTCGTGATCATTATTTTCTTCTTGTGACATCAAAATTTGACGTTACACGCACAAAAAAAATTATGTGACTCTGCAGGGTTAAAATATAACGTTTACTACACAATATTATTAGCAACAGAAAATTGAAGAGACAAGACGTCACAACGTTATAATAATATTACGTTGTTCGATAATGTATTATTTTGCGTTATTGTTACCTCTAACGTATGTCATATCAGTGCTGATTTAACTCCGGTACACGTTAAATTTGAAAGAAAAATTGTTGAAACACGCGGTTAATAATTTTACGGTTGCGATCGCGGAGAAGTTTCTTGGACTATCGGTAAGCGACCGGCGAACACAGACGGACGAAAGGACAGGACTGACAAATGTGCGGAGAAGAAAAGAGTAGAATGCGTAAAGAACACTTTTTCGCCGAGTACGAGCCGCACGATTTGCTGCGGTACAGCCTCAGGTACGTCATCATAAAGAAAAACTGATCGACAGCGGTGGTCTACAGAGCAAATTCAAGGGGCGTCGTTTCGGTGGTCATGGCGTGCGGTTGCACCCTTTACTTTAAATACAGTTCCCGATTGATAACGGTATACTCAATATAGGGGAAGGGGAGAGAAAGAAGAATTTAACACAATATCAATCTAGAAAAAGCTGTAGGTATTTGCTAAACTTAAAAATCGCCGGTTACCGTTTGTTTAAAATATAATTTTTTTTCCGGGGGGGGGGGGGGCTTTATAGTTTATTAGCTTTATTAGCAATATAGTTTTTAATATAAAATATAACGCTTTTCTTCTTTTTTTTTTTTTTTTTTACTGAATTTGTCGTCTTCAAACTTTTTATGCATTAACTCGTTGATTTTCACGGATAATCGATTATTTATTTATTTTAGTTTTTTTACTTTTTCGAATTGCTATTATTACTATATTTTATGTCGATTGCGATTCAAGATCTATGGGATGCTTGCACATTCGACGAAAAAAAAAAATGAAACTGCAGAAATGGCGGCCCCGCGCCTCCGACAATACGTCTCGTGCAGCGCCGCGCCGTGGGGGGCCAAGGGGGCCAAGGCCCCGGGCTCCAAAACTTTGAGGGGCGCCAAAGTTGTATTATTATTATGTAGGTATACAATTATCAGCGGGGGTGGGGGGCGAATAATTTAATCTCGCCCCGGGCACAAAATCATAACGGCACGGCACTGGTCTCGTGAAATCCATTTGCGGGAAACCCAGGGACGACAGAGAAGGGAAGGGAGAAAATGCGAATGTACGTATATTATAACTGGATTTCTGCGCGGGGGTTTGTTTTTTCGAGTAATTTTTATGTGTACGATCACTGCGCTGGATATTTTGTCGTGCTATACACGCTTAAATAATAATAATAATAATAATAATAATAATAATAATACGAGGCCGGGTCTGATAATATAATAACGAACAAAATGATTACCCCAGTGTGGTCATCGTGACGATGGTGTACCAGAAGGCGGCGGGTATGGACGTGAAATTCGTGCCGCCGACGTTTTTCTCCGCGTAGAACATGACCGTGGCGAAAATGATGATGGCCATGGCCAGCGAGAACACGAGGAACCCGAGCTCGGACGCGCACGATTTGAGCGTGTAGCCGAGTATGCGTAGTCCCTGTGAGTGCCGGGAGAACTTGAATATGCGGAACACGCGGAACACGCGGAGCGTGACGAACGCGCCGGACACGTCGTCGTTGTCGGTGATGCCCAGCCCGATGTAGTACGGCAGGATGGCCACCACGTCGATGATGCTCATCACGCTGCCCATGAACTTGCACCGGTCCGGGGCGGCGAACAGCCGGAGCAGGTACTCGGTGGTGAATATCATCACGCACGCGGTGTCCAGACAGAAGAACACGATCTTGTAACGTTCGCCGCACGGCAGCGTGCCGGCGCGGCCGGGCCGGTGGCCGCACGGCACCGTTTCCACGACGTTGGCCATGACGGACACGGCGATGAAGAACCCGGTGACGTAATAGAACACTAGCGCGGCCGTGGACGTGTGCGGGTTGCCGAACGCGCGCCACATTTTTTGCCGCACGTTGGTGAGCTGCGGCAGGTTCTGGTCGCCGCTCTCCGACAACTTGTCGTCCATCAGCCGTTCCGCGTTCTCGCGTTTCCGGTCGCGGTAATCCTCGTAACAACAGTCGCCGATCACGTCCGGCAGTATGCCGAAGAACGCCAGCTCCTCGTCGTAACTGGTCAGGCACTCGTGTTTCGGATAGTGCAGCTTGCCCGTCCGGTAATAGTTGAGTATGTGCCGGAATATGTCCGGGTCCCGGTCGAAGAAGTACTCGTTGCAGTCCTCGTCGTAGAAGAATTCGCGCTCGTTCGACCCGAGCAACGTGTCCGGGTACTTTTCCACCGTGTTCCGCCACGTCTCGAACCGCCGTCCCGACACGTTTATCAATAACTTCTCGTCGTCGATGCGCCGTCGGTCCTTCGCCACCGGCGGCGACGGCAGCGGCTGCGTGGCTATGGGCACCCATCCGATGGCCGCCGCACGCGCGAACGGAAGCCACGCAGCCACCGAGGCCATGTTGGACGGTGATATTATGACGGCCCGGTCACCCGCCACACGGTCAGCACCATTGGCCGCGCGTCACGTCGCGGATCTCGCACGTGCGTGCACGATTCTCACCGATCGCCGCCGCGGTGGTGCCGCCGTCGCCGTTCCTGCTGCTGCTGCTGCTGCTGCTGATGCTGCTGCTGCTGCTGCTGCTGCTGCTGCTGCTGCTGCTGCTGATGCCGTCGACGGCCCAATAATAACAGTTCTCCTCTCATTATAATAATATCGATAAATTAATGACCGCAGTATAATATATTACGGTACGTATTATATACGGCACCGGTACGCGAGACAATAATATAATCGTCTCGCCGAACGACGCCGGACCTCGGCGGACCGGTCTCAACCGCTGTTCCTAGAATAATATAACGTACCGGCGTTTATTCGATCGAGTCCTCGGTCTTGGGCTTCACATCGTTGCCGCGGCGCGTACAGGTCGTTTTCACGTTATTTTCATTTTCGTTTTTTTTTTTTTTCTCTCTATTCAAAATTATTATTTATAATACGAGAAAAAATAAATCTCCTGCCGCGAGAATTATTCACGACGCAACAACAATATTATTACAATGAAATACAGCGAATGTCGTCCGGTAATATTTCACGGCGGAGACGACTACGGCTTGCGTACCTGCAGTGTACGCGTGACAGTCCGGCCCAGACCACGGCCAATACACGAACTGAACTGCAACCGCCGCCGCCGCCGCCGCCGCCGCGGTAGCTTTCGCTCGGTCGGTCGAGTGTTCCATATTGTGTATATATATATATATATATATATTCGATTTTTATTTTTATCAAAACGCCGCCGCCGCCGTCGCCGCGTCGTCGTCGTCGTCGTCGTTGTGCTGCTCGGTCGTCGTCGTCGTCGTCACGAACAAAATGTATATATAATATAATGTACACGCTTGTACAGGGTGTATGTGGACGCGATACACTTGTACCTATTTTGGTTCTATATACAAGCGAGGGCGGAATTTCGAGAAAAAAAATTATTTGTAAAAAAAAAATGATAAAGATAACCGCGCGCAGTGGCGTCCGCCTGCAGCTGGTTAAAGCTATATATACGAGCCCTGCAGTGCCGCGACCATACTTCCGCCCGGGCGCAGCAGCTTTGGAGCCCTATCAGTGGCGGTCAAACGGGAGGGGAGGGGGCGATAGTTTGCTCCTCCCCATGACCTTTAAGTTATTATTTTTAACGATATACCGTTTATTTGTCTATTTATTAATAATAAAAATATGTATCCTCAAATTACGACTTGTGTTTACAAATGATCAAAAATTCTTTTTGAAAAATCATCCCCGTCCCCGTGACAAAATCATTTGACTGGGGGCCACGTATCTCTTTACACGCCGCGTACGTTATTGCAATATATACTATAAATACGAAGAAAACATATTTGATAAAAAAAAAAAAAATTATAAATAAAAAATGTAATACTTATCGCATTCGCACCAAAAATAATTATTTTCATACCGAAAGCCGAAACCTCAATACATGTATACAGAGTGTATACCTCAATATACAATCACGCTATCTTATTACATATTATTATTTATTAAAATGTATTCATTAGATATGATAATAATACAAACCGCCTATACGAAATTATATAGATTTTATAGATTGTAGTAGACGCAGTAAACGTTTCAATTTGTCGCGAAAGTTCAAATTTTTTTTGTTTTATTTTACTCGTATATAGAACATTTATGTAAACGGTATACACTGCTCGTTTTTGCGTATGGTCTTTAAAAATATTGTTAAATATCTTCGTCGATCGATATAATAAAAAGACTTAAAACGTTGTAAAAAAAAAAATAATAATAATAATAAAACTATAGGACACAAGTATATTGAATGTGCCTACACAAAAATTATAACAATTATACAGAAAACATTAATAATTTATAATTCGGCATTATTGCTTTCCCCCACCTCCACCCCTCTTGTGCTGTAAAGAAATCGCTCATAATGTACTGAAACGTAATCAGAGATAAGGATTATAAGCCCCTTAATTTTTCTTTGTCCTGCAGGGCCCCAAAAAACTCTAGTCGCGGCATTGGCCATGGCACTACCTGAAAATGGCCCGACCTTAAACGTATACCATATAATAATCCGGTCATACTTCATAAGCTCAAAAAAAACAATGTAATCTTTTAAAAATTTTAAATTATAATAATATTAGCGCTTGTTAATTGTTTTTTTTTTCTAGCAAGACTGAAAGTTTATTTTTGCATGACCCGACCTCATAATTATTGGCCTCAATAGCGGATACAGTGAGGAGGCAATGGCGCCCCCCTCGTTCACCAAAAAAAAAAAAAATGATATCTAATATTATATTATATTTGTAATATTTTTCTGGGGCCTGTCAAATGTATATATGCTACGTCTCATTCTCATATTACCTACTGTAATATTGTCGAATAAAAGTTATCGTCATTCGTCGCCGATAAAACTAACTGATAACGCTTGTACGGCACCTCCATATCTTAATAATAATCTTTAAAAATGTATTTTTGTCTTAATTTTAAATAAATGTTTATAATATTCTATGAAAATCAATTCGTTTTTTTTTTTTTAAGAAATATATTATATATTAGTATCCAATAGAATGATGTATATATTACAGTTCCTCCTAATCTCAAAAATTAACGGCTTTTAAAAAAAAAAATAGATGATGTCCTTTTTTTTTTAGCTTATTCCCCCCCCCTCTCTCGGCCGTTCAGGACTTCTGTATCCGCCATTGGTTGGCCTCCTATTGGCACTACACAGAGAAAAAAAATTTTGGCGCCACTATACTGGAGCCTCGGAGTGCAGTTATGGATGTCGTTTGAGTGAATTATATGTACCTACTTTGGATAAAGAAAGATTTTTGGAGTATTTTTTTTATTTCTGTAGACATTTGAAAGCAACGCGATAAGTCATTGCGCATTCGCGATAAAACGATTCTGAGCGGAAATTTTTCAAAAATTATTTTCGTTAATACAGTACAAATAGTTACACGTGTTCGGTACAAATTTCAAGACTCTATAGGACCATTAGTTTTGAACAAGCGTACAATTTTCCAACAAAACAGTAGTATGTATATAAAATACACTTTATCGAAAAATTTGAAATTGCGACAAACGGTTTTCAATTGATTTTTTCAATATATACATATTTACAGTTAAAATAACGTACAAGTACGTCTGATATTATATATAAAATTTTTAAACATTAGAACTAAAAATTAGATAACTTTTTTACGAATTAAATACCTCAACATCTATAATATTGCTGTAACTAGCCCAAAATTAAAAGAAATTTTTTTTCAAAAGTTCTTTTTCTTCTTAATACAGGTAATATAAAGTTACATATTCGGTGAATATTTCGAGTTTCTATAACCGTTAGTTTTCCCAAATTATAGAGGAAATAACGATACGCGTTTTTATGTCATTTTTCGATAGTTTTTGAATTTTTTTTTTTTTTTAGGCGGTTTTGAAAAAAATAATAGATCTGAAACTATACGTATTAAATAATTTTTTTTTTTTTGTATCTATTTATTGTAATAAATGAACACAAATTTACTTTAAAAAAAGATTTTATATACTATTTCTTCTTATGGAAAAAATATTGATCGCCCCCCATGACCTGCACCATAGCTATATAACACAATATATATACACTCGTATTCTGAGAGAATTATTTATTTTTCTTTTTTTGTTTTTTTTTTTTTTTAAACCTGACGCACGCACACATATCGTTCGATTTTCAACGAGTATCTACGAAGTAACTAAGAAAAATTTGAAAACGTTTTTCTGTTCGTAAGAAGAAGGGAGGAAATAAATAAACTTTTCTACATATATTATTATAATCCGATATTCAGTAAACGCGCTCTATACAGCGGTCTAATATAATTTGAAACGAAATCATAATTCCCTTCGTCGTTACTTCAACACGTAAATAATAATAAATACTAGCCGTGTCAGTTATTATTATTATTTTTTTTTTTTGCTCTCTTGCACTACATCCCTCTAACCGTCTCTTTATCTTAACTCCATATCGTTAATGTGACCTCAAACAACTGTCTTGTTCTCTGGCTCAATACGCCTCTCTTCTGCAACTGTATCAACTATTCCTCCTACAACTACTAATACTCAACATTTGTAAAGTATTTGAGTATTGATATTCAAATACTTTTTTTAAGTATTGAATACTTTATATAAATTTTTTTTTCTTTCCTGTATTTCAATAGTGTTTAAATACTTTTTTTACGGTATTGAATATTAATTTATTTTAAATACTTTTATACTCGTGTTATATATATAAATAATTTTATTAAAAATCAAAACGTCACGTTTCGCAAATTGTACACGAAAAACAAATTATTGGATTATTATATGATATATAGGTATATGTACGTAATAAATTTTGAGAACTAAAATATTGCGTTTACCGCGACTTTGTGAGTTAACGTCAGATTATTATGAAATTAGTTATCAATGATATTATCTAAATATATAGAACATCAATAACCGACAAGCATTTTGAACAAATTATGTTTCTGAAATGTAATATTCATTATGAATAAATTACACGTATTTCATTTTTGAGTATTTGAAAATAATTTTCAAATACTTTTTCATGTATTTGAGTATTACTCTAAATATTTTTTTTAACAATTTTTTTTTTTTTTTATTCATTCAAGTACTTTTTAAAAGTATGCTTTACATCTCTACTAATACTCTGCGCTCGTATACGCGCCGTCTTAACGTCATCACATACTATTCCTTCTGTCACATATATGCCCACAGACCATCGCCTGAGCCTGTATTTCATTTTTTCCCTATATTGAACACACATAATTCCAAAAAGTATCTCTTATATATACATATTAATTCACTCAAACCATTAAAAAAAAAAAAATCAGGACAATTTTTTTTTTTATTATTATTGTCATAGGATGACGTAATTATGTATATTAGTTTGTTTTTTTTTATATTTTTATTACGGAGGAGAATTGGCTATGCGAATATATTAAACAGTTATTTTATCTTTAACTATTCTCTGAAATCAGGGATATACTCGTAGCCCTTCTCCTAACTGTTTAATCCTATGGCCACGTGTATTTTCATCCCTTTTATATATATATATATACAATTTTACTTTTACTCTCCAGTAAATAGTACGTTTTTTTATATATATATATTTTTTTTTAACAATCTCTCTGTATGTCTGTCTCCCTCCGTTTCATCCAGCCACGCTCGTCTCTTATAGCCTGTTATACCGTTGGCTATACGTCATTTCCAATAATTATTCCTCTTGCATACGTGTGTATAATATCCTATATTATACTGTATACGTGCAGTAAATATTCGAATCGATTTGACCGACTTCACCGTCAAACATATATTATATAATAACATTTCTTACATCCTCGCTCGCCTTTACACCAAACCCAATATAGAATTAAATATGTAAAAAAAAAAAAAACGATTTTAATTGAAAAACAATTGCGTAGGAACGCCAATCTTTTACCGTAGATCTACTATATCATCTCTCCTCCTTCGGCTGAGGCGGACTGGGACGGGTCCTCTGCAATCGGCCTATAAAACATACACGGGTTCGGGACGTTCATTTTTTTTTTTTTTTCAAATACAAAAATCGTATATTCATTAGAAAAAGTGCCGCGGAATCGTAACATTTTCATATACAATGAATTAACAACAACCTTTACTATACTATATATGTATGGGTATGCCAAGTACACACTATATTTAATAAAATAATAAAATAAAATTTAAATAAACAATACGCAATCTTTTTTTTCTTTTTTTGACGATTATTAAACGTCTTAAACAACATCGAGCATTTTGGTCCTTTAACAGAACTCATTACTATTCTTTTTTTTTTTTTTTTAGTCACCGGCCCACTAATTTTTAGAACAGTGGCGCTCAGTCCGCTACTGTGACCGTCGATATTGTCATGCCGGCTTAATCAGTGGCGTATAAAGAAGGGGAACCGGAACGCACTGTATATAAAAGTCGGTACAACACACCCTGTATGCGTGCGGTGTGCGCGCGCGCCGCGCTACGAGGTATTACCACATTAAAATATACGGCGGCGACTGCGGCAACGGTTGCAACGCGCAAAACTAAATGGCTCGAACGCGAGCGCTCGGTGGGCCCCGATCGATTTATCCCGTTCAGAGAATCGTTGTCGTTTCGCCGCCCGACGACGCACGCACACATCGGCACACATGACGCAGCCGCCTGGCAACACGAGCGCGCGCACTGCGCACTGCACGTCTATAGCTCTGTCGTATACCACGCACGTATACCACACACACACACACACACACACACACACACACATTGTCGTAAACGCGTTTGCGTTTTTACGAGACGCGGTGTGTATACACACAAACGCCGGAGCGAGTGGCGGGGAGCACAGAGCCCTGCACCAACCCTTTTCCATAAACGCACAGCAGTTAGGGGTTCCCAATACGCACAGAGGTGAGGGGGGTCGCGTTTCTCTTTAGCCGTGTAAAAACGTGATTACGACTTAAAAAACCGTTCCGAATTATAAATTATACCGCACACACTCGGTACACTCGTTATTATTTATACAAGTTAACATCGACTTATGTGACTATAATGGGAGGGAGGCTGCTTAGTCACCGTAAAAACGTTTCTAGATACCCTCCCCTCCCGTTGACATTTTTTTTTTTTTTTTAATACTTTCAAAAATCGGGTGACAAAAAAATTTGTTATGGAAAATTCTCACTATTATTTTTATTTATTTATGCGTATATATATGGCGGCGATTCGGCTTGCAGCGTATAAACCTATGTATATATATATATAATGATGGCCGGTAACACACGAGTATTTGGAAAAAACAAAAATGTACGAGTAGGCATATAATCGGTGGTGTTCCCATAGGGTACACTCCATAATATACGCCGTATACTCTCATGATTTTTTTGCAAAATCATGGGTATACTGCGTATACGCTCAAATCTCGAGTCATACGCAACGGAAAAAAAAACATAAGTACCTACTGAAGAAACGGCTCAAAAGTTTTGGTCGATTTTTTATTTTTTATGATTAATTTTATTTTTGAAATTTATATTTATTAATTTTCCTACTGTAGGCCTCTATACTGCCGGCACGCACATATCACAAGTATTACGCCAGTGTAACATTGACGTAGATAGCCATTAGGCAGAGCCGGATTAAGGGGGGGGTTAAGAGGGCTATAGCCCGGGGCCCAAAAATAATTTTGGGACTATCATTTTTGTTTCCAAATTTATAGGCAGGGTCGGACTGGTTAAAAAAGGCCTACCGTGCAAATTAGTTTTAAAGGCCCACCAAACCAAAAAAAAAAAATTCGCTCGCTACGCTCGTTCATTATATACCATAATGTAATTTATAATAAATGTATTATAAATAAAAAAACGTCTTCAACTAAAAGTACAACTTTAACAAACGAGCTACACCCATTTATGAAATAATATCAGCTTCGCAGTTTATGAGTATTAACGCTTCAAGAAGATCTTGGCCCATAAGTGATCTTAAACGCCTTAATAGAATAATATTTAGTAGCCCACCGTGCGATTACACACTAGCTAATACCATGGGCCAGTCCGACCCTGAGTATAGGCGTATATATTGCATTGAGATTATATCCGACAATACCTTTAACTGAATGTGAAGTAGAGCGCTCATTTTCAAAGTTGCCTCTTATTAAAAATCGACTGAGGTCAGTGCATATTGAACATAGGTTAAATGTGTTAACAAATAAATGTATCTATTGAAAATTACATGTACAAAAAACTCATATTCAACGATGTTTTGTACACTTTTGCATCAAGCAAAGCCAGAAAAAAATGTTTTACATAAACCATTATTTGTATATTCGTTTTGTCATTATTAGTTATTACTATTACTTATTATTATTATAATTATTTATTTTAATATTATTATTTGTAAATGTTATTGTTTAATACATTATTTTTGTAACGTACCTACTTAATTTCTGACGAGAAAATATTTATTAAAAAAAATAATAACATCAAGTACAAATTTCTATGTGTTTTTAATTGATTTATAACACCTCTTCCTAAACTTTTTTTTCGTTGCATCACTATAAATACACATATATAAACTTGCATACACGTAAGGCATTTTTTGTCGTTGTAAAATTAGGGGGCCCCCAGATTGAGTTAGCCCAGGGCTATTTTTCCATTAATCCGGCTCTGACATTAGGTATAACGATAATAATAGTAGTCAGTCAGTCAGATATCGATCGGATATGTTATCGTCATTAAAATGTTATCGGCGTCCGGCGACTAAAATTCCCTTTGCAGTACACAATTGATAAATTTTGAGTATTTAGCACATCCGTGAAAAAACGAAGGAACCAAGTTCCAGACAATTCTTTTCACTAATTTATTCAATTAATTTTTTTGTTACTTGTATATGGATTTAAGAAGAAATATAATTACTTTTTAATTATTTTATTATTTTTCGTACGATCGAAATCACGCCTCTATCCTCGCATCTACTCCTGTAAATCGTAAATCTTCCACTGCAGACACTCTATATAAAGTCTCTTCGTGTAGTACTGCACGCCGTACGGCAAGGGATGAGGAACTTTCTAATTGGGTATGTTGAACACTATTGGTTGTTACAGGTTGGACCTCAGTCAGTCAGTCAGATATCGATCGGATATGTTATCGTCATTAAAATGTTATCGGCGTCCGGCGACTAAAATTCCCTTTGCAGTACACAATTGATAAATTTTGAGTATTTAGCACATCCGTGAAAAAACGAAGGAACCAAGTTCCAGACAATTCTTTTCACTAATTTATTCAATTAATTTTTTTGTTACTTGTATATGGATTTAAGAAGAAATATAATTACTTTTTAATTATTTTATTATTTTTCGTACGATCGAAATCACGCCTCTATCCTCGCATCTACTCCTGTAAATCGTAAATCTTCCACTGCAGACACTCTATATAAAGTCTCTTCGTGTAGTACTGCACGCCGTACGGGGACTCTAGACTTTAAACGAAGCTGCAGTGGGCGCTCAAGAATGTATCCATTTGTACATTGCAGGGTAGAAGTTTTTGTAGCATTTTTTTAGTGTGGGATTAGGTCTGGAGGGGCTATACATTGGATAACGGATTGGTTAACCGTTATATTCTGTTTAAGTGGGCATGGTACGGTTAACTGAACGCCGACTTTCCTACAACGAGCACTTCTAGCCACAGATAAGTATACTAATGCTAATTACTATATGCTTCTAGCCCACACTGCAGGTGCACTGCAGTATTCAGCAAGAGCAAGTGTTGTAGTCCGGCGCAGTACACCGGTGTTGTTAACGCCAGCTTTTAACACCATCAAAATGCTGGTTGTATGCTGGGCCGCTGCAGGGATTCTATCAAATTTCATTCCTATGCATTTAGGCCATTCGTCCGAGGTGATCTCTTCCCCATCAATTGCTATAATGTCTAGTTCTCATTTAATTTAAAATACTTTGGAGTCGGGGCTATAGTTCCCTCCCTCCCCCCCCCCGCCAAAAGCTATTTAGTCCTAGTTAAGCCCGTGTTTAGGTACATATGTACTTCACATAACGCGTTGCAATATTTTCCATATTATATAATATGTATAGGTACGCAATATTAGGGCGGCTGAAGGTATATTTTTTTTTACAACATCGTCGTCGATTTTCAGTATAGGTACCTACCTATTATACCATCTGTATATATTATATTATGAAAAATTTTATCGATTTAAAAACAATATAATATATCAGCTGAATAAATTCAATTTATATGAAAAATTATCGTATCGTTTCTGTACGTGGGGGGTAGGAACAAAATTTTATTTTATTTTTTTTTATATAGGTATAATATTACTATACCGATTTGTTGGTATTTCAATGAGTTTCGATCATTTTTCGGTGTTATATCGACAGGGCGTTACAATATCACAATAATAATATGCACATTTGAAAACGATGATAGGTACCAACATAATCGAGAAAACGATTCTGAGCGGAGCTTCGGTGTAATACACACGCTTTGTGCCTTTGTCGGGAAATTCAAAATGGTAATAAAAAAAAAAATTGTGACTTAGGAATGGCGAGATTTTTTTTTAATACAGTTAAAGTAACGTAGGCACGTAGGATGTAGACGTAGGACGTCTGTTACAATAAAAAAAAAACAATTCAGCCCTTAAAACCGAAAAATAATCCTTTTTATAGTTTTATGACTTAAATAGTTAAATATAGCTAATAATCGCTATAAATATTCTAATATTATAATTTATAATAAACAAAATATAACCAACATGTAATAACTGCTATACGCCTTAAAATAGCAAAAAAAAAAAAAAAAATTGGAAGATACTTTCCGATTTTTTTTTTTTTTACGTATATAATACATAGTACAAAGTTACACATTCTCGGTGTACATTTCAAGACATTATTTTTGTAGGTTTTTTTTTTTGTGCCTTGCGTTTAAAAACTACTAAACTGTAGGTATATCGAGCAAATAGCTTTTCTTCGAATTTTCGGATCGTTTTGATAAATTACGCATTAGAAAACTGGGTACTGAAAAAAAATCGAATCGAATAAAGTACCAATACAATTTGCTGTTCAGCGGAACGTAACCCCCATCATGACCAGATCATCCGAGCGTTCTTTATATCTAGTCGAAAATGTATACACAGAAAAAAATTAACATCGCTGTAAAACCAATATAGCTTTCCCGCTTAAAATATATGAAATATATTTTATATTAAAAAATATATAAAATAAAATTTTATATATATATATATATATATATACGACGTGCCGGTCGGGTGTTTATCGACCAGAGGTTGTCGTCAATCAGTTGCGGTAAGAGAGAGGCTCATCACAAGGAACTATTATTGTAGTTTTATATTTTTATATAAGTCAATATTCGATGCAAATAGCTTTTTTCGTTTTTATTCCTCTTGTTCATTTAATTAGAATTATTGAATTTCGCCAAACGCGTTTTCTTCACCGTTCTGCGATATTATAAATTACACACTAACACGATTTTCAATATAATATATATATAGTTTGGATTTCAATGCAGGGACAAATAACAGGGCTTATTTTAAGGGGTTTTTTTTTTAGATGTGAGCAAAACTTCAAAAAAAAATATATATATAAATAAGCGTTTGCCACTCGACATTTGTGTAAAATAAAATAACCAGTCGATTACAGATATTACAATACATAAACTACTTTATTGATTTTACATGACATTACGTATTTGTATAGAATATAACTACTACTATAATAATAATTTATTACGACACTGTGGTCTTTTAAAATATTTGTTCAGAATCTGAAAACTAACAATATTTGCACTTGATAAATGTTTTAAATGTCGTCGAATATTTCAAAAGAATATAAGTTGAGGTTAATTTAAGACACTTAAATATTTAAAATATATCTTATTGTATAATTATAATAAAGCCATTGAAAAACAATATAAATTCATTAATAATAATAATAATAATAATAATAATAATAATAATAATAATATATATATTATTATTATTATTCAATGGTTTGACAAAAGTCATCTACTGACTAAAATAAGGTCCATAAATTCTTATAAATATATGTTTACTTTCAATTGGGGAATATCATATTTATCTTAATATTATATTACATATAATTATAGTATATAAATATGTATGTATGTAAAAATGTTCACAATAAGTATATAAAGATAAAAAAAATTTCAGGAACTTAAAGCACTTAAATTATTCGGTCGCACTATTCATCATCGTCTTGCACGGTCTTGCTCTTTTCAGCTAGCAAATTACCTTCCCATTTCCACGACATACGTAAAAAAAACATCGACTTAATAATCATAAAAATTAATGAGAAAAAAAATTATTGCACACTGATTTACTTCCGGAAAATTTTTTTATTTCTATTATTCCAAAAACTATAAATTTGTACGTCAAAAATTGAACAAAAATTAAAATTCAATGTTTTTCATTTTTTTTTCCTTTTTTCAACTTGAATAAAATTTAATATGCAAGAAAAGATATGTGATCCCCACTTAATAATATTCAAGTAAAAACTGATATAATAAATTTAAAATTATAATTATTGGCACATAAACTTCAACGCAAGTTTAAGTTTAAGTAATGTTTTATGTGCATTTAATAATAATTGTACATAAAAGAAGTTGTGTGTAATATGATAGATTAATATATATATATATATAATAATAATAATAATAATTTACAATTTTAAAGTTATTAAAAACTAAATCTGTCTTATCCATAAATCATAATATCAAAAATGGTTTTGTGTCACAAATGCGGAAATAATATTAATATCACCTCATAATAATAACAAATACTTACATTGTATATAATATTCATAAAAATGTAAAAAAAAAAAAAAATTCAACCTATTCACACTGTCTTACACCCAAGAATCACCACCTTGTGAAACAGACACATCGACAGAAGATACTTTCTGTTGGGGTTCCACGTAATTCCATACGTCACCCATTGAAAACGATGGGTCATACTGCCTGTTCTTTTTTTTCTCGCGGTTAACTTGCGCGTAAACAGGTTCTCCTGTCCTCAATGGCTAAAAGATAAATTTTCTTTTTTACAAATATGCATTCAGTTATACGTTATTAAGATGTATCTTAGACAGACTTCGGTAAAATATTTTTTTAAATAATTTGAAATAAATATTACGAATTTCCGAATAATATTCCCTATAAGCATTTTGAATACTTCATAAAAAATATTCCAAATACTTTTAGAATAGGTACCAATTTTATGAAATGTTATGAAATATAACACAATTATAATGACTTAGTGTAGTCAAACATACTTGATTATTTGAATAAGGTTGGATTCAAACATCAAATACAGCAAGATTATTGATAAAATAATTCATGATGTTTTAATTTTAAACACCTATTGCTGGTAGTTGCTACTCAGATTTTTTTCTGATTATTATTTGTATGTAGGTACGTTTTAAAATATGATTGAGCTATAAAAATATTCAGAGTGCTTTTAGAAAGTATTTAAAATACTTTGTTAAATATTTTCGAAAAAAGTATTTTAAAAAAATATTCTGAATAAAGTACTGCGAACACTGTATTCGGAATACTACCCAAGTCTGATCTTAGATGTGACCATACAGGTCAGTTTATTATTGAATAATAATAGTCAACTATTCTTTCACAGGATAGGATGAGGTATACATAGGTTTACAATACATTTGTACAATCCTTTTATTCAAAAGAAATATGTTGAAAATGAGCAACAACTCTTATTTTCTTTATTAGTAATTTAGCTAAAATATATTTAATATTTCAATAAAAACGTTAATCGAATTATTCATTTTCATCAATAATAAAATTCATGTAAATTACACATACACGGATTCTTTCATTTTCACACCAATCACTTTCTAATAAATAAATTACATTATCCACTTGAATATTTTTCAAACATTTACAACAGACCATTTGATTACAATAGAATTATCAATATTATAATATACACATTATAATATTTTAATAACGTTTGAACCCACAAAATCCTATTTACTTACATGTCCAGGAGGGTACACGAATACTCCGCTAGTCGTATGTGTGTGAGTAGATACTTCGTTGTATGGCATATTTCCCAACTGATTACTTTCATTCTGAAAACATCATGTACACGAATAAAATACTACTTATACATATTGACTATACATAAACATAAATAATCCACGTTTGTATGCAATATGGGAGAACACATATACTTATTATTATATGTATTATTATAAAATAATTATAAACAGCGCAATATCAATAATCAATAGCTTATATTTTTTAATAATGTCTTATCAATTCAAATTTTTACTAAATAAATAGACATACATTTTTAATTAGTTAAAACAAATATATAATATTATGTTATTTTCCAATAAAATAAAATTGAAAAAAATCAATCAATTTTCCCATTTAAATTTGAACTTACAGTTTGGTATGTAGAATTTGATAGTGAGTGATTCATCTGAGAAATATTTGGATTTTGTCTATGAATAGTTCGATCTTCATATCGTGTACCACCTTGACTTGCCATCGGACGATTTAGCGTATTATTTGCGTTATTAGGAGAATTTAAACCACTCGCTGTATTTCTAGCCGCAATAGTTTTCGTGACAAAGTCTTGTTCCCGCCAACCATGCTTTTTGTATGCGTCTCTTAATTCCTGATGTTGCCACATGGCAAATAATACTTGACTGGTGAATTTCAATACTCTCGATGTGTATTTTTGACGTTGTCTAATTATATTCATTAATCTTTCTACACCACTAGAGTCCAATAAAGACCTAAAAATATACAAATTACAAATAAATATTATTTTTAAATACATTCAAAGTATTGTACAATACCTAGCGAATTCAGCATTCTTCTTTATGACTTCATTCAGAGTAGCCAATACCGCTGCAATGGTGTCATCCGAAGTTCCTTGGTCATTTTGAACATTACCAGATGGCAATTTTTGAACTAAATCTCTCATTGCGTATTTACCTAAATATAAAATTATCAATCATCATTTACTCAGAAAAATAAAATAACAATAATTGGTACAATTCATTTGTCATGGTATGATACTAACTTGTATTATAGATATTAATATTTTTATTTAGATAAATAGCACATTCGATAAAAAAAGAAATGTATATGTTAGATGTAGTCACAATCAGTGGCGGTTCATCCCAAAGATGGACCGTGTGCAAAAGTAAAAAAGGGCCCCCTTCACCTTCTAAAATAATATAAATACAGGTAAATAAATTCAAAGTATTTTTATTCCAAATGTGGGGTACTCTATAACAAGTCAGTACATTTATTTTACCAATGTTCATCTTGTAATTTCTTCTACAAAACAAGATTTGAACAATAAAATTTGACCAGCAAGAGCATTAGATAAATCAGAATCATAATATTCTTTCAATTTATAAGCAGAGTTATAAATGAATTCGTCAGTTAAATTAATCAACGAATTCGGTTGAATAACTTCAAATATTCTGAATGTTATTTAAACTGGTAAAATGTTTTTTTTAAATTGTATTATTGCATTATCCAATGTTAAATAAAATATATTGATTTTAAAATGTTTTTCTGTACAAAACAGATGCGGATACCAAAAATCTTGCACAAATACCACATAATTGCTATCTTGAAACCGGGAAAATCACCCACCGAAGCAAGAAATTACAGACCAATAGCACTTTTGTGCCACACTTACAAAATCTACGAGCAACTCATACTGAACAAAATAGCGACAGAAATAGACAAAAAATTGATAGAAGAACAGGCAGGTTTCAGACCGGCAAATGCTGTGGATGTCATCAGCCCATGCTAAGAAAGTACATGTGGCAGTTAATAAAACCTGCAGTATCATCACTGGGTGTCTAAAACCAACAAGCATCAATAAATTATACATACTCTGCGGTATAGCCCCACCAGACATAAGACGGAAATAGCAGAAGAAGAAAAAAAGAAAAGTATTATCAATGAAAAACATCCCTTACACGGATATATATATATATATATATATATATACCAATTGGCGTTGGGAAAGTGGCGTCCCCATCGTCCAGTGCATCGTAATATAAAAAAAACACCAGAAGTTCAACCCACACACATGTATGACACGCCACTGGTCACAATATGTAGAGAGCACATGAGCACAGATTAATGTCCAATAACTCAAAAACTAACCAATAAGTTCTTTATTTCTTTGATCAATAGCTAAATTTCTCAATGCGGTTGCTACAGCGCACACAACACGATCAACTTCCATCCGTAGAAGTTCTACGAGAATGGGAAGACCTTTTTCTTTTCGTACGGCTGCCCTAATTTCAATACTCGGCTGCCAGTAGCACGCGGCGAGATTTTGTATAGCCCCAGCAGCTGCTTCAAGGGTTTCTGGATTAGAACAACTCTGCAACAACGCCAGGTATGACTGGACCACCTAAGAAAATTTATAAAGATGGTTTTAAATATAAAGTTTATAATATATATATATATACACACACAAGTATCTCAAAGAGATTTGACAAATGCTATAAACATATATGCATTTGTCAATTTGCAATTTTCTTCTTTTTTTATTTTTTCAACAAAACGAGTCATTTGCCCACATTATTTTGCTGACCACCTGAGTTTTTTCGTATATCACGTCATACTAATGAAAGAAATTGACATTTTCGAAAACTTCACAAAATTGTAGAAAATTAATGATTAATTACAAATAAACATTTCTAGTACCAACATTTAAAAAAATATACATAATATAATAATTGTAACGCAGAGTTATGATAAATATTACTAAAAAGAAAAACTTAAAAAAATATTGTTAAGAACAAAAGTTATAGCATTTGTCAAATATCCATAAGACATTCTGTTTATATATAATTAGTATACTTCTGGTTGCCATAACAGATCCATTCCTTTAGCTGGTTCTGATCTAGGGATTATACGACAAGGATTTTCTTTGGGAGAGACCATTTGAATATCTTTCTTCTTTTTATTAGCTCCAAAACAGCCCAAATTTTCTGCTAGAATGAAAAAAAAACATCACTTTTAAATAATTAGCAGATTTCTTTGACTGTATAACATAAGTCTTTGAGACTTAGTTGAAACGAGTCGAAAACCAATGATATATTTACAACGTTTTAGTAGCTCACCTTTTGATTGAGAACCAACTCTACTTTGAGTTGGCAAAGGATATTTATCGTAATTTGGATCTTCAACTTCTTGACAACGATATGATAAGTTCCGTAGAATACATATACAATTTTCAATACTTTTATTTCCTATATTTGATTTTTCAATAGCAGTTGAAATTACATAGAAAAGTGAATCTATCAAATATTCACATTCTCGTAATTTTTTTCGTGCATATTCTCCAGCAGAACTAATATTTCTGAATGATAATAACAAAAAAAAATGTTAATGTTGATTTACAATTAAATACATATAAATCAACAACAATTTTCAAACTTTGTACCTTAATACCCCAGATGTATTTCTGAATACAGTCGACCAACAGATATCGCTACAAGCTGTAGGACTCCAACCAGAATGAGGTAATAATATATGATTTACAATTACTGAAAGACCGTCATCAATAATTGATTTTTTTAAATCCTAAAATAACAAATAAATTATGTTTATTGACGAAAAATAATTTATTTAGTTATTTCTGAATACTTCGCACGACGATAAATTCCATAAAATACCAGTGACAAGTTCTTTGACTTCTGAATCTGCAGATTTGTGTAATAAATTAATTAATAATGGTATTCCACCAGCATCTTTGATAGCTCGTTTGTTTTCGTCATTCTGTCTCCCGTAAGATAAATTTCTAAAAAAATTAATAAAAATATATCAATTAATAGTATAAACTAATATAATTCAAAAATAGAATTACCTTAAAGCCCCACAAGCGTTTCGGTATACATCTGGACAATCGTGATTTAATAGATTGACCAAAGATTTTATTCCGCCTAAATTCCTTGTTTTTTGTTTATTTGAATCGTCCATAAAACACAAATGTTGCAAATAGGCTGCTGCGTTGGCTTTAATCAAATTATTTGGATTCGCCAGGAATGTTATGACTTCGGATAAATCAGGATCTCTCCACCTAAGACCTAAACAAGAGTATTCGATGTACATATATTTATATTTAAGCACAAGTTAGATCAACGGTTCTTAAACTATGGTCTGCGGCCCCCTTCCGTAGTATAAATCTGAAAGTATATTATACACGAGTTATCGAAACTTACAATACTTTTCTGTTCTAGATACAAGTAAAAATTGAATTAGACACCCTTTTGCAATTGATATTCATCACATAAACGGGCTGACATCATCAGAAGACAGTCTTATAGGAATTTTTACAAACAGTAGTTTAAAAATACAATTTAATTGGGATTTGTTAGAAAATTGTTGGTCGCATGTATAAAAAGACTATCCAGAAATATCAAGTGAAGCTCTGAAAGTTTTAATTTAACTGCTTAAAAAAAAACTTTATTTAGAAGAAAATAGATAAGAGCCCACTTCTCTTATCAATTTTCTATATCTCTATATTCTCTCTTATCTATAAGACCCGGTTGTCTGTGGTTTAAAAAAGTTCTTCATAAAGGGTCCGCGTATTAGAAAAGTATAAAAACTGCTGAGTTAGATAACGAAAAACCCACTTTGAGACATTTGATCTCCACATTTGATCTCTGCATCCATATGCCACGATCCACTCATTTGGTCTACAAACGAAATGTAATTGTTATTGAAATGATTTTCAATTTGATTACTTAAATAATTACTGACCATAACATTCACCAGGCGATATTTGAGCTAAATTGTGTTGTGTTGTTGATATTTCACTGCATATACTAAGACTCGGCGGTGTCGGTATGTTTTCATTATATTCATGGCCCAGTTGGTTAGGAGGAATGCCAGCATCGTAAACACGATAGGCATTTCCATCGATTTTAGAACTCGGTTGACCAATGGCGTTATTGGAAGCATAGTATGAAAGTCCAGAATGTTCATGGACATAATGATCATACTCTTGGCAATTTGGGTTGAAATTTTGATAATCATGTCCTAATAGAAAAACATTTTTTTTTTTTAAAACATAAAGAAATGATTATATTAATATTATTACTATTTATACAAATAAACGTGTGTACATACCAGATTCTGACATATGACTTGAATTATTCGGTTGAGTTATTGAAGACGGAGAGACCCCTAATGTATAAGGAATCATATGATGCACTTCTCTTACAACTTGTGTTACAGTCGTAACCTTGACAAACATAAAAATATAATTAATTGGATTACGTTTACACCGGATTTAAAAAAAAAAATCTTACTTGTTGAGTGGTTTGATGTTTTTTAGTTTGTGACACTAAAACTGGTATATCATTACACTGAACTGATGAATTTGTTGATTGCGTTTCTTGAAGACCGTTGTTTGAGTATGCGATATCATTAGGATAGGAATTATTTTGAGAAATATCCGATTGAGCTCTAAAAATAAAAACTAAATTTGTAACAATTTTATAATTATTTTACTTTAGTACTTGAAATAATAACTTTAAACATAATTCACACACACACACACACACAAATAAATATATTAGTACGATGACAATTAATACAACATAACAATAAATTACACTCAGTATATTTACATTCAGGTGAGAATACAAATTAAATTAAAAATAATAATAATAATAATATGCATGCATATTAATATACTACTGTTTTTTTTTCTTAAATAATAAACAACAGGTCTCAATATCTATTATTTATTAAAATAGATAACGTGAGAAATATGTATCATAAATAAAACACAAATAATAAATACATCATTCAAAAACAAAAGACGCGTGCTGCCTACGCAAAGACGTAAAAAATAAAATAAAAAATTGTCACAAAATAATTAATTTTTTTGTTTGTTTTAATGATACCTCTGTGTAATTTCTGTACAAGTGAAACGTTGTTCCTGAAGTTTTTCAACTCTTCTATTCACCAGCCTTTTATTTATTTTGAAAAAAAAAGAGACAATTGTTAATCGTATATTTACATGTTAATTTATAAATAGTTGTGATTAATTTGTTTAGTAAACACAGATTCACTATCATACAAATACACTGTGGATTACAATTCGTATCAAATACATTATAACTAATTGTATTTTGATTTTTTTTTTTTTTGTAATAGTTTATTGTGTTATCTACCAGTGTATTAAATTGTTACGATTTAGTTTAAATCAGATTTTAAACACTCGTTTAAATTGGATTATATACGTACAAAAGAAAAGAAAAAGAGGTCAAATCAAACGAAAACAATTAATATTATAAAACTCGTACATATAAAAAAAAAAAAAAAAATTACCTAAATTAAATGGGCAGTACTTAAGGAAAACTTTAAACCGACTTGTAGGATTTGATAAACTGAGGTTTATACAATAGTTCTGTAAATTTCAATTAGTGTTTTATTAAATGAGTACAAAAAAAAATAAATAAAATACGAAATCGATTCGCATACGATATACATATTATATATAGCGTATTGGACCCCGGTCTATTGTTACATTATTCTGAACGATAATCGTTGACGAATGATATGATTTACGCAATAAAATGCGTAATTTATAATCGACAAAATAAACAATAATATTTAATCCCAAAAAAAAACTAATTGTTACGGAACGAAATACCTAACTGGACAGTACAGTGATAATATTAACGGACGAAAAGGGGGCGGACATTATTGTCGTATTATTAATTTATATAGTCTGTTTGCCGCGAACTATCGGTTCTTCTTAAAACGCCTTAATAAATTATTATTTTGTCCATAAAATGTACTTACAAACATGAGTCGACCAGCTGATTACTCATTGATGATTCGACACGTACGACGCCTGAAACACAAACGTTCAACGTGACTTTAAAACAAACCTGGAACCTTTCGTACGTCGTACGAAACGGAAACGCGCGTAAAGAACTGGTACGCTGCAACTGGTACAAAATATTTATTTCTAAGCGACGTCGTGTGGCTCTCCCCTCCCCCCTAAATACGAATAAATCTCGAGGGAGGTTTTTTCTCCCGTGTACCCAAAGTAGGACAAATAATGTCTCGCCGAAACGAGCGATCCCTCCTGAATATATATATATATATATATATTAGAAATACGCGCGCGGATACTGTGCTCGAATTGCGGTACACGCGACCGGAGAGATTTTAATTCGAAATCAAAAGAAAAAAAAGAAAGGGGGGAAATAAAACGTAACGTGGACGGTTTTGGAAAAAAGACGAAGAGCACGTAGGTATATTATAGTCTCTTTCGGTATTTACGCGCACCTATACTGACGGTCTTGTAAGAAATACTTTTAAAAAAGGTATTCGAATACTAGTATTTGTATGTTGTATTTCTTATGCGAATACTTTTTTAAAAAGTATTTGAATACGGTATTTTTTTTGTACAAGACTATACGGCCAGTGAATATTGTGCAGTCGTCGTCGTCGTTGCCGCGGGAAAGTCCAATAATAAATTAACCGAGACGTACCTACCTTTCCGTTAACAGCAAGAAAATTCCGTGTCCGTCGGTCAAACGCGTGTCGTCGTCAATGACGGATCATTTCGCTCGCGTCCGCCCGCGCTACAGAACGACGACGCACCCGGGGCGTTTCCGGGTATAAACACGACGGCGCGCGCGGGGTCCGTGGCCGCGACGCGCTGATGCTGAATTTCTCGCCGATATACTCGCAAATTATTAAATAGCAAAAAAATAAATAAGCGTCTCTCGCGTATTACACTCGTGGGTGTGGCGGTGGTGTACGAGGCGAGCGCACGAATTTTTCTGCCTAACTCCGGCGCTTAAAATACGCGGTCGCGACGGGTCAAACGCGCATTACCCGTTATAATATTACTGCTCCGTTTCGGCTCCTGCACAGCGGCGTTGTAATCGCGCTTTACACACGGGTGTCGCTCGAAACGCCGATAACCGGGGACGCAAACAACACCACCACACCCCCGCCGCGCAGCCGACACCACCTCCACCGGGACCGCCAACCACCGAACACTGCTACGGTTGCCCGTACGGGCCCGTGAATCGCGTACGAGGCATTATTATTACACACTATTGGAATGTGTCGTCGTCGTCGTCGTCGTCGTCGTCGTCGCGCCGGCGGCGGTTTTGCGTACAATAAACGAGACGTCCCGTATTATTTCGAATATTATTATTATTATTATTATTAACGTTGATGTGCGCCGTCAAAGTTCAACGTCATCAAACTATTAAAATTCGCGTCATTCACGAGACGTAGTAAAATATATACGTGTGTGTGTGTGTGGCGCGCGCGTGCGCTGCGTACGTGCGTGCGTGCGTGTGCGCAGAAGAGCGCGACGCGTAAGCGCTGTAGTAGAGGAAGTGCGATAGTACTACTCTCGTGTGTGTGTGTGTGTGTACTGCCGCGTTCGAAGTGACCACGGAGGTGGGGTGTGTGACGGCGGCGGGGGAGGAGTTGCGCGAACGGGGCAACGGACGGGGCGAAACAACAATAAAACGGGGTTATCATCAATATGACGTCTGTGTCGAGATACTTCCCCCATCGCCACCCATCTACCCGGCGGCTACCGACGGCGCGTAGGTATATACGATACCTTACACGCCGTACGTTTCCGGCGCTCGCGGACGAGTAATATAGCAATAAATAATGTTTTACACGGCAGCGCGCGCGCGCGTACCTATATTTCTCTTTCCCCCCCCCTCCACCCACGCTCACACTCTTTCTCACTCACTTGCTCATCGCACCGTTCCGTCATTCGTATCACTGGCGCAAATCATAAAACGTTTTTCGCGTAACGATATATATATATATATATATATATATATATAATATATATATATATATATATGTACATACCGACAATATAACATAAATATACATAATATATATATATTATATTACGTATTAGAAAAAAATATATTAATAATTAATTTACCCAACCGATTTTTGGACGATCGTTCCGCCGCCGTCTGCAGATCTGGCGTTCGAATTAAAAATCGCGAAAATATACCTACCAGTGACGTCATTTCAGTTTTCGAAATGGGGAGGCAAAATATTTAACCGGCCCATTTAACTATTTTCCACTTACATATATAGCTCAATACGATTTCTGTTTTACATAATTTTGATATTTTCCTTATCATGGGCACGCGCGAATCACCCGATATTTTTTATTTTTATTTTTTTTTTTTGGGGGGGGGGAGAAAATTCATTATTTTGTCAACTATAATAAATGTATTATAAATGACTATATACTATATAGTACTCATGAGATTCAAGTTTTGAAGTTTCCCTTATCGTATAACATTAAACATGTTAGAAATTACGTTTTGTGACATGTTCTGAACATCTTGTTCAGTTATTTTCCTCTCTTTCTCGCCGTCTTGGTCACACAACCTTTAGCTTTTTTAACATTTTTATTTTTTCACGCTTGCCACTCACAAATTATGTATACATAAAACATACGTTCGAAACGTTAAAGAACGGCTAAACAAATTCGTTTATGCCGTACGCGATACAGCCATACAGATTACAGGTACGTCGTCAACCGTCAAACGTACATCGTATATTCTTTATAATTTACGCATTGCTTTAGGTAACGATAACCGTGTTTATCGAAAAAAATCCAGAACTGTGGTAAGTTGTAACCACGAATTAATCGCCTTTAATCGTGGTTATATGACCTCCATACTTTTAAATTTTATTGGTAATTTAATTTTAAATTTTAATCCACTGTTTGCCACGCGATTTGTTATTACTACTCATAACTCGATAGTCATCACTTCAGATTTGGTTAGAATAACTATTGTTCAACATCAACTCGGCACAAATCATGTCGGCCCACAATTAACAAGGGGGGGCAAATGCCCACCCTGCCCCCCACCAAATGACGCCACTGATACCTACCTAATAATATTATAACCGATGATTTTTGGAAATTATGTACCAAATATAGTACAGCCGAAAACGAACTTTTCGAAAAAAAAAAGAAATCGAATATACAATTTAAGAAGAAATAACTTGTGTATATCGTGCATTATGCATAATATGCATTATATATGTATACCTACAGTTTGACAAAACTTATAACTTTCTTTAAATCGTAATGGAATTCCTGACATTTATAACAACTATACTATCAAGGCCGTAGCCAGGGGGGGGTTTGTGTTCAAACCCCCTCCCTCCGAAATTTTTTTTTTAAATAAAATTTAATTATTTTAAATATATTCTATTAAATTTGAAATTTGTACACGTGTAGATTTATAGATCGCACAGTAGTACGGTATACCCTTGACAAAATAGATATTTTGTCATGGGTTTACCTATCTAATCTTAATTATTTTGGTAGTCGAGCAATGTGTTGAACTTCGTTTATTACGCTATATCGTCGGTAATCACGGACCGTGCGCCTTCAATCACACACACGAAACACGACTATTTTGTTATTTTTTCGTGCCTATATAGTTCTTTTGCCGCATTAAACGTAATTTTATATTTAAATACGCACGTAGTACGTTAATTTAAAAAAAAAATGAGTAAACCTTCACAATCCAATTTATTTTCTCGACTTTAAATTTTACTAACCTTATTTTTAAGTGTATTTTAATAAATTTAATTCTCCTTAATATTTAACAAAAGAATTTTTCTTATATGTGTATAAACATTCATGCGGTGAGTGGTGTATAGTGTAGCTAGAACGGTGGTTATGTGATTTAAGATGGTGTTTCAAATTTAGTACTAGTGAAAAAAAATATATATATATGTATACATATTACATTAAGTACAAACAGATTAATATTATTTAAATCGCTATAAGCGGCCAAAAGGCAATCCAAAAGGATATAATTGTTATTTAAATCACTATAAGTTAAAAAAAAAAAATTTTGTTGACTAGTATTATGATCATAACCATCATTCTAAAAAAAAAAAAAAAAAAAAAATTTGTTTATTTATTTAGTTGAGTCGTATAATAATTGTTAAGATACGTTGCCTTTTATTTTGTAAAAAAAAAAAAAAAATTTTTCTTATTGTATTCAGTACTGGTGATGTAATGTGTTGTATGTAACCTAACCCAATGGCTGTTGTGTCTTCATTAGTATAGGGTGTGCATACGTATTTGTAATAAAGTAAATATATTTAAATAGTAAAAAAAATTTTAAAAATATGTACTTAGATAATATTAATTATACAGTTTTAATTTATTAGAATATTTGTACACCAATGGTAATAATATTATAATTTAGGAATAGATGCTTATATTTTTTTTTACAATCAAATAAAGTTCTTTAGATTTTGCATAATTAGTTAAACAAGTTGTTGATAGTGAGTATAGTGGTAATTTGTGTTATTATATTTAAGCAAATAGTGAATTTAGTTAAATATGTCAGATATGACTTATGTTGATAATAAAATGGATGAGTTAAAAAAAATGAAGGTTGTTGATTTGAAATATGTATTAAATGAAAAAGGATTAAGTATAGATGGTAACAAGCAAGAGCTTATTGACCGTATAATTAACTGTCCAGAGTTTGCAGTATTAAATATTGAGAAAACAGAACACCAGAGACATGCGTTGGAGATTAATGAGGCAGTTGAACCAGAAGAAAGAATTAAAGAAAATCAAATAAGGGAAGAAAATCTGTTGAATAAGAATAAAGTTGATATGCCAGACTGGGTAACAATTATGTGTAATAAAATGAGTGAAATGTGTGAAAGAACCTCGGAAAGGACAGAAGAAATAATTAAAAGGGAAATTAAGAAATTAGAAGATAAATTAGATAGAGCAACTATAGATCATATACAAAAAATAGAAGAAGTGAACCAAAGAGTGGACAGAATTGAAGAGAAAGTTATGAAGAATTCAGATGAACAAGTAAAGTTAGTGAAAACTCAAGAGCAATTTGAAAGAAAATTAGAAAATTTACAACTAGAAAGACTTGAAAAAATTGAATATTTTAAAGAAGATCCATTGGAAAAGATATCTTTTTCAGATAGTAGGAGAGATAACCCAAAAGATTTTATAGAAATAATTGAAACTGTGAATATTAAGAGTAACATACCATTTAAAATTAGAATAGGAAGATGTTTACAAGGAGAAGCTAAAAGTTGGTGGGATATGGTACAACAAAAGGTAGCAAATAAACAAGAAGTTGAACAATTAGATTATTTTATTAAGGTATTCAAAGAGAGATTTATGGGTCTAAAATTTCAACAAATGGTCACCAATGACTTAATTACTGGTAATTACAAATATTTTCAAACGAAGTTACACCCATGTGCATATTTTAGTATGTTATTGAGGCGAACGTTCATGTCAACAACCGTTAATGGAAGAAGAAACCTGTAATTATATTGCAAGGCATTTTGGAAGAAAATTTGAAGATGCTTGGATCGCTCAACCAAATCGATCAGCAGATTGTTTCTATGAATTAATAGAGAGATTTGGAGTGGCAAGGATTAGAGAAGATGTTGGTGAGGTTCAACAAATTCAACGGAACCATACTCAGACGGGAAATAATATAAACCACAGGACAAATCAAAGAGGAAATAATAATGGTAATTACAACAATGGATACAGGCCAAGGGAATTTAATAATAATTATAACAATAATCACCATCAAAATAATAATAGACAATATAACAACCATAATAGTCAACAACCAGCTGTGAATCACATTTCAGTTGATGGAGACACAGAAGTTTATAATGAAAATGAATGACAATTAAAAATAGGTACTACTAAAATTCACTATAATACTCAAAATATACAGCAAACTATAATCGATGAAGATGATACCAATATAGAATCAGATAATGTTCAGGAAGCGGAAAGGATTAATTTGTGTAATATATTTAATGAAGATATTTTTGAAGAACAAATAAGCAATAATTTAAAAAAATCAAAATGTCCAGTAATAAATGCCACTATTGGAAATGTCAGTTTACAATTACTTATTGATAGTGGTAGTGAAATATCATGTCTTCAAGAAAAATTCTATTTAAATAATAAGAACAAGTTTGGCCATTATGAAATGTTACCAATAGTAAAAACTTCGGTTGTAACGGCAACTGGTAGAAAAACACAAGTTAATAAACATCAACTTTTAATTAATATTAAATTAGAAAATAGTGAAATTCAAGTAGTTATGTTAGTAGTACCTAATTTAGTTGCGCAAGGCATCATAGGAATAGACCTGATGTATAGCAGAAATGTGATTTTAGATTTTAATTTAAAAAACATTATTTATGACAACGAACAGGGTTATCGAACAAAAATATCATTTTTTGGTTTAGCAGACAAGGAATTAGTAAATATAAGAAAGTGTAATAGTACAAATGTTGAAGAATTTGAGACAACTGTGGAAGAACGGATTGAAAGTGTTATTGGAAACTTGAAACAAGATATTACAAATGAAATGGATTTGAAAAGACTTAACAATGTGTTAGAAATGTATAAAGAAGTATTTGAGGAAAAGCCAGGGTTGATGCAAGGATATGAACATAAGATAAGAGTCACCGATGAAACACCATATAAACTGAGAACATACACTATAAAACCCACCATATTAACTGCAGTTAAGAATGAAATAGATAGAATGTTTAGTATGGGTATTATAGAAAAATCAAATAGCGCTTATGTAAATCCAATTGTTGTTGTTATCAAAAAGGACAAAAATGTAAGACTGTGTTTAGATGCTAGACGGTTAAATGAACGAACAATACCAGAATATGATGCACCACCTAATATTGAAGAGATTATGAACCATTGTTGTGGTACAAAATATATTAGTACGTTTGATCTTAAAAGTAGTTTTGGCAAATAAAATTACATAAAATAGCAGAAAATATACAGCATTCCAGTTTATGGGTATTACATATCATTTTAATGTAGTCCCATTTGGACTGAAAAACAGTTTATCGGCTCTGGTACGTGCCTTGAATATTGTATTACCACAAACCCCGATGTCAAATATAAGACATTATGTTGATGATATATTAATACATTCCAATAGTATGGAGGACCATATAAAGCACATCAAATTCACACTGAAACAATTGAAACAATATGGTATGACAATAAACATAAAAAAATCTGTGTTATTAAAAAAAGAGATACCCTTCTTGGGACATATATTGAGTACAACAGGAATAAAGAAAGATCCAAGTAAGATAGAAGCAATAAAAGCATTTCAAAACCCAAAACATTAAAGAATTAAGGTCTTTCCTGGGTTTAACAAATTTTATAGTAAGTATGCTGATAAATATCGAGATACATGTAGGCCATTATATCAGTTAGAAAAAATATATAAAATGGAAATGGGGTGATGAAGAGCAAATCGCATTCAACAATGTTAAATCATTACTAGCACAAGAAATTGAATTAACTCATCCAGACTACAAACTAGAATTCTACTTACAAACAGACGCTTCAGATTCGGCAACAGGTGCTCATTTATATCAATTAGATGTAGATGGAGGTGTGCATACTTTAGGTTATGCAAGTAAAACTATGCAAATTAGTGAATTGAATTACACCGTGACTGAAAAAGAACTGTTGGCCATAATACATGCGGTAAAGAAGTTTTATAATATCATAGCAGGGTATAGCACAACCATACGGACAGATCATAAAGCACTTATATTCATGAACATGTGCAAGAACCCAACACCTAGGATCACAAGGTGGCTTTTATACTTGCAACCGTTAGGACTAAAATATGAATATGTTAGAGGTGAAAACAATAAAATTGCGGATGCATTAAGTAGAAACCCTGGTATAACTGACAAAATTATCGATGAAGAGAAACAGTTTAATGTGAACATATTAGGTAAAGAAATAGTAGGAATAATGAAACAATTGAAAACATACCAAGAAATAGATGAAATATACCAGAAGGTTTTCAGTCAACTAGCCGGTAAAAGAGTTTATGAGGAGAATAATAACAAATATACAATACTTGATGGAATTTTATACCAATTAGTTAATAAGTTATGGTTAATTGTATTACCTAGAGGAATGATAACAGAATTAGTAAAAACAGCTCATATAAGCTATGGTCATATAGGAATCCAAAAGACGTACAAGTTATTATCCGAGAAGTTTACAACTAGGAAATTAAGACCTATAGTAAAGAAAATTGTGAGATTATGTGATACATGTCAGAGGAATAAGTCTTCACCAACGGCTAGTGCAAATTCGCAATACATATTAGCAAAAGGACCGTTTGATATAATATCAGTAGATCACATAGGACCATTTCCGACTGGACAGCGAGGAATGAAGTATGCACTGGTATGTATTGATAATTTTACCAAGTATACATGGATATTTACAGTACGATCGGCAAATACAAGTCAATCCATTAATTGTATAAAGAAATTAATGAGTCAAAGTAACCAGAAGCCTAATAAAATATTATCTGATAATGGTACAGCATTTAAGTCAAAAAGGTGGACAGAATTTTAGTTGAGAACGAAATTAAACCAATATTTACTGCAATTAGACATCCAAAAGGTAATTTAGCTGAAAGAGCAAACAAAGATATTGTTACATATATCAGAATACTAGTAAGCGAAAATCAAAGATCCTGGGTATCAAAAATAGCAATTATACAAGAAATTATAAATACTACTTATCATTCCACAATAGAGATGACACCACATGAAGCTACATATAATGAGAAACCAGTAAGACAATGGGACAAAATGTTTAAACAGCAGAACAACGAATTAAAACTATCTAGGGAAGAATTAGATCAGATAATTAGAGAAAGAATAAGAAAAAAAGGGGAAGAGCGTTTGAAAAAGGAGAATAAAAATATAAAAGTGACTAGATTTAAAGTAGATGATTGGGTGATGGTAAAGGCGTTAAATGTAAGTAATGCGGAAGAAGGTAAAGCAGCAAAGTTAATGCCTAGGTTTGAAGGACCTTACAAAATATTTAAGAAAGTAGGACAAACCTCATATATAATAGGAGAGACGCGTGAGGATAAAACGAGAGGATTGTTTCATGCTGAGTTACTGAAATATTATGTTAAGGAATAAAAAAAAAAAAAAAAAAAAAAATTTTGTAATTTATAAAACCTTAAACCATTATAATTTTTTTTTTTATCCAAAGAGGGGGACAATGTAGTGTATCAGTATATCAGTGATAACATACATATCAATTTAATTGAGAGGGAATAAATAACGGACACCGTAATAAAATATTTAGCTTGTATATATATTAATGTATAAAGTTTAAAATTGAGTAAAAATGTAAAATAATGTAACTGCCTAAATAAAAAAAATGCCATGTACTTAATTTAAATAATAATTTCATAAATTCATACTGTATTGAGAATATTTATGTTTTTTAAAATTTTTCAGTCAAAAAAAAAAATTTATATTCTCAACCCCCCCCCAAAAAAAATTGTTGGCTGGCTACGGCCTTGACTACTATATTGCAGCGCGCACCGTTTTTATTATTTGAAATATTTTTAATTTTTTTAAATTTTTTTTATTATTATTATTATATATAATTGCGTAGATGTTTTAAAACTACACAAATTCTTTTCTCATCGTTGAAGTAGCTATATATTATATTAATATAGCGTAGCGTTTAAAACACTATTAAAAAGTAATTTGTAATAATACGCATTTGTATATATTATATATATACGCGACGACTATGCGTACTTATAATAGAAATAATTATATGTTGTAGAAAATGTTTTTTGAAATTTTAACAATATTTAAAATACCATTACTCGAATATTTACCAAAAAAAAAAAAATAATAATAATAATTAAAATACTATCGAATATTTAATTAATTAACCGCTAGTATTTGATAAATACACATATATATACGTGATATTTACATTTTATTTGTTAACATTTTATAAAATATAAAATATACCTATAACGCGCGTATCTTATGTATATATACCTATATTTTAAACGCGCGCTATATATATTATTACTTATTATATATAGGTAAAACAAGCCCAATCAAATCGCGTAACACATACGCGCAGTGCTTGAACTGGAAAAAAATTAGAAGGAGGACGTAAAGGGGGGAATGATGGGGTTGTCACCTCCCCTAAAATTTAAGGAAATTTGAATAATTCTTTCGATATTGAAAAATAGGGTTCCTATTTAAGCCTCTATATAAAAAATTATCAGCCTCAGCCCGGGTCCCAAATAAAAAAAAATATATATATAATAATAATGAAAAAAAATAAATAAAGATTGCGCATTCGCGCGTATGATCGCGATCGCTCGGTCAGCGTCAAATTATCCCCCGCATATATACCGACAGTGCGTCAGCCGACCGTAACAAAACAGGAAGAGAAAGTAATCACCAGATAGCGCTACGACACAACATAGAGGGTGTGGCAGAAAGGCGCTTATAAATAGCGGTCCGAAATCATCGGACCGCTCAGTGTTGTCACGGCGGTCAGGCGTGAACAACGTACTCTCTATCCAACATAAGAATAGTAGACGGCGGCGATGAGTTTTCGTTGACGACGGTCAGAACCACGCCCATTCTACCTCCCACACCTGGTGACCGCAAATTGTCAGCTGGTTGTCGCACGTTTCTCGCGCACAAAGTTATCGTTTATTGACAACTAGAGATTATATTTATAATCTAGCCAACGCTCCGCGCGTGTAGTGAAGGCCACGCCCATGCGCAGAAAAATTATTAATTATGACTTTTATGTGAATTTGTAAAGAGTGTAGTAAAACGCTATTGATTTATTTCGCTTACTTTCAAAAATTAAACCTGTTAAACGTAATAAAATGGCGTTGATATGCATACTTACCTATCTCATCCCGAATTGTAAAAAACTGAGCACGTTATATACTGCTTAAAAATAACGATATGTATACTTTCGATGGGATTCATGTAAATATTATACAACTCAGAAAAAACCAGACTAATTTAAGCGGAAAATGTATTCTCTTATTCAAAAATTATATTTTCTTTATTATTTGTAAAAAATATCCAAGTAGAAAAACCTGAGAAAAACTATAGCTAGTATTCGTGGAATTTACTAATATCAGTTTTATGTTATATTAATTTGAAAATACTTAGCGAGTCTCAAGTCTGATCCACACAACTACCTTACTTTACTCGAATTGCTTTATATAGACACATTGTTAAATATTTTTATTCATTTTAATAGTTTTCAGCTATTATTCAAATAATAACTGTATGGATTTGTATACTATTTGTTTTTTTCCTGGTTCATAAATTGTTTCCGGGGGTCGTTATAGGTGTAGCGGCTTTGACTTTTTTTCCAAAAACAATTTTTTTAAATGTAATTCGAATTATTTAATGACTCGGCCAGTTATACCTATATACTCAATATGTTTTTGTGATCATCGGATGATTTCCTATTACGACTGACGAAAGTGACAATGCGGGTACCTATATAATAACAATATGACAATTTCTCTAAACTAAAATGCAATCAAAAACTACAAATGATTTTACTTGACAGCTATGTCAGCTTGTACAGCTATTATCTACATATATTATATCTTAAAAGTGGTCTATGAAAATGTTAAGAACCTCCTCTTGTAGTGGATTTACAATACGCAATCGCACGGAATTTGTATCTATATAAATATTATATACGTTTAATGTATTTCAATTTGAGGTTTAGACTTGGTTAGGTATATAGGTTATGTTTATATCGAGGTAAATTGAGTGTTCAAATGATATTTCAATTGCAACTATGAATTTATTACTGATGATGTTTATATTTATATATTTATGATGAATTATTATATCAAAATCTTTTTGATTAAAAAAAATTTTCATTTTATCCACAAAATTATGTTATCTCATCTTCAGTAGCTCGTAGATCAATACGGGTACTCGAATAACTCACTCCAGTCACGTATATATGTATACGTATAGTATAATATGAAAAATATACGTAAAAACTAACGTTTATTAAATGAGAAATATTCGTGAAATATCTGTTTTTTGACCCAAAAGTATAAATGCTACACGTATATATATATATATAATAAATATAAAAAAAAAAAATTCCGAAGGAAAATAATCAAATACGTGAGAGTATTTTTCTAAATTTGAAATTTGAAATATAAAATTAAATCTAATATTGTTTATTTTGTACTTATTTAATATTAATACATTACTTAAAAAATAAAAATAAAAATAATAATACCGTTATACAAATGAATTTGAACACAACTAAATATTATTTATATAATTATTAGCTATATATATATATATAATACAATCGCATACGCCATACAGTGTCAGTAAAAAAGTGAGCAGCCATATTATTTACCATGTGCGTCCATGTAAAAATAATAATTTTAATTTTCTGAGCAGGCGAGTACCTTTACCTTGCCTGCTCTTAAATGTATATAGGACGCCCACGATTGTTTATTAATAATATTTAAATTATTTCCTTATACACGTATAACATAAGATAATCACATGTAATTTAATAAAATGATTTAATACAAAATAAATGTTTATTCTTATGAAAATACTGAACACAAAATGACAAATTTACTATTTTTGTTTCTAACATACTCATATAGAGTTATATTTTAAACGTATATAATATAATATGATATTTCTGAGGAATGAATTCATAACAGTAATTTTGTTAAATTGTTTGAACTAATAAATTTCAAACAAACAAATGTACATTTAAAATTTGATTAATTTGATGTTATTATTACATATATTATACATATGAATGTGTGTTATACTTAATTAATCTAAATGCCTTACAAAAAAAAAAAAATAATAATAATAATAATAATAAGTCAATGTAAAATTATATTATTTATAAAATTACATTGTCTAATCGTTTTGTTTTTAAACTAAACATGTAAAAATAATTTTGATGTACTTTAGAACACCTTAGAAAATGCTGAGTCTATATTGTTCAATCAAAATAAAATATGTATTTTAAAGTGTTTTTCATAACTATACTGAATTAAGCTAGGTTCATTAAAGATCAACAAATTTGGCAGTGTCATTCAGTCTTTAAGTATAAGTAGAAAATAACACTAAATATTTTATTTCCTAATTATAATATAATTAAATAGAAACTGTCAAGATTTGTATATGTTTAGATTTTGTATTATTCAACTTCAAAAATAAATTTATATTATTTTTCCAACACTGTTGATAAGTCTATAAAATTAAAGATATCTATTGGAGAAAAAATACAATTGAAATTTTAACTAAGACTAGAATTACAGTTTAACATAATGCAAGATTGAAAGATTGAAAGATTGAAGTAAAAATATACTTAAAAGAAAAGAAACGCAATAAAAAAAATTGAAAAATTTTTTTAAATATACATAAATTATAAACTTACTCGTTCTAAAAAAATCACTAAATATTTAAAATTTTAAACCACTAAATTCGACTCATAATTTCCATTTTAAATTATTAAAAGGAAATCGAATACTATATTATTTTAAATAAATATGAACCTTAGTAAATAATTTTCTTTCAAATTTTAAATTAATAAAACCAAAATTAAAAATTAAAATTACAAATGATTTTCTTTACATAATATTTTCTATAAGTATTACTAAGCAATATGGCATAGATATACTCGTACTATATATTTTTACCTTAAAGATTTAATTTTAATAAGGTTAATGAAAAAAACTTATAAGATATATATAAACAAATATTTTGTCGGTTATATATCTAAAAATAGAAAGTTACTTTCAATAAAAATATTTATAATTTATGAATATTAGAAATGTTTGCTAAATTAATAGATATTTGTCCATTTTCCTTCTTTTATATTGCTATGATAATTACATATTCGTTTTAAGTTTGAATTAAGAATTAAAATTTTGTTTTCGTATAACTTATTTGTATTTGATATTTTGAACATAAATAGTTTATATAGATTCTAAATTAAAATATGATATTTAAATTTTAAAGCATAAACAATTATTATTACAGAAATTCGAGATATATCTATAATCTGAAATATATTCAGTTAAAGTTATCAAATAATAATAAAAGTTGTGATATTTGTAAAAAAATTGCATACAGTTCAATATAGAGAAATTAATATTGCAAAATACAAATTCAATAATTTATTTGAGAAACGTTTTTGAATGACATATATATATATATATATATATATGTGTGTGTGTGTGTGTATATATGTATATATATATATATATATATATATATCTAATTAAATATTTATAAAACGTGATATACAATTTAGAAAATATGATCCATACATGATTATAAATTTTGATAGAGATACATAATATGTACTTCAAATAAAAATAATTGAGATCTGTTATGAAATATTTTAATAAATAATTACAAATCATTAATACTTTGTTCTTCTTAGATAAACATAATTAAATAGAATAATGATGATATTTTAATAATAAAATCTAAAATCATTAATCATCATGTAAACTGTAAATGTTTACGAAATATATCAGTCATTTAAATTTAAATGGCACTTTTATGTTCAATATCAGGTCCAAATATTTACTATGTTATTTATTTTCCTATACTTTTATAGAAAATTATCAAAATATCTATAAGTACTTTTATATATAAAAAGAAAATTGAATAATATTACTTAATATAAGATCAAAATAAAAGATAAGACTCAATACTCAAATTATATAAATTTAATATAAATCTGAAATCATTTATGGTCAATATAATTTACTAAGGCCCAGATTTATATGCAAAAATAAAAATAAATACGTATATTCACATTTATAAATATGCAAATAGTTATATTAAATTAAAATTAATATTATTGATTTTAATTAAATATTAAGCATTTCATAATCAATAATTAAATGCATAATTTTATGGTTTTAAAAATTATAACGTATCTATGTAATAACTTAGTGAAATAAAATATTGACAAAAAAAAAAAGAAAAAAGAATTATAGTACATCGTAGCATAATTTCACATTTAGAAATACATGTCAGAAAATTGATAATTAATACATTTTTTAGTAAAAAAGTCGTTTTAAAAAATTATCGCTTTATTACTTCTAAAATGTTTTCTTTTATTAAATTCGCAGTTTATCATATTTGACATTTATAAATTTTGCCTATTTCAAATGCACTTTTTTTTTCATTTTTGAAAATATGCAAAGAAAAATGTCAACCTAAAAATCTATAAATGTTTGTTATCTACGAGATTTCTATTTGAAAATTTTAATTATTCTACTTCATATTTGTGCCAATAATATACATATAAAAATATAAATCCGGGCCCCATTATTACCAATTAGGTACTGCATTTATTACGCGTTTGTAGACAAAATGTACATAATACATAACAGTATAAATCACTTAAAATACAGAGCACATTTAGACTAGTATTTACAAAAACAAAATGACTACTAATATCATACAAATTAAAATTAAATATTATTAATGCTCTATATGTACGTGATATTATAATATATAATATGTTACATAAAAATGTTAATCATTTGCCTATTTAACTGACCATAATGATATGTATATAAATTTAAATGAACTATTATTTAAATACACATTACTACAATTATTTAATTCACGAATCACGATTAAGTATTACGAGTATTAACACATTTTTCACTAGGTACTATTATTAAACACTTGTTCGTAAACATTGCGCCTGTAGTAAAACGAATCGAGCCAAGGCAGACGTGTCGGTAGATTAAGATTATACATTATTTAACTATAGGTACAATAAAATATCACAAGAATCATAAAAAATATTATAAAATTTTTGTAAAGAAACCCAAAATTTAGCGTGTATTATGAAAAGTTTATTTTCGCGAATGACGAGTTGAAGGCGGAAAAATATTACCAAAAAGTTTAGTAATTAAATCCCGATTTTCTGAGCTCATTGACATCACAGGTATAACGCGTTCGGTCACATTGAAATTCGATTTTTTATCGCACGCAATCCATTCATCTTCCAATCTATTTGAATATAAAACAAAAAAAAATTATAGAAGAATTATTATCGTCAGATGATCTTTTTAATATTATAATCAACGCATTTTAGATTTTAGTACATAAACTATATAGGTTAATTTATAAATAAACTAAATATATATATATATATATATATATATAATAATTCATAAATTATATAATATGTACGGCATGTATACCTACTATTTTAGTATATAAAATAATAAGAAACTCACATGTCCGGCGGAAACCATCTCATTAGAACTTCATGCGTTTTAGTATCTTCTAAGAATCGTCTAGCAATTACCTAAAAATGATAATAACTACATAAATAAATAATTGATTTATTATTTACCTAAACAAAATAAAAAGTAATGAAATGAATATTATTTTATTGTACTTATATATATATATATATATATATATATAGAGTAGATTCTAAAAACTCGAATACATTATCGCGGATGTGTGTTTTGTGACAAATTAATATTGCATTGGTAATCTTACACTAGGTTTAAATTTGATAGCTCTTCTACTATAATCAATGAAATCGTGTTGACTATTTTGTGTACTGAAAAATAACTGTGTTTGTAATTCCATCATTGTAGCTTGATCGAAATAATCAAATTTCCTCGCTAAATAAATAATAACAATAATTAACAACGAATTGAAATAATTAAATCTGTGGCACACGCTTGTATGTGTAAATTATATTTACAAAGACTTCAATGAAACTTACCAGTGAACGGTTGTTTACGGAGACGTAATTTCTTGCCTTTCCTTCTTATGAATTTTCCGTTTGTTCCATCGTCGATTTTATTATTGGTGGATTTAAAATGTTGATTTACATGACGTTCTAACATTATCTACACACACACACACACGTATAAATCAATAAATATGATATTCGCTATTAGCTAATAATGTATTATAAAAATTGATGAAAATAAGTAATATAATTACTTGAGAACTGAACCGTTGTCTACACTTCTGAACAATGCATTGTAAAGGTTTGTTACCACCGTGGTTTAAAACGTGACGATGAAGCCATGTTCGCGAACAAGACGGTTTATTGAAGACTTTACAGTTGGACCATAAACATACAAAATGTTCACTGAGGGTCTGAGAATTTACGTGTTTTACCTTCAAATATATTTATCGAATAAGTTTAACGGGTATTATTTTAATTAAAAAACGGTTATATGTAGAGCGTTTTTACAAACCTGGAGGTGTTCGATGAGTTTAGCAGAAGTACTAAAATGACTTACACAACCATCCCAATGACACGTGATATTTCCTCTTAATGAAATCCAATGGCTGTCCAGTTTCGGGAATCGAATTTTATTTGAGTTGAAACCTAATGAAGTCGATTTTGTCGTCGAATAATTGAGTTGTTCGTTATTTTTGATTGAACCGTTTTTGTCACACTGGTAATATTTATTGTTCGGGTTTCGAAGGGAGCATTTAAACTTTGTCGACGTCAGTGTACCTTGTAGATTTTTATTTTCGTCCAATAATTGAGGAATTTTAGATTGAAACGAATCATAGCAAGTACTCGACGACGATCTCATGAAGTATCTACTTTTATTTGATCGTACAACCGTTTGATCTGTACATAATTTTTTATGCGGGCTGTATGTGGAGATATTACTCAATTTGAAACTATTGGTTATTGGCGGCGAATCGATTAGTCGTTCAGAAATCGAATTTTCACATTCGTCTTTTTTGTCGCGTTTAATCGGAATACTGCGCTTATTATCCGTGCAGTTTTCATCGCACTGCAGTTGAAATTCAGTCTTATCAAAACGATCAGAACACTTTATGGGCATATTCGGTTGAAACTGTAAGGGTAACAGCGATTCTTCATCGTTAGACAATAGGCGTTTATCGTCCAAGATATTTGATTGTAGAGACGTGATGATGTCTCTTGAAAAATGTTCGTCCGCAGTAAATGTTGTCGGCGATTCCTCGCCGGACTGCACAAGAAACTTTTTATCAGGAACAAATTCGCATTCTAATTTAATATCGGTGGACTCGATAAGTTTACATTGAGCTAATGGCAGTGAATTGAACAAATCGTTTATTTTCGAGGAATTTTGAAAAATATTCAATTTTTCGGTAAACGAATCGTCTTCGATAATGTTTTTATCCAGCTCAATGTTGGCGATATTTGCGTCTGCATTGCAATAATCGGAAGTATCACACGCATCAGAGAACAGTTCGATATTTGAGCAATTCGTCCATTCTTCGCCCCACGGCCAACAAGTCAAATCTATTTCGTCGGCGGAATTCTGTAGAGAAGGCGGGGGCGCTATTACAGGTTCACATTCGTCTGGAGACGGAATCGAATATTCACTAGCCACGACGCCACTGAAAAACAAAACGGAATTATTATATTATAATTAAATAATTAAACTTTTTTTTTTTTTTTTAATAAAAACGAACAACACGGCGCAGTACATAATTTAACCGACTGTATTGTTTTAGACGCGCACGTATATATATGTACTTTTATTATTGCGTACTTTTAATATTGTATACATCATCAAATGATTTTTAACGTTTATAATTACAATTTTTATTGTAGAAATTTTATAATTTTTCTTGCTTTTTTTTTTTTATTGGTCAGCTTACCTATACAGGCCCGGATTGGGCCCGTATATTGAAACCCGGTGGGCCGTTGAAAATTTTAAAGATTTGGGCCGGTTCGATAATGGGTTTTGAACCAACAAAAAATTTTTTTTAAGAGCTTGGGCCGGTCTAGGCGGACAGCCCGGTATGTAATTTCTTCCCAATCCGGCGCTGTACCTATATATGTGTATATTGTAGCAGCGGATGTATTAATTATTTAAAATTACCTGTCGGAGCTTTCGGAACTGTCATATCTTTCGACGAATTTCTTTTTCGCACACTTTTTCAATCTATCCGAGCAAAACGTCATGTTGACGATTTCGTGACATATATCCAGTGTTTGAAGTTGATCGACTAAAAAAATAATAACAATTATACGGATTGTATATACACGCAGCAGTTTAAATGTGATACATAAATATATTTTTTTTTTAATGTACATATTTACATATTACATGTTATAATATAATATATTATGTACTATAAAGTTCAACGGTATTGGTTCGTAATACAAATTAAACGAATTTAAACTACGAATTGATAGTAATTACAAATATATAGATCATGCGGTCGATGTTGCGCGTGCAGACTTTGAACAAATATTATTCATCATTGTCCTTAATGGGTATTCTATTCTTGGGTAGGTACGAAATTTTTTTCATTTCGAACTCGCGAAAACAGTTGACGTGTATAATATAAACTCGGCGACGACGCGGTATTATGTATACGCGTATACATTTAATAATACTGTTCGTTTATTAACCCTTCTGCAGATTGTTTTATTATTATTATTATTATTAAAAATAATTCGTTTCGTATATCGTCGTCGCCGGCCGCAGTGGCGCAATTACGAATATTACACATATACGGGAAGGGATATGAAATTTAACATTGGATAATCCGTAATGATTGTAACAACCCTTATTCCAATATCAAAGCTAAAGAGATTAATACTGGTATTTTATACTTTTATTATTTTCTTTAATAAACATATTTTATAACAAAATTTCTAATTTCCTTCGTTTTTTTTTTTTTTTTTATACATAGCTAATTTATTGAGTAGGTACTTCATCGTAATGCTCTGGCTTTATTGTACATTCAATATCGTCGGCAACAATTTTTCGTCGTAATGTTTTCTTAACAAAAGTTTAGAAAATAAACATATTATATATAATTAGGTATATTCGATTGATAAATATCGCTATAAAAAAAAAAAAAAAATATCTACCAAAAACTCACTCTTGTAAAGACTGCCGGAAATGTATATACTTAAACGATTTTGTTCGAATATAATAAAATGCTTTTCAAATATCGGCGCTATTGCGTTGCGGAATAGTTGAATAAGGATCGAGTGCTATTATTGATATGCGTTAAACCGAAATTTATATGCATATACATTATATATTGCCCTTTTTATATAATATAAATTGCAGGCTGTATATAAACGGCCATATTATTGTAACGACTCTATCGGATTATATATATATATATATATATATATAATTGTCAATATGGGTACGACCGAGTAAATGCTAAATTTTCTTAGATTTTCTCAACCATGTTTGTAATTTTTGTACGTATAATTATGACAATCGTCGGGACCGATTGAGCACAAATAATCTTCTTGTCCAGCGTATAATTCGTACGTGAAAATGACTATTATTATATTTGCCTCGGGCGAAAAGAAAATATTTTATAGAAAAATGTTTTCGAATACATATATATATATATTACACGATAATCACGCCGCGGTACACGCCGAAATCGATGCGAAATCTGTCATCTCGTGGTAAATAATCGTGTTCTCACGGGATTCAACTATCGACTGTACATATTATATAGGTACACACAAGACGTGTATAACGACGTTTTTTACACGCAACTTATATTATTCGCGGTTCGGTTACACCAAACGCGTTCTAAAGAATGTTTTTGACTAAAGTCCCCGGCCCCCTCCGAAAAAATCGAGTCCGGTGTGTGATCGATATCGCGGTACACGCGTTTTTACTACGAACAAATTAAAAGTTTTTGATATTAATCGTCGAAATAAAAATATATTTTTTTATATATATATATATAATAAAATGTAAATAATAACGCGAAAAAAATTCCTAATTCAAAAGTGTTTCTTTTTTTTTTGGGGGGGGGACGAAACGCTTTGTCCAGAATTTCGTTATACGATCTATATACACGACCCGTACCGAGAGGGGGAAGGAGAGAAGAAGCCGGTTTACTGGAATTATAATATATAGTGTTCTCTAATTTAATATTTAATATAATATTATTATTAATATTCTCTATAAGAATTAATATTGCATATATAATAATAAATTAGCGGTTCGCGTCACACGACGGCGTTCTTTGCAGCGATGACGGAATGCGGATTCGTTTCCTGCGGTGTCGCAAAAAAATAAATAAAATATAGTATTATATACACATATACGATGAGAGACGTACTATTGAACGAAAATCACGAGTAAATAATTAAAACAACATATCGAACGAATCGGGTGGTATATATATATATATTTATTTAAATCATAATATGGGTAAAAAATAAAAAAAAGATGTTTAATATTAGTGGTGACGGTTTGTATATTATATAATATTATTGTTACAAAGAAAAAAAATATTTGGGGGGGGGGCTACTTAGCGTCCTACAGTACTATATAACAGGAATGTGCAGAATATTCGTGTATGTTTAACGTATATAAAATACATTATAGAAATCCGAATTGTATGAATATATTATATTATAGAAGAATTTTGCGCGACGGTTATAAACGATTTTGTTTCGTATAATATAAGAAAACTCACGATTGTTGTTGTTCAATCGGAAACGTATTTCTCCTCCGGACGACATCTCGTTCCCGTGCAGCTGCTGCTGATGGTACTTCCGACGACGACGTATTTTCAATACCACCGGTCGTTTCTCTCATAACCGCGGAGACTATATATACAACAATAATAACACGTTTATTACCTCTTTTTATACGTATTAATCGAATATATATATATATATATATATATATGTATACGGGATACGCGAATTGTGCGCGGCAGAAACAAGAGAGAAAAATAAAAACAAAGCGATTTGTTTCTTTAATCTCTCTTTGTTTTTCTTTTTCACACACACACACACACACACGGTCTCGTAATTATTATAAATAAACACACACACACACGTATATACGTACGCTAACTCGTCGGCGACATATTTTCTCGGCTTTTTTTTTTTTTTGCTACGTACAAACGATACGCATAGCTGCTGTGGGTATAGGTATATACGCGTATATTACCGCAATGTGCACGCGATGCAAGTACACGCGCGCGCGCACACACACACACACACGCGCACGAGTGGTATAAACACACACACACACACACAAAAAAGATGCAACTCGGTTGCGGGCCCGCGCGCGGGGTGGAACGGCGGATATATAATATACGCGCGCGCGCGCGCGCTCGCGACGGCTGATCGTAGCTACGCCAGTGTGGTCCCCGTTGGTCCCGTGCGCGCGGCGTGCGTATGTGCGCGTGTGTGTGTGTGTGTGTGTGTGTGTGTGTACGCGAGTTAAGTCGGAGACCGTTCGTTGGCTGGAGCGCGCTCGACGGCGACTGAACCGCTGCTCTGCACAATACAACGCGCACGCGGGGCGACCGGGTACTTTTTTTTTTTTTTTTTTTTTTTTATTATTACTATTATTATTATGTATGCGCGCGCGGAGAGGAGCTCTCTAACGGGGTCGGGGAGGGGTCGGGGCCGGTTATTCTCTCCGCGCCGCGTGTGTGCGCGTGTGTGTATTGCATGCGTAGGGTGAAGGGCATCGTGTATGTACAGTATTATACAGGCGCGACTATATCAAGACCAAACGCGGCGGCGGCGGCGGCGGCGGCTAGAGATCAACAAACTCTGTGCGCGAGCGTACACACACACACACACACACACACATATATAATATATATATATATATATATTGTTATTATTATTTCATCGCTGTACGGCTACACATTTATATATATATATGTGTGTGTGTGTGTATACGCGCAGATTGTCGATGTAGTAGTAGTAGTAGTAGTAGTAGTATGCGGTATATAGTAACTATGCAACAGTGGTAATAGTGGTAGGTATATATAATATTATTATATATTGGTGATGACGTGGTGTGGTGGGGGGGAGGGCGGCGAAAAACACCGTCCGCGGAGGGGGGAGGAATATCGTGCCGCGTACACACGCGGTAAATATATTACATACGCGCGCGGAATTATTATATCCGTCATTATTATATATAAAAAAAAAAATAGTTTGGTCGTTTGCGCACAAGTCATCTCATTTGGGACAGACTATACATATACATACAACTCTCGTATGGGTACGCGATATAATATAGTTACTATATATATATATAGGTACGCGTTATCGCTTAACTTCGCGGCCGCCGACGACGTCGTGACGGCCCTATATTTTATAGGTCTGTGCGCGTTTCCCGTCCTTCACACTGCTACAATCGCGCGTTGTTAACACACCCTGCTGCAGCAAGAGCGAAATCGCTCGTCGCTGCCATCTGTCCGTTTCTCGATCTCGTATAACTCACCGCCGTCTCGTTCTCCCTCGTCCTATTTCACACGCACACACACACACACACACACACACAATACGCACAGCGCACCAACCCCCATCCGCTATTACCCTCCCCCCCTCCTTCCACCATACGACACCGCGCACCGGACGTCATCCCTTCGTGGCCGCGCGTCTTTACCGCGAATCAAACCGCGCGTATACGCCGGTTCAATAAGAGGGAAATAATTATGAATATCAGTGATTATCGTGGCTGCACGGAGATATTGGACGACGCCGCGATTAATTTATACTGTACTCGTATACTGGAAAAAAAAAAAAAAAAAAAAATAGGTATATAGAGAAAAATTCCCGATTGCGGGGATATGATGTATCTGTGATGTACCTATTCGTATGCGCTGCGGGCGCGCGTATGACGCGATAATGTATAGAAAAATCGAGACGGCCGTTTTGGAAGTTTCGGAATCCGCTGGCAAAAATTCACGATTATTATCAGAAGAATTCAGCGGGTTTATATAAGAGACATAAGGACACGCTCTAGAATCTATATCATCCGCGCGCGTTATTTAACACAACTGCAGTATACCCAATAGCTACACTGCAGTAGCGAGAGATGCGCACTTGATGTCACTTCCAGTAGCGTGCTCAGGAATTTTCAGTGGGGGTGTTATAAGTAAATAGTAATAATACATTTTAATAAATTGTCACGGTAATACCAAAAACTCAAATGTTTATGTTTCAAGCTCTCCAAAATCTTTTCTATCTTATAATTGTGTACATTTGTAAATTGTTCTGTAATAAAAATGAATTTAAATTATAACACTATAATACCAACAGTTGTTCAATTAACATATAACATACGTTATGTATAGTAAATGTTTATTGTCATAACTCGTAAGTAATAACTTTTTGCTAATAACTAATAAAAAGTATTAAGTAATGACTCTAAAACAGCTCTTATAACTAATAAGTTGTTTTCTGTAGGTCGGCAAAAAAGACAATGGGGGGGGGGAGGATATAATCCCTACCCCCCCCCCCGAGCACGCCACTGGTCACGTCAAGCGGGTACAATATAACTGCAGAACGACGCACGCAATATTATTGGCAGCGCGTGCGGACGACCATAGGCGTGTCTACGGGGGAGGCAGGGTGGGCACCGGCCTCCCCAGTGACTTAATTCTTGACCTCTTGGCTTATAATCTATTGTGGTTGAAACTATAAATATATAAAATATTTATAAAAAATAACTAAGTACCTAGCACATTAGTTGATCGGCCTTATTTATTAGTTGTAATAGCGCATATAGGAAAACAATTTTAAGATCAAGATAATCTTGCGGGGTGAAAAAATTCCAGGTGCTATATAATTGCCATGCAACAAAAAAAAGTCACAAATACAGATATAGAATATAGATCACTGTAGTGAGTAAAAAATTTAAATTTTATAACTGGCCTCCCCAGCAATGGAGGTCTGGGGACACGCCTGTGCGGACGACATAATATATATATAGTAATAAAGTATAGTGAAAATAAATAAAGAATATAAAAGGGATATGCATTATAAAAAAAAAAAAATAACGCTATATAATTTTTTTTTTGTTTTATAAAATTATTATTTAAAAACTTTAAACGTCAATAATATCGAACAAATATATATTTTTATATTTGTTCACATCGAATATTTTATACTAAAGGATTTTAGGTTTTGTGTAGATAATAATATGGCCAATGTTTGACTCACTATAACAGATTTCAAACGCCAATATTTTGTGTTTGTTATTAGATTCAGAGCGGAGGTATTGATTTTACCATGAAGTGTTATTTTTTTATGTTTGTATACAAAAATTCTACCAGAAAGAATGCTCCGAACTTTACGGTCGCGCAACAGTCATATACCCAGTTTCCAGTAGCATAAATTGCATCTAGTTGGTAGGTATTTTAAAGAGGTCATATTTCGATTTTCTCAATAGTTTTTTTAAGCGCCAGAAAAAACTACCGAAGAATTACATAAAAACGATAAAAACGCAATTTCGTCAAAATCGATTAAGGTTACCTATTTCTTTATAATTTTGAAACTAACATAGTCAGTAGAAACCTGAAATTTTCATCAAATATGTAACATTGGATTGCATTAACGAGACAAGTTTTTCAAAACATTTCTTTTAATTTTCGGCTATTTATAGCAATTGTAGTTTTTGAGGTATTTAAATTCATAAAAGATGAACTTCAACTATATATTCAAACAAATCTTGTCACAAACAAAAAAGTCGCGATTTCTTTTTATAACCATTTCAAATTTTTCGACAAAGTGTATTTTACATACCGAAGCTCCGCTCAGAAGCGGTTTATCGAACGCAATGGTTTATCACTGCTTTTAAATGAATAGTAATAATAACAACAAAACTCTAAAATCTTTATCTACGTATGTGCAGTAATCCACTAAAGTGTCATCCACAACACGTTGTTTTAAATTTTAGTTTATTTTGTCGGTGAACATCTCTGATTTTAAGTTTGACCCTACTTTTCGATATCGAATCGTATTATATATATATATATAGTTATACATCCAGAGACGTATTTAGGGGGGATAGAGGGGGCGACCGCCCCGGGCTTCATTTTTTTAAGGGGGGAATTATTACAATATTAATTAAAGACGTTCAAAATCTTAGTATTTAGTTTTCGATTTCTTGTATAAATGCATAAGGAAAAACTATCAATAAATGGTTTATTTTCTCGTACTATTGTCCCTTGCCTCCCTCAAGTACACCGAGCATGTTATTTAACAAAACTATATATAATTCATGCTGTATTGATTTATTTCATAGTTGTATAAACCCAATAAAATTCTCAGTAAGATACAGGATATAATTTCTTGGAACATAAAATTCGCAGTATAATCAATTTATTGTATCGAATATAAAAATCAATTAATTATATCAACTTTTCATCAACACATTATTTATGAAATATTTGTTTGATATTTATTATTAAATGCCTTTCTTTGAGTGGGAAGTGGGTATACGCACATTTTCTACCGCATACCCGCGGTCTTCATTTTTTTTTCATGTGTATACGCACTTCTTAAAATTTACGAAGTGGGTATGCGGCGCATACCCTCCACTACATCATTGATCAGTGCGCTCACTGCAAGGAATGCGTTTGATAAAAGTCATTTCAATTGATTCCGTTCAGTTTTCAGGAAGAATAATTCCTATTTTGTATGGAGGAACAATGAACATATCGGAATTTCGTTTACTTTCGGGAGGAATATGAACGGGTTTTTTCGTTTAATTTTTTTTAATAATAATAATAATTAGTAATAAAAATAATAGTAATAATTAATAATAATTAGTAATAAAAATAATAAATTATTACAATTAATTAATAATAATTAGACTAATTATTATAATTAGTAATAAAAAATAAAAATAATAAATTATTATAATATTGATTAATAATAATGATTGGTAGGTAATAACATTGATTATAGAATATTCTATAATCAATGGTAATAACAATAAATCCGAGAAAATTATTGTACTACTCGTGGTATAACGTCGCGATCTGGCGGATACATTTTGAACGTAAATATTCCGCGATATGGACTCAGATGTGTGGTTACCGTTTTGACCATGGACACGTCTATGGTTTTGACCGTGCGCGCGTTCGGTTTTCAGTGATTACGCAAAAAAAAAAAAAAAATAGGTGGTTAGGTCGTTTTGCGTTGATTGTGTGGTATCCAAGAAAAAAATATTATCACGGTAGAATTGCCGCATGTTTCGGGTTCGACAAACGTTCGCCTTTGTCGGATCAAAATGATTTAATTGTTTTCTTCATTCCGTAAAAAAATAATAGTAATAAATTTGAGATGTTTTGAACTTCAAATCGCGGTATAGTACGCTGTGAAACGCGAGTAAATCGTTTGGTTTATTGTGCGCTTTTACTCGTCGTACCCGGTGGCAAAGCGTATTCATCTCGAAAACAGGTAACCAACGCTCAAGTACGATCAGTCGTTGATCTCAACATTAGCATGTAATTTAGACCACGTTGTTTGTGGTTGTGTATTCTCGAAGTTTACACTGTTCGACAGTGTTGACTGCGCCGGACGAACGATGGTGGTTCTGCGCTGTACGTTTGCCGTTGGCCATCGTTACGACGTTCAAATGTTGTCGGTTGAGTTTGCCGTCCGATTTTATATTTTATAAACTCGTTTGGCGATTTGTCCGATGTTAGATTTTCGTTCATAAAATACAACGTCGATTCAGATATTTTAACATTGTCATTTTGATTTCAGCAGCTCAGACGGAACATGGAACATGACATTGACGAAATGCTCAGTGATTCTCCGTTGAAAATATATCCCAATAAACAGGCCTCGCAAAGTATGTGTGTCGATTTATACCAAGTGAAATTGTAAATCTTTGATAATTACATTGTATTTGTGTTTGTAGAAAAAATGATTATAAGAATAAAGAAACAAGAATTTGACATAGATGTTGAGGGTAAGGCTTCCGAAAGCGATGAATCTGTGTAAGTAATCTGTGCGTTTGTTACGATTAAAAATGTACGTATATTGGTGAATTTGAATACGAGTGTTTTGTGTATTGTCGTAATTATTGGGAATGACTCTAGTTTGGCTAAACTTAGAATTATGCCAATATTATTGTTGTCTAAATTACAAAATAATAATAATAAAAAAAAAAAAATGTCTGTAAAATAGGTCGTACACTTGTGAATTTGTTCAAAAAGACACTGGAACTAAATCCGAATTTGATGAATTATACGATGAATCTGAAACAATTGAATCGGTCCGTCAAGATGAGAATTTCAGTAAGTCTATAAAAATATATATTGATATATTACTCGATATTTCGATGCATTGTATCGAATTGCGTTTATTCCGTTTTTGTTACGTTATATTTTTTGCAAAAAACCTGTAAACGTAACCTGATGCTTTTGTTATAATGTATATAAAGTGTAATATGCCGTGAATAATAGTTAACATTTTTTATTAATTACAATTTCGTGTTAATTAATATAGTATATCCGGTCATAACCAATTCGGACATCGAGGATACGGACGATGTCACTTGGCAACCCTCTATAAACTCTGTGGAACGCAAGCATATTAAATGTCTATATCCTAAAAAAAAAACTAGTAAAACCAAACGTTTGGTAATTTTTCTTTTATGAACGTACTCTCTCGCATTGCAGAATTCAATAGATACTAATTTCTGATAATAATATATTACTTTAATTAGAAAAAGGATTGTTCATCAAAAACAATCAACGTTCTAGAAGATATCGATGTCGCAAAGCTTGATATGCATACACGTGATTCGATAACAAAGAAAGGTGGTGAATAGAATGTTTTTTCTCCTCGCACTCGTGTCATTTTCAGCCAGTGATTTCTAATTTATTGACCGTACATATATTGCGTTTTCTTTCAGCTTACAAATCGAAAAAAGGTATGGCGACTCCAAAACAACGTTTAGGCCGCATTTTAAAAATACACAAAATGATGAAATAAATGTCTGTTCGAATGGAAATCAGAATAATTAATATTACGTGGATTTTAATTTTAAGTACCAACTAATCTGATATTAATTCAATTTCCAGTGGTAGCCACTCGATAAAACGCTTGTGTATAGAAATGTATATAAACTACTTGAAACTATTTAAAAGTATTGTATAACACACACACACACACACACACATTATGTCAAAAACTGTATTTAATGCATTGTTTTATAAAAGTATGTACTATTGCACTTTATACAGTTATGTACAAAATTAAAAATAAACTGTAATGTTATGTTGAACAAAGTAATAATAAAAACAACTATTTATTATAAATTATTATTGTTTTATATTATTCATGAATTATGTTTATATTGTATTGACCAAGTTGGTCTTCCTGTACGTGCGAAAGATATTGCAGTTCTGATATCGTTTCAATGTCAAAAACGTTTTATCAAGTGTACGAATTAAATTGACGGATTGTTCGACATTGCAGAGGGCTCTTTGAGTCTGCTTATAACCGAATTTTTCAGGGAAGCCAAAAAAAAAAAAATTTTTCTAACTGCGTTTACATTAAATTGGTTTTAGCGTTTAGTTTTTAATTATAAAGTTTTTAGCGCTGATGTTTTCGATTTACCTAAAATGCAATATATTATGTCGTTTTAAAGTAATTTGTTAACTCATTATTACGTTTCTTTATTTCTAAAAAAAAAATTACTTCACTTTTTTTAGAGGGGTCAGTGACCTAATTCCTTTTGTGTTGCAATACATGAACAATCATCGCAGATCTAGGATATGCGATGTCGAGTCCGGAATACATAAATCCCGTGATAATATCACAGAATAGGTGAAATTAAATTTCGCCTATTCTGTGATAATATTATCTCCTTTTATTTTCTGTTATCTCTAATAACTGTGTATAACCACAAACACATTGTTTTCGCGGATCTTTAACCAATAACCAAAATTGTCTAAACATGACTGATAATAAATATAACCAGGTTAATCGCGAAAACACGCCTATGGTCTCGGTAACCGAGTTTAAGACCACGATAACAATGGTCCTCACACCACTATGGTTTAACCCCCACTCCAAAACCATCACCATCTCTCCTGTGGCAGCTGCTGTACAGTGTACACGATACCAATCATTTTATCTGGAGTTCGCATTTTTTTTTTTTTTTTTTTATTATCGAAGTCACAAATCTTTGTGTGTACCACCACTACTTTGTCAATCTTGCACGATACCGAAACGGTATTCGGCGTTTACCAGTTCTGCGTCCGTCGGTACCCGGAAAAACTCGGCCGAGACGTGCTGGCGTTGCTGGTGGGTGGTCCGATTCATTTCTCCGTCGGGTCGAGTACTCGAAATCGGTTCTCGTCGCGTGTAGTTAAACGTGATTATCTGTTATTGTTTGCTGGGTCGAGTCGAGAAACGTCCGTTAGCCGAGCGCGTAGAAAACGCGACAATGGCTTCCAGCGCCGCCGTCACGGGTGGTGGCGATAAACAGAAAGAAGACGATCCGATGAAGCAGACGATTTTGATTATCGAACACAAGATCAGAAATCTGGAAAAACGGAAGGTGACGATTGTAATAATATGTAATTTGTTTTGTTTTATCGTATTTAATGTATTAATCGCAATTCATAGTCATCGTAACCGTGTTACGATGAAACGTTTCCATATCGAAATAAAGTAAACGATTAGGTATTTAAATGATAAATATTCCGTTTCTAGTTAAAATGCAGTTGAGTGCAATTAAATTTCTGAATTTGAATTTAGCTCAAACTTGAAGGTTATCTCCAGCAACAAAGAAACGGGCTGCAGTTGTTGACCGGTGAGCAGTTGTCAGCCGCATCAAAGTATAACGAAGTCGTTAGTAATTTGGATTTCGCGAAAAATCTGAAAAAGCAGTTGAGTTCTCTTATAACAACGACTAAACAAAAGAAGAAACATAATGTAGACGACGAAGAGAAAATCCCCGTTAAAATCGATAGTAAAATCAGAGAAGTTTTAATTTTTCAGGTAAAGCGAAGGTCACAATAAATGGTTTTACGTAATATTAATCGATTGGATAGAATTTTTCTAATTTTTATGCATTTATTTGTTGTTAGAATATACTAGAGTGTATTAAACACGAAGTCGTACAACACGATTTATTAACCGGCTACAACGGCACGGTTTTCACGGATAACGAGATCTCAAATTTGTTTCATTTTTCCAAAATGGTTTCACCAAAGCATAATATTGCTGGTGGAAAACTACTGAAATCGTTTGAAGTATTTATATTGCTAAAGTATATTCTATAATTTTACAGTTATTAATTTTATTTTAAACTTAACAGGATCAACTTAAAACCATGGCCAAACATTACTCAAAGTTATTAGACAGTAAACCTAATATCGTTGCAGGAACGAGTTATGCCGATTTAAAAAAGTCTTTGTTAAAAATTGAAAAAAGTGGTTATCTGAATTATATATCAAATTATATGGTAAAACAAATTAGTACTATAATTATGAGGTGAATAAATGGAGAGCCGTTAGTTTTTTCCGTCAAAATTCGAGGCTTTATTACGGAAAAATACTTACACGTTTATTCTTAAAAATATTGTCCATCACTAGTCACAACTTTTTCCTGTTTTTCTTGCACGCTTATTTGTCTCAACTTTTGACGTTTTCACACGCAAAAAATTATAAGACGTCAATAAAAATTCACAAATTTAATGATAAGTTGTTGTTGACAGATGCCTAGTTTACCATTTGACATTTCTGTTCCGACATTTTGATCAGCATTTTACTGCTGGCGCCATTATTGGGAAACGGCGGTTTTTCTTTTGTACACCTAATATATTTAGTATTTTAGGTACAGTATTTTTAATGAAGATAATAATAATTAACCATTTTGTTTATAGACAAAGACAGTTGAAGTGAATAAATCAGAAACAATTGATATTGTTCAACCAGTACATTACTTAAATGATTGCACATCCGAAAATATTTCGAGTATGTTAATGATTATTAATTTGTAATTAGATATTAATAATACATTTTAAATACTAATATTTGCAGTGCCTAATAATCCTGATAAAATTAATGAAAATAAAATCGAAATTTTTACTAATAATGCTAACGTTGACGCATTTGAAAATAAAAACATTCCTGTATTCAATACTTCGTTTGACTTTTTACAAGTATGTATGCATGTATGTGTGTATGTATGTATGTATATATTTATATACTTATACAAGTATATAACTTTTTAATCTTATCAATTCGCAAAAATATTGATTTTTATGTATCTGTTTCAGGATTCTCAGCTTGAAGACAACGTGAATACTGCACCTACCGAAACGTTTTCTTTGTACAGTGTGCCAGTAGATGACAACATTTTAAAAGTACATTCTACCTCATCACAAAATAGAACTATGGATTTTGATATGCATAAGGTTATCTTATTTCTTAGAAAGTGTTAAAAAAAAAATTTTATATGTACCTATCAGCGTTCCTTGATGTGGTCTAAGTGTTCTAAGGAGTCTGACATTTGCAGTCTTGTTCTTAAGTAAAAGGCCACCGTCATCTACTTACTTAATTTGTTTAACTCAGACCATCTTATTACTGGTCTGTGCATTTGCATGTTTTTTTCTAGTAATCCATATTAATTGGTAATTAGTTACATCCACGATTTGATTTATTCTCAGTTGACTAGAATAATTTTTTATCTTTATTTTTTGTATGTTTTCTTTGTTTAAAGTATAAACGAACGAACTTTGTTCGCTCCTTTTTTTTGTTTAACTAATTCATCGATATCGGAAATTTCAGTTTCGTTTGCCATCTGACATTTCGAGTGCCGTGATTATACAAAATAGTGCTTATTAGGTACACGTATTATATTATAGTTATTATTATGCCGTATTTTATACTAATTAATACACATGGCACGCATTTTCTACATTAATATAAGTATTGTAAATCACTGTACCTTTACCTCCTTGCGGGAGGTGTCAATTAATTAAATAAACAAAAAATATATTATTTAATAATATGGCATGTGTGCTATATACATGTAGGTTCTCCCACTTAGTATTGAAGAGAACTAAGTCCAGGACACAGTGCCTTTCAACACTTGACCTATAAATTATTTATTAGAACAAACGAGTGTAAAATTTTATTTATTTAACGAACGAATTGTAGAATTTTATAAAATTAATACAGTTACTATTTTCTTTGTAGGAAGAAAATGTAAATCTTTTACCAAGGAAAAATTGGACAACAGCTCAAACAGGTATTGGAACAAATTCTGATTGGATTCAAGGCGTGCAAGGTGAAGTGAATAAACATTCATTTAATGGTATGTGAGAATATTATATTTTGAGTGGAAAACTAAAATGTTTACTTAATATTTATTATTATAATTAATTTAGGATATACGGAGGATCTCAACGAATTATTACAAAAGACATTGATCTTCAATAAGCAAGATTCATATCCCGTAATCGTCAATAATTCAAATAATGCAACGTTTTATCAAAATGACTTTGGTAAACATTCGTCGAAAAATTCTTCCGAGTATTGTACAAATTCCAGTATTAGTTACGATAGAAGTCAATCCAACAAGTTTAATAATAAAATGTCTTTGAAACCTAGAATTGCATACACGGATGAAGGTTAGCTTAAATAATGTAACAGTGATTAATGAAAATTAACGCTATTTTGGTTTGCAGCTGGCGTAGGTAAATACAGTTATTAACAAGGGAATTCGTATAAAAACAAGAACATTCATTATTGAATCTCGCGACAAACAAAGGATCTCGCAGTATTTAACAAAAATCAAAGTTCATCATTCTATTAAATAATCGGCTGCAGGATTATTCTTCCTGTGTTTGTATCAATATACAAACTATCTAATTTAGAACATACTTAATACTATATTTTGTCCATTTATAAAACGTCCATTATTATTACTATTATATGTTTCATTCAGTATTTAAAACCAAATGCGTTTAACACAAGTTTGCATATATGTATACATTATGTATTTATGTTGTAACGGAGAAAAAAAATCGATCTTAGATTTAATTCTTTTCCAGTATGGTAAAACCAAAAAAAAAAAAATTATAATTTAAAGGTATATGTGTGTTATCTCACTTATTGGTGATGGGCAATTTTATATATATATATAAATATAAAAATAATAATTATGTAATTAATTATAATATCAATAATTTAATTGTAATTATGAAATTTTAACATTATATAATAATTCATAATATAACTTAAGAAAAATATATCATTTACAAATAAAGCTCTTAAATTCTTTCTGCATTTTGTATGTTTGTACGTTTAAGAAAATATTTATGAAATAAACGACGTGTATGTCGATTACGTAATATTCTAAATATTTCCAAAACCTACGTATTTATGAATTTAAACGTGGACACATTCATTGTACTCTTAACAAAGCAAAAATGCATATTTAGCAAACTGATGTTTAAAGGTGCTTGCATTTGGAACAGTTGTTGTGGACGTATTGTGTGAATTAACCGTGGCTGGAACGTGCAGGGCCGACTAGAAGGATTGTTTAGAGAATCGCGACGACCCCTCTCTCATTGAAACACATTTTTCAACAGTCTGCACAATTAAAATAACGATTTATTATTAAAAAAAAAAAAAATTCAGATACAGATTTGAAATCTGAAAAAAATACATATAATGTATTTGGTGGGCAGTGAACAAATTTCAATATTATTTATAACTGCACATTGTAAATCTATATGACGAGTATTGTTTCTCGAAGAATTGTCAACCTCTGACCGCAACCGTTGAGAATATAATAATTGACGGTTTATAACGAATAATAATCGGAAGGTGTGTAGGCGCCTTTTACAAGCAAAAAATAATTCATATATAAAAAAAAACATGTATGGATGTAAAAATGCAATATATAACCTCTGTTAAATCGGATTTTGTGTGTTTTTAAACAAATATTTAAAGCAGTAGATGGAGCATTTCCGTCGACCCGAAACAATATATTATTACAATGAAATCGGTGATTCTGCAGAATACCGCGACTTACGGTAATAGCCGACTTACAGAGAAAGTGACCGTTTTTCGCGACTCTTTCCACAATTACGTATTTATCCTCGGGCTCTTTCTCTCTTTGTACAATATAATTCTGTCAAAGTACAAATATAAAAAGCTATACTTAAGCTATTTCTTGCGCGTTTTTTTTTAAGTTTTTGATTATTCAAAACAAAGCTGACGGCAAGTCCCTCTATTGTCCCACTACCGCTTTTGTCTACAAACGTTTTTTTTTTTTTTACAATTTTTGAAAATATATAAATACACGTTACGGCGCCTGCAACAGTAGGTACTTGAAATACGGCACTCTCACAAAGTCATACAAATCTTTTTCAACGTCATCGGCGTAACTAGGATTAAATAGTTAGGAGGAGGCTATAGCGCTGACTCCGAAGTATTTAAAGATAAACGTAAGAATCAACTTGGCTGCACGGACAATCAGTGGCGTAACTACGGGATGGCAATGCACGGCAATGCCCCGGGCCCTGGACTTGAAGGGGCCCTCGACCGTCGTAAATAGGTGCATAAAAAAAAATTACATACTAATACTAATACTAAAAAAAAAAACACTTGATACTGCCCCGGGGACTCAAATTTATAGTTACGCCACTGCGGACAATATTTGCCTAGGATAAATGTAAAGAAAAATGAAATAATATAAGTCGTCGTCGGCATCGTCCTATAATAAAAAAAAAATTATCCTGATCTTTAAAAGGATTTTAACGGTGTCTATAGAAACGTTTTTAGCGGGGCTAAGCCCCCCTAGACCCCTAGTCACGTCGATGTTCAACGTTCACGAACAGACGGCGAATGCTGCAGCGAAATCGAGGAACGGTTTTGGAGAAGACGACGAGCCTTGTATAGTATAATTAATTGAATGTTCCTTTTAAAAATCGATTAAATCTGTGATTAATTCTATGATGGCATTTCAAAAACAACGTGTCGTCGTTACGTCTCGCGAGGATGTATACCTACTCGACCAAATGGTACTGAAGCCAAAAATAATAGCTCCGAAATATGAAATACAATTTTTTTTTTTTAATCTGTTAATTGTCTTATTTAAATGAAAACAAATTTGCTTAAAAAAAAAAAAAATTGTATTTCTTCTTACGAAAAAAAATATTGATCCCATGACCTAACCCTAATTACGCTACTGGGTGTCAGTGTCGCATTAAGGGGGGGGGGTCAAAGGGTGCATTTGCTCCGGGCGGCAAACCGATCACAGAAATTTAGAATTTTGTATTATTAAAAAAAAAAAAAAAAAATTAAATAATATATAATAGGTTTATTTAAACTTTTAAAACACCAAAAGTATTTTAATATATAATATATATATATATATATATGTGATAAAGTACTTTTGAAATGTGAATACCGTTAAAAGAGTTATTTAAAGGCTTGTAGGTATAATAACTATTAAAAGTGGGAATAGTTTTGGGAAAATCAGAAGAGGGGCAACTAATAAATAGAGTTCATTGAAAATTTACGAATAACGTAATTATGGATAAACTGGATAAACTCTAAAAGTATAATATCTAGCTACTGTATAGGTAATAGGTATAGCGCATTTTCGATGTCTTATCGAACTCTGCACGCGGGGGACTAATAAATCAGGTGTATAATTGCGGTATAATATGTTAAAAAAAGTTAACTCCGTCTCTTTGTATCCCGTTTTAAACCCCCCCCCCACTAATAAGTCTTAATAAAAAAATATTTTTAGGCGGTCTCCGGCCCGTAATTTTCCTCTCTTGCGTGTGTGCCATTTAAATACATTGTATTTAAGGAATTTTAGTCCGTAGTGTAAATGTATAGGGACGGCGAATTATATTTCCCTCCCCCCCCCAACTCTTCTAAATTGAACCTTAATGCGCGCTCCTGCTGCCGCGGGTCGTGCAGTGTGATTGGCTGGAAAACGTCGGATAATAGCTTATTCACCGGCCGCTGATCGATTGGCGGCGAGTATTTGTTTTTTTTTTTTGTTTTCAGTACGCGGAGACGGCGTTTTTCGCCCGTCCCGACAGGCAGCGCTTTCGTTGCGGACGACAATAAGCGCGTGCAGGAAGTGCAGGGTACACCGAAAGTTTACCGACGACGATTGGAATTAATCATTTATTGCGGTGCGCACCGCCGCGCACGCGCGAAAAAATGTCTATTTACGTAAATTTGTTTTCTTCTTTCGTATTCGGATATTTTATTATTTAGAAATATTATTACTGGCAACGGTTCAGAATCGCGTAGTAGTAGTAATAGTAGTAGTAGTAATAGTAGTAGTGGTAGTAGTAGTAGTAGTAGTAGTATTAGTATTAGTAGTAGTAGTGGTAGTGTATAAAGAGAGTTTCGTCTCGTGGCGGTGCTTAGTTTAAACTCGCGGACCGACGTGGTTTTTATCGAATTAATTACAAAAAGAAGTAAAAAATTCTCGCGGATTTCTCTAAACTAGGCTTATAGAAAAAAAAAAAAAAAAATAAATAAATAAATAACGACGACGAAGACAATGCGCAGCGATTAGCTTGCTGCTGAGCGGGCCGTAACCGAAGAATAAAACGCAATACGCACCGCGAATATTCGCAGTCGCCGGTATTCACCTGCACCGCCGCGGTCATACATATAAATAATATTAATTATACAAAGGTAAACGAATATATTATGTATTTCTCTCTCTCTCTCTCTTAGTGCCGTATAGTCAGAAATTTATTTATTTTTTTTTTTAGGGGGGGAGCACTAGATTTTTTTCATCACTATTATAGTCATTCTAAAATACATCAACTTATTAGCGTCTTAAATTTATATATACATATAAAATTTCGGGGGCACGTGCCCTAGTGCCCCTCCGCCCTGGCTACGGCACTGTTTCTCTCTCTCTCTCTCTCTCTATATCGGTATAACGTTCGAAACAGTGGCGAAATCGTGTGATGGGGGGGGGGAATTATGGGCGTTGAGTCCCCCCTACTCGGCCTTTTTTTTTTCTTTTCTGGAACGGTATGTTAAAAACAAAATATGAGTTCGATGAAATTTTGTGTGTACAATCAGCCAAAGAATAATACCTAGATTATTGAAATACGAACAATAATTTTTTTTTTTTTCCTGTTAATTATTAAATCTTATTAAATCTACTTCAAAAACATTTTTTTTTTTTACAATATTGTTCAAATGAAAAAAAATTATCTTCCCCCCCCAATGACCTATATAGCCCTTAATTACGCCACTAGACTTTGAAACGATAATATATTACAAGTATACCTATTTAAACAAAAATTTGATAACTACCTTGGTTAACCGTTTTATTATTTTTAATCGCTCACGAGTATTTTTATACGATTTATCGCGCGAGCACTATTATTATTATTATTATTATTATTACATTTTATTTTTCGGGTTGTGTAAGAATTGTAAATCATCATAACGCGGCACGAAAGAAAAATTGGACTTTTGTATTTAATTATTTTTTTTTTTACGTTTTAGGTGTAGCAGCGATACATAATGCGAATTTCATATTACGCTAATCCATTTTTCGTAAATTTCGGTGGTAAATATCAGTGGCGGATTTTAGGGGGGAGGGGTCTCTCCCTTTCACACTTTTTTTTAAAATTTTGACATAATTATTTAATATTTTTATAAAACTTCATTATTTTATTTTATATAATATTACCGCTTTAAGTCATCGTTGCGCAGCATGTATTAACGTAATAAATATTATTGAACGAATTTTTTTGTTTTTTTTTCTGTGCCAAATCGCATAATATTTTCAATATTCGCCCTTCCCCCGCTCCTAAATGAGCTTCATCAGATCCGCTGCTTGGTAAATATACTTTGACGAATGTCGTCGGGGCGAACAATTATTTCTAATTAATGAAATAGTTTAGTCGTAGAATTACAATATAATAATGTCAATTGTGTCATATAATATTGTATAAAATATACATAATTTTATATAGTCGATTCGACTTGTATGGGACCGACTTAAAAAAAAAAAAACGTCAACATTGATAATCGAAAACAATTTTCGAATTAGAGGCGTATTCAGGAATTTTTAAAGGGGGGCATGAGGTTGTTTTTCAATATTTGAGCCATAGGGAGGGGGGCTTTTACTATTTATTTTACATTAAAAATGCGATTTTTTTCCTCTCAAAAACAGAAATTAAAAAAAAAAAAATGAGTATACCGTCAGAAAGCTTAATAAAAAAGGAAATTCTTGTGGAATTTGCACACTTCTGAGTGATAAAAAAAAAGTAATAATCGTTAGATAGAAGTTACATTTTTTTAAACTTCGAAAATTTCGAATTTTTATATTTTAAAATTGCGCTTATGCTGTGAAAATAATATTGGAACCTTGTACGGTATGTTATCTCCAAGAAAATTTAATGAGATTTATAATGGGGATATTATAATATTTATTGCTGTATGATCGGGAGATATCACCGCGGCAGTTCAAGGAGAAAAATCTTGTTTTTCGAAAAAAAAAAAAACTGAAGTTTCTACCTTATATTTGAGAATCAGACCATGGATAAGAGGAACTTTTTTGTTACATTTGAGGTGTACAATAACCCCCTTCCAGAGTTTGTACATTTTTTACCAGTCACTATATATATTACTAAAAAAAATATGATAAGAAATTAAGCTTGAAAAAATAAATGATAATAAATATGTATATTGTATATATATATATATATATATATATATACACACATATATATATATATATATATATATATATATAAATAATTGTATACTTAAATATACAATATTGCCAAAGAGTATTACGTAATAAAAGAAAAAAATATAAGGTTGTTGTATAAAATGCGTTTATTACTACTGGTTTCGACTAAAAGTCATCATCAGGTATATAATTACCGTGCAAAATACAGCAACCTTAACCTTAACTTTGGTGTAAATACCTTGTATATATATTATATATATATATATATACAGATTTATTATTCACGAGTATTAATTTATAATTTTTATTTTTATTTTTTACATACTCTTTTTATTTATTTATTTTTTTATTTTTTTATCTATATTTTATTATTAATAATGATAGTTCCCAGGGTAGTTAAATGTGAGTTATAATTTTACAAACGGCAGAAATGGCTGTTAAAATTTTTTTAGATCATGGGTGGGGAGGGGCTTCAAACCCGGTCGACCCCCTCTATAAATATGCTACTGTTTCGAATCGAGTTAATCAAATTATTTTTCGTTTTATTATTATTATTATTATTATTTTTTTTGTTCATAAAACTTCAAAAGTCAATGCGTAACTAATGTGCAGTATAGCCATATTTTGTTTAGCGCGTATTTAACGCGATTTTAATATATATGTATAGTGTATACACAATACACTATATATACTGTATAAATAATAAGAAATATTTAAGAATTTTTTTTTTTTTTAGCGATTTTATAATAAACTCGTGTTCTATTTTATTATTGTCGCATATAATATAATGGTTGACAAAAAACGAATACTGTTTGCCAACAATTTTTCGTATTTTTAGAAACAAACGTTTTTCACGAAACACTATTTAACAAATATAAATAATTATTGTTAATGTCCTTATCTATGTATTATATACATAATATATACTATTAAGTAATGTCGACGTCTAAAATTTAAGTTTTTATTATCCGTTATACTCTATATTTAACTCGACAATAGTTATTCGAAAAGACGGAAGTTAAAAGTTAAATAATATAGTTTTTTTGTCTTTAAAATTTAGTTTAAATTTAAAACACCTAGTTTAAATCGCGCTTTAGTTTAGTTCAAAATAAAAACTTGCTTAGCTTAATAATATTAAAAGAAAATTGTATTTAATATTATTATGTTATACTAGACCAAATACACATAATTGTTTTTTATCACGAATCTTGTTTTACGTATTATATTCGTACAAAATAATTAGACGGAATATTATCGTGCAGTTTAATAATTTTTTCCACTCTATATTATAGAATTTTTAATATAATGTACAATTCTAAGAGCATTTTTCATAAGTATATATAACAATATAATATACAATTGCGAGCTGACTCACAACGCCCTGCACGGTTCGCCACATTGTTTGTGTTCCGATTTTGATATTTCATGAATTTTTTTTTCTCGAAACGTATAAAACCAGCGGTGTTCCCATCAATTTTTTTTTTTTGAGAGTATACCAGCGGCGTAGCTATCAGGGGACAACTGTCCCAGAGCGAAAAACAATTTTTTTTTGTGTACATTTTTTAGAGTGTTGGTGCGGATTGAAAATATTTAGTACTTGGTGTTTACATGTATATAGTAATCAAAATATTCTATTTTATATATCGAAAAACGTATGTTTTGAAGAAAATTATCAACAATATATTATTGGCGCAAAATATTTTACTCGCACTTGTGCCATAGCTATATTGAGGTCAGTGCCGTCCTAACCACCAATAATGCCCTAGGGCAATATTATTTGACGCCCCTCCCCACCAAAAAAAAAAATTTTATAACTAACGTAATATCTAATTTTATAATTTTATATATTTTAACAGTAAATACACTCATCCTCGAAATCATCATATAGATACAAAGGAAATTAATATCTAAAATAAAACAACAAATTTTTTCTTTTTGTCATTCATTTTTTTGACGCCCCATGCATTCATAATACTTTGGACGCCCTATGGCACTTGCCTCATTTGCCCCCCCCCTTGGGACGGCTATGATTGAGGTATATACTAAATCCGCATCCAGTGCCTATCATTGGGTATTTTATATTTGTTATGTTTAACAGAGAAAGATTCTCTGATTAGATATAGGCATTTCGCAAGAAAATTGAATTGTCTGAGAGTATAGTGTCCATTTTTCAACGGAATCTTGAGAGCATACGGCGTATATACGCCCTATATGGGGACACCACTGTGTGTGAAATTACATTTACCAAAAACGTTGTGACAAATCGAAATCGCCAAAACGTGTTATGATATTGTTATTTTACTATATGTGTGTGTATACAGGAGCCATGAATATCGGAAGAATATTATCCGTGCTAGTAGCGTTCGGTTTTTCTTTCGGCACATCTTCTCCGCTGAAAACGTGCGATCGCAAGCCGACCGGAATATTAACACCGAAGAGTACGAACTCGCATCCGTTTAGAATTGTTTTGAAAGGAAACGTAGAGTCTTACATGCCCGGAACGATGTACACAGGTAATGTAATAGCTTAAGATTTATGTGTTATATGTAAAAAAAAATATATATATATATATATTTTTAAATTTCTCTAACTAAACGTTTCGAAATCGTTTTCGAACGTTTATAAATAAAACGGGTAACGGTTTCGTTTTACTGTCATCATTATTACAAATTGACTAACGGCTAAAAAACAAAAAAAAAAATTGTCAACATTTTCAGTATGCAGCCATTTAAAGATCCACGAATTTTTCGAATCAACGTAGTTTCTTTCATTTTTAAAAACAATTTTTAATTAAATTCGTCACTGAATATGATTTAAAACTATAATTAATTGCCGCACGTTCGAGACATATACTGCAATTATAAACACCGTATTCGATAATTCGAACTTCTTTATAATATTCAAAGTCGAAATTGGACCTACATTTTATTAAACACTTGGACATGAATTGCACTTGTACGATATTTAATGGACCTTATATGGACCTATAACGAGGTTTGAACACAAAAAGAGTTTGTGACATTGGACCTAACGTCACGAAACCATCCGTTTCTAGACAAATTACGAGTACATACATAACAATTTTAAAAAAAAAAAAACCCTCGTTTTTGAATAATATCGGTATTTTTTAAACATTAGATTCTAAATATTAAGCAATTCCGATCAAATGTCAAACGTAACGAGGTTAAAATTACACTTATAGTTTTGATCGAAATATGATATATTCGAACGTTCGAATGATTAACACGCCGGTGTAGGAATTTCTATTTAAATTTGTTTTGGATTTGTCATATCGGCGGCGTCTTCGAAAATAAGGTCGACAAATAAAATGGCAAAAATCAAAATACAAAAAAATTACAAAATATTCTTCAGTATTAATATTGTTTTTTTTTTTTTTTATTGGGCTTTTACATAGTCCTGTTGCAAGGGATAAAAACCGTTCCGACGATGACGCCGAGCTTCATCAGTTTCACGTTGATGGTCGAAGCCGAAGACTACAATAATTACGACGAAGAAAATAACGAGTTTATCGCGGGGAAATTTCTGTTGACCAGTGACGTGCGCACGAAAATCAGCGAAGTCTGCCCGAACACCGTGACTCAAACGTCTTTCATTCCAAAATCAGAAATACAAGTATACTGGACGGCTCCGGCAAGCGGTAGCGGATGTGTTATATTCAGGTTGGACGACCTGAAGCAGTAATACTTAATTTCCATGTGACCTGTTTTTGGCCAAAATATAAGATGCATGTCGATATGTCCCTGTTCGGCCAAGTAAATTTTTCATTAAAACATACGCCGAGACGGGATTTAGGAACCGTATTCACAATAATTTTTTGTGTTGTGGAAGAGTACGCACGGTGATATTCTTGATTTTATCAAATGCAATTCACTGCTTGAACTGTTCAATTAGATTGATTTAGTAGTAGGTAGCATGGATAGAAAATGTTCATTTTTATAGTACTTCCTTCGCGAATTTGGCCTATTATATTACTCCAGCGTGTATAGTTAGAACTACGCTACTATACGCTTGCCAATCGTTCGGTTATTCTTTTACAATCGAAGTTTTTATACACTCTCCTTCTGTTATGCATTGGCTACTTGTTGAACGAGTCTAAACTGACATTGATACTTATGTAAAAAACAATAGAAGAAATTTTATTTTACAAATTATTTTAGCGGTCGTTTTGTGTAAAGTGAAAAATTATTGTGAATGGTTCTCAAATCGTATTCCGATACGTTTTCCTTATGCAAATTTATCCTGGTCTAATGCTGGAACTACACTTTTGTCTTGTTTTGGCCGAAAAGTAGTCCGTCCATTTCGATATCACCGGGATCGCTTATTAGATCTCGATTCGTGCGTTTAAAACTTAATGGATAATAACACAGTTTATGTTTATAGAGCCACCATAGTAGAGTATCGTGACATTTGGTACATGGACGACGAATATCTGACTAAAAAAATATGCGAGGAAACCAACGAGACTAATGACGATATCGCGAAGGTTATATACGATTGTTGTGCGTGCGACGAAGCGAAATTCGAAGTTTGTATTTAAAACGTATACGATTGGTAAACGATAAAATGTTTCGAATATAATTCAATCGTCTTTTTTTTTAACACCGAACGATTTAATAAAAATCACGATGTTTATCAGATGACTTTCGAAGGACTCTGGTCGAGACACACGCACCCGAAAAATTATCCGGACAACTGGGAAACACGATTCAGCGATGTCATTGGGGCTTCACACACTATCGATTATCGGTAGGTGTATCAGCTACTGCATAAACGCAATAACGCAGCAAGGATTTTGGTTTGAGATTGGGGGGGGGGGGATTAAGCATTTTTATGCAAGCGTTTTTTGTTATCAAGAACAAATGATAACAAATGGCGTGCTGTCCATATGTCGGGTCAAGTGGGGCACGTTTAGATAGAGATTTTAGAGTTTTATTATTATTGTTTTGAATTTGAAAGCAACGATCATTGTATCGTTCGAAAAACGATTCTTAGTGACGCTAATGTAGGTTATTAATTATAAATTAGTTATTAATAATAATTATAATTATAATTTATGAATATATATGATGTTGTAATATTTAGTAATAACCGAAATAATTTTGAATAAAATATAACGCGCAATATCGATTTTATAAATTTTGAATTTTATTGAGGAAACTATATCTTTAATATTTTGTATTCAGTCTTTAGCACTTAAAATACAAAAATTTCCCCTATTGAGAATTTTTTCTTTTTTTTTCTTAAAATTATTTTGTGCACAAATTGTCCAATTCACACATAATTTAAATTTTAAATCTTTAGAAAAAAAATCAACGATTTGTACGATTTTTTAACAATGTTGTTGAAATAACATTACTTGATAGACCTTTTATTAAATTTTTAGCCTTTGGTCTTAAAATTGAAAATTGTATTAGTTTTTAAACATAAAAAATTGAAATTTTTAATGTGGTTTATACAAATTGATATAATTGTATGCATACTTATTTATATGAAAGCAGAGTATTGACAGGGCTTTCTAACGATATCTGAAACGGTATAATGTTTATTACTGTATTGTTATTTGAGCGGTTTCACGCTTTTCTTTTCATTTACTTGAGTATGTCACTATACGATAAGCGAATGACACATATTTCGCACTCACGATTTTATCATTGACGATTTCCTCGTTTACATTTAGATTTTGGGAACAAGGACAAGTAACTTCGGAAGGTATGAATAGTATAGCACAAAACGGAGTCACGTCCACGCTGGAATCCGAACTCAAATCTAAAGTAATATTAAACTATACCATTTTTGAATATATCGATATGTTCGATTTATTTTATAATATGTTTCGCGGACGTTTCATATTCCAGAGCGATAAGATCCGCACGATTATTAAAGCTAGAGGTATTAGTTACCCGAACGTTACCGGGAAAACATTTGCAGTATTTCGAGTGGACAAAGATCATCATTTGATTTCGGTCGTGTCGTTCATGTGTAAGAAATTATAAACGCTTATACTTGCTTTTTCTTTCAATTACCAATCGATTATACATGTTGAGAAACGTAATCATTTGATCTTTTATTAGATCCATCGCCGGATTGGTTTGTCGGCATTTCGGGTTTGGAACTGTGTCTACCAAACTGCAATTGGATTACCAATAAGACCATCAACCTTTATCCGTGGGACGCCGGAATCGATAGTGGAGTCACATACAATGTATTTTGCGCCAGTAAAATTATGAATTAATAATGTCGTACCGTCGGTTTTAGTAACTCAACAATATTACGTATCCGACAAATGATTAAATAATTTACTCGATTTTTACACACTATATAGTGACTAAAATAATAAACACAAAAACATAAAATCACAAAAATAATACACTTTTATTGCGTATATACGTATTTCGAAAACTATACGTTGTCACCTTCAGCGCGGACCAACTACTAGTAAACCGTTAGACACTACATACACCCGTATTTACACAGTTTATATCTCCGCGATGACGTCACCACAAAACGGCCACATCGATTGGTCGTGAGTCAACGACCACGCCCACGCCCACCGCATGTTTACGCTGCTGCCATCTGGTTTACATTAAATTAATTTTAATAGTGAATTTTGTAACGGACTTAAGTCCAAGTCTAACGAGTTATTTTTATTTTTTGACATTTCTTCTGCTTTTCTTATGTTCAATTCTTTATAATTATTTATATTTTTTAAAAAATTTTGCGCATTTAATATTATGGTTAGTATTCAATAAATATTCCGCAACACAAAATTTTTCGTCTTCTTGTTTTGGAATATTTTTCAAATGTTTTTTGAACCTAATATCTATATTTCTTTTTGTTTGGCCTACATAGCATTTATCGTATATCTCACATTGAATTTTATAAATACCCGATTTCCTTCTTCTTTTATTTTTTTTTGTTAAAAAAAAATGTAAGTAATTATAAAGAATTGAACATAAGAAAAGCAAAAGAAATATCAAAAAATAAAAATAACTCGTTGAACTGGGACTTAAGTCCATTACAAAATTCATTATTAAAATGATTTTTATGTAAACCAGATGACGGCAGCATAGACTTGCGGTGGGCGTGGCGGTTGACGCACGACCAACCGACGCGGTTGTTTTGTGATGACGTCATCAGAGATATAAACTGTATAAATACGGGTGTACACAGCGTCTAACGATTTAGTAGTAGTTGGTCCGCGCTGAAAATGACAGCGTAGTTGTCGAAATACGTGTACGCAATAAAAGTGTATTATTTTTGTGATTTTCGATTTTTAAGTGTATATTATAAAACAAGTTCTCAGGCATATTTTAGTAGTGATTAAAGTTAATTTGAAAATAAACGATTTAAACGTCTTTTGTATATTTCAGTCGTCCGATATGCCTCAAGTTCCGAGAATGACTGTGCAGAGGGTATTGTCACCGATTTACAACGACGAACGTTCTCCGTTCTACGATACGAGCGGTGTGCCGATGAAGCCAATCGCCAAACTTCATCTCACGAGACAACGTCTCTACGAGAAAAGTTGTACGGAAGACGAACCTAAATCCGAATCTGCTGGTAGGTTGCCTTTGATTTTTGACATTTTAAAACACCCATGTGCTGCTGTAAAAATGTTTTGTATATATATTATTGTAGTGTGTGACACTACTTCGTGGTCAAACTGGGACGAGTGTTCAGCGAGTTGCGGTAAAGGCTACAGTAGTAGAAATAGACAATTTATAAATCCCGAAGATGCTTATAAACAGCAATGCAATGCTAATAAACAGTTAACACAACGTAAAGGATGTTACGTCCTTCCTTCTTGTGTGTAAGTTGTTTTTATTATTTTTATTATGTTTTATATACTCACTCGTTAATTACTTTTTGGTATTTAGATACGCGTTTTGATAACTATAATATAAAAACATCAACGACAATACCAAATAGATCCTGTTTTTAAATAACGTGTAAACCGTTATTTATTTTTTAAATTAAAAATATCAATATTTTACGTATTTCCTATAGAAAATAAATAAATTATTGGCGGGAATAAGGTGATTTTTCTTATTTATTTTATTTATTTATTTTAAGTTTCGAACAATCTGAATTATATTTAATGAAATTATATAAAAATATTGAATAAGTATGTTTTCTTCTTTGTTTTACACTTTTTATTTTAACTAGACATACAATTTTATTATAATCTAATTGTGCGGTTCTTTATAAATTGCATTGAAAAGACCAGTAGCGGAGAAAATTATTTTGTGACGACTATAAATCATCATTTTGAAAAACAGGACCATTGTATCAAATTAGATCACGCTAATGAGCAATAGTCTGTCTTTTAGAACGTCTGCCTTTTGGACAAAAGAATTCGAAACAGTTCATTTGTGAAAAATATCAATTTCTTAACGCTTTCCTTTTTATGCTTTCATAATATGTGCATTGAACCAAAATTTTGTGTCAAACACCACGCCTAAACCTTTTAAAAGTACTTTGATTTATCGTGTAATTATTTAATATGAAATTTATTAATTTTTTTTATGGTAATTGTCATAATTATTATATGTAAGAGTTATATAAACTATATGTCTATATACCTAATCCACCAAATACGCGTATTAATTATTAATTAATTAATTTAGCTTAAATTTAAAGACAAATGTAATATTTTCGATATTATTTTATTTTCAGATTGGATATCGAGGAACCGGACGTGGTGTTGGATCCGAAATGTGATCCCACGGCTTTCGGACAGTGGTCGGAGTGTTCGGCCGAGTGCGGACCGGGTGTGTCGGCCAGATTTCGAACGTTTCTGAACAAGGACGTGTCGGCAAAACACTGTTTGCTGGGAGTGCACATGCAGCAGACGACGAAATGCGAAGAAAAACCTTGCGAGGAAGACAACGGTGTAGTTAGTATAAAACGCGTGAAACAAATTTTTATTCGCACGAACGTTTCGTTTTGAGCACTTGGTGGCGGTACTCGGTCAACATTTTTGTTGTTACATACTCAGCATGAATATAAGAATTTACTGTCCAAATTTTTCCCGATAAAAATGTGCTAAATTTAAACGTTTTCGACAATATATATATATATATTTTTCTTTTGGTTCTTTCTCACTTTGGAAGTTATTCTGAAAAAAAACTCGATTTTTCGCAAAACAACTTTCAAAGTAATACTGTATTCATATTTGGTATTACGTAGGTAGCTTAACGTTGTAAACGATAATGTAATCAGATTTCGAACTTAGTTTTGCAGTCAAACATCGTAAAAAGAAAAGAAATTCAAAATAGAGTTTTTTTTGTAACACAAAAAATGCTGACTACACCATAATTTAACCATAAAAAAAAAAAAAAAAAATATTACGTGAGAAAAAAATTGTCAAAAAATAAGTTGGACCAAAAAGTAATCCCAAAATTTTAATTAAAAAAAAAAAACAAATAAATTCAACACCATTTCTCGTTTGGCAAGAAACGGTAATGATTTTATCTGTAGCACGTGTACAATTTTAAACTGATATAACTTAGTGGGACTTGAATTATCCTTTTTAGTACATTTGTAACTAAATTTTTTTTATTAATTTTATCACGTAACTTAATTAGTTTAAAATTGCCCGGCTTCCGTTCTTATGTAGTATTTTTTTTTTTCTGGTTAAGAAAATGATCTTTCCGTCGCTGCGTGATTTTCACTGTGTAGCGAAACGATACATATGTTTATATAAAAAATATTATCAATCGGTGTTGCGAGTTCGTATCCTATAATATTATTACGCAAATCGTTTGTGGTATTAGGACTTGGACGAGATTTGTAAAAATTGTTTGCTGACGAAATGGACGTTGTGGTCGCCTTGCAACGTGAAATGCGGCCGCGGACACAGGGAGAGGACCCGATCGAATTTAAGAACGGATTCGACGGACGTCTGCGACAGCCGGTGTACCGTTCAAACGATACCGTGTACGGACAATCCACCGTGCGAGACCAGTATGAGATTATTATTATTATTATTATAATTTTTTACACATATCGAAAATTCAAATAATTATTGCAACGTTTTGAGAAATTCGACCGTTTTATTATTAAACGCATTCGAACGGTTTCATTTCACGCTGCGCACACCGTCGTATAGAGGATAATTTATTGTTGGGAAATAGTTTTATGCTTAAGAAATATAACGTTACGGTACAACGCGTTATCATTTACAATGTAAACCAACGGAAAACGTCTTGCAACGCTACTACTACTAATGCGAATACTACCATTAATACTGTCGCAGTTAACCGTATGTCCAACAGTGTAATACCGACGATACCGATAATCGTAGGCGTAATTATATATACGTATATTTATATATATATAATATGTATATGTATATATAGCTGGTTTTCAAAAAAAAAATCCGAAAACCGTACATTTATAATGATTTTTAAAGGGATTTAATGAATAGCCGTGATTACGATGGCAGCAGAAGCTGCATTACATTATGTTACCTCTGCGATTTTAAATAGAAAAAAAAGCACCAGTCGACTGCGTCAATATAATACAGGAAGACGGTCGAATATTATACTCAATTCGAATACATTTCAGACATTTCGGTCTTCTTTTTATACATATATATATATATATATATATACATAGAACATAGATTATAAATATAGTATAATACCTAAATAAAACAGTAAATAAATATTGAACGCATTAAAACGTTATACTTTTCTTGCTCTTTTTAAGCGAATTCATTTATAATTGTCGTCGAAATGTATAATATATATCATATATGGTTTTAGCTACTATATATATATATATATATATATATATATATATATTCAATATTGATATAATTCACAGATTATTATTATACGCTTACGTTTGTTTTTGTGTATTGAAATTTCGTTTTTGAAGAAAATAAAAATGTTTTAATATAATATAATAGATCACATTTTTTTAATTTAATTTAATTTGAAATTCGCGTTTCTCGACGATTACGCTGTCGAATATATATATATATATTATTCTAATTCAGTGCAAATGGATTGAAAAGTTAAAAAAGTCATTATTCAATTAAAAAAAAAAAACACGACTCTACGCGACACTTGAATTCCGTATGTATAAAATATACGATTTTTTTTAAACCGAACACTTTTTACCTTATATATAAATTGTTTATTTTTCTTATATTAATCGGTTACCTATACATACGTGCGTCGGTTTACCTATATAAATTGTAAACGAACGATTGCGGGAAAAAATTCTTTAATTTTATCGCCTCCAACCGATTTTGAGTTTGAAATCGATCAAGCTCCGACTTACCACCGCGTAGTATTGCCATTAAAAATTATATCTGACAATTTTTCAGCGACGGTCATTTTAAATACGATTACCTATATATATATGCGGCATCTGCTGACGAAATCTGGTCACGCCTGCAGTATGGGTTTAACATTTTAAATCCATACTAAACAGGAGACTATAGCCTATAAGCCCCGTCCACTTCGCGTGTCCATGATAGTTACGCCTATGATTACCGTGTAATTCTTAGTATAATTTTTATTCTTATTATTATTATTATTATTATTATTTATTGCGGATAATTTTTTTTATTTTATTTTTTCATATAGAAACAATTTCGACGACACCGCCGAGTGTTGAAAACACGTCGACAATACCCGTTACTACAATAAATCCAGATGACGCAAGTATAAAAAAAAAATTCAAATTAACGAGATATTTTCGGTAAAATATTTACCGAACAGTTGACCGCGGTGTTTGGTGGAATAATTCGAATAGAAGCTTTATTTTATATTAAGACGATACTTTCTCTCTCTCTGCTTTTTTCTTTTGTATAATTTATTAAATAATAATTATTTATTGAATTGTTGCTGCTCGATAATTTACGATGCCAAATAAGTAAAATAAATTTTTCCCGGTAATAAAAAAAACTCGGTAGTGTTTGTGAAACTTGAAAAATCATAACGTTTTAATGTCGACACTAATATCGTTACGTCAACAAATACAAAATATTTACTCAAAAAGTTTTTGAATTATAAAATAAAATTATTCGATTTTAACGATTCGATACGTATTCTGAACACGAAAAAAGTATTATTTTCAAGACTGTGCAGCCGGGTTACAATGATTCCATAGTATTTATCTAAGTCGTTTTTCAAATTGTTTAGATTTCAGATGATTCGACGGAAAAATGTATTTTGTCACATTGGTCTAGATTTTCAAATTGTAGCGCGATTTGCGGACCAGGGTTCAAAGAACGCAAACGAAAAATAATAGTTAGTTGTCTCTTTTTTTATAAGTTTTTTTTTTTAACAATTAAAATGTTATTTTAATACAAACGTAACGTATATTTTAGTCTCCGACGGAACCGCAAGAACAGCAGAAATGTAGAAAAAAACTTGTCGACCGTCGAAATTGCAGAGGAAGGCATTGTAGTAGTAAGTTTATAACACAATATAATAATTATTCATTACAAAGAGAATATTATAATAATATATTCTGAAGTATGTATGTACACATACCTCAATTGAAGTCTACAAAGTTGTAACCATTTTCCGACAAAATCGGTGTTTCTTTTTTCCATCACTTATTATTTTCTACCAAAATTAACTTGCGATAAATTGTGCTGAGTTTTTTTATAGTCGTTAGCTCACAAATGTAACTGTATACTATATAACGTTAACTGGTTCTGTAAATTTAATCGATAATCATCATAATTTGTTTACAAGCAGTAAGTGTTACCTGGATTCTAGTTCCGAGTTATAAAACTTTAAATAATTTTGAAATATAAATTTCTATGGATACGTGCTCAGATGATGGTCTCAGGGAATAGAGGTTTTAGAGTTTATTATTATTTTGAATTTAAAAGTAACGATAACACGTTGTAGTTGAAAAAACGATTTTGAACAGTAGACAGCAGCAGGAGGGAAAATGCTAAAAAGTAATGAATAGATTAAAAATAGAAATATATTTCTCGTGCCAAATATCAGATATTTACATGTTGAATTATTGAAACTAAAAATAGAAATGTGATGTAAACGGATTACCAAGGCTGGTTATTATGGAGTTATGAAGTTAAAATTAACTTAACGGATTAATATTCGTAATATTAAGTTAATTTTAAACCAACGTCGACTAAACTTATTTTTTTAAATATTTATTTGGACCAGTTAGTTCATTTTTGTGTTTTCATTGTTCAGGGTTTCGAACATATTTGAGACGAACGTCAGTATAATAACTTGAATGAGTATAAGGACATAGATAATTTCAGATTTCATGTAAATTGTTGAAAAGTATATTTTGTATAAATTAATGATTATATAACATATAAAAGAAAAATCAAATCAATAGTATTTCAATTTAATTGATGATACATTTGAATTCTTAATTAAATATAATTTTAACTGTGTTAAAAAATATTGGTTAACTTAATTTTAGCAAGTTAAAAAAAAATCATCAATTTGCCCAGCCTTGCGGATTAGTACTTTATACAAAATAAATTGATGGAAAACATTTTACGATTTTAATAGAAAATGGAAAATGTACTACCGCGGACTTCAATAAGTTTATTAGAATATTTCGTTTTAAATCCTGACTTGTATTTTTTGTTTTTTTTTTTATATAGAGGGTATAATATTATGTCTTCGTATACTAGATTGAAAAAATTCGATAAAATATACAAATATTTCGGTTAAAATTTCACAAATTTTTATTTTTATTTATTCTTTGACCTGATAGTTTTTTGACGCGGAGTTTACAAATCGATTTTATTATGAATATATTGAATAAAAATTCTAACAAAAAAATAAAAAAAGTAAAAAATATCTAACAAAATTCGATATTCGCTTTTACAAAAATTAGCACTTAGCAGTGAACTGTCTAATGTTTGTTTTATTCTTTATACGCAGCATAATTCGTTAATATAATTGAACGTAAGTATAAGAATATAATATTACGAGCATGATATTGGTATATAATAAATTATAAAATTATGACTACAAAATACAATTATATTTGTAATCGAATACTTTTAATTTTATAGTTATATATTTATATAAAATTGTAACGTATAAATTAAAGTTAAGTTAGTAACAACAGTTTTTCTTAAATAATTGAATGTATAAATTGACTTATGATTATGACTAGTTAGAGTTAAAATTAAAATCTGATTTTAGTCAATCCAAAAGTTAATTTTTATATTTATTACAGTCCATACGTTTAAGTAACATTTTATTTAAAACTATGAATACAAAAGAAGAGTCAATTCAAACAATTATGATTTGTAAATATAATATATCAATTATTTAATTTTTAATCTATATCTAAATTTGAATTTGTTTAAAAAAAATTAAATAGATTAAATATAACATGATACATTTACAGTTATTTCAACTACATAATCAGTTTATTTCAAAATAAATATTTGCGTTAAAAAGCTTTAAAAAAAAATTATCTTTTTAACTATATAGTTAACGTGACTATTATATTGTGACTATTAGTTTTTGAAAACGTTTGAAACACTTTTGAAAAATGTTTGACAAAAGTATTTCACTAACTTTTAAAGTATTTTTTTAACAACGCTGTCTATTATTATTATTATTATTATTATTATTATTATTATTATTATTATTATTATTATTATTATTATTATTATTATTATTATTATTATTATTATTATTATTATACGTTAAAAGCGCTAGTATAGTGAGTCTGGTGTGACAATAATATGATAATTGTCTACAGTGTTTAATGGTTTAACATTCTAAACTGACGCGTAACCAACGGTGTTTTTTTTTTTGTGTATAGAATGCAATTATTCGGCCTGGTCAGACTGGTCGTTGTGTTCCGCGTCTTGCGGCATCAATGCAATACAACAACGTACGAGAGTTCCAGAAGACGTTTCTTGGACATGGTGTAAAGATAGGATAGAACAGCGGATTTGTTCGGCTTTGGCGTGTAAATCGAAGTAGAAATCGATTTTCCACAGACGCGAAACGCCGTGTTCTACTTAAATGTTTATTATTGTCTACACAGGAGTATTTATATAAATATATATGTTACGGTCAAAGACGATAATATTGAGAATTGACGTCACTGGAAAAAAAAAAAATGAAATTCTTACTACGATTTACATATTTGGCCGGCCTGAAACGACGTCATTTACCTTGATCAATGGTCAAAGATGTACAATATATATTTACACAAATTAAATGATGAAAATTAAGCAAATAAGTTATTCGTTTTGACATTTAGGTGTTATTTGAACAAGTAAAGTAAAAAAAAAAAAACCGTGTTCGTAATCGCAAATCGCAATCGAATTCCGTGTTCTTGCGGCTTCTCCGACAGTTTTTTTTCTTTTTATAAATCATCAAATTTTTCTTGGCATGGGACGATTCGGGCTTTTGTTTATTTACGTTTTAATATAACATTATTTAAATATTTACTTAAAAAAAAAATAATAAAAATTGTTTTACTTAATATTGTTTGTAAATAATCATCTTCAGCTTGAGATAATAACTACGAGCATATAATTACGCGCGAACCCATCGACTTCGGATACTCGATGCACGGACATTTCGAGTTCGGGAAATTTTTCGTCAGTTTTAATTTTCACATTTTTTTTTTCGTTTTGTTTTTCGAGAAAAATGACCGATTTTCGTTGTCGGTTATTAATTTTTTCTATATCCGTTCGTGTAATGTGTAAATAGCATTATCAATAATACTAATAAAAACATAGCGTTATATAGATTTTTACTTTTTTAAAGCCTTTGACGCTACGGGTCCGCTGAAAATTTGTTCGGGCATTCAACGTGTTGAAAATGTAATTTTTAATAATATTATTATTTTTTGGTTTGTTTTATTTTAAGAACAATTTTTGCATAGTATTTATACGGCGGCGAAATGTGTAAACTCTAAAATACGCATTGAAGCGATCTATTCAAATTGATATCCACAGAATCTGTGATTCAACACTTATTAGATCCTTATAAGAATCAATACTGAAAACTCGTATTCGTCTCAATCGACGTCAACGACCGGGCAATATTTGCATATTTTTAACGTTTTCCAATTGTATTTCCAGGACGTTACTTCTTCGATAAACATAATTGATATATATATATATATATAATACGTATATAATGTAATTTATTGTGTTCGATATATTTAAAGAAAAAAAATTATACGTTTTTTTTTTTCAAACACTATTTTGTTGTAACTATAAATATTATCTACGAGAAATACACGTTCACAATGCTTTTGAAATTACGTGTCTTAATATGCGTCCGTCCTAATAATGTGCTTACTCGTTATACTCATGAAAATTAGTCTCCAAAATGTATGATCCTATATTTGCATTTATACGGTAATATTACACATCACCTCAATGCGTACAGTTTTTAATCGCATACGTTTTATTAGTTATTTATCTAATACAGGTATATGTCGTACATATTTCGGATAGAAAAAAGAAACAAAAAGTTGTAGAAAATCCAGGTAATAAATCCAAGGTAACAATAATCTCTTACAATATAAACAGTCGCGCGTCGTAATACATCGTTGGTGAGAATTTATGAATTCGATACTTCGACCGTGATCTGTGGAATTATTATTATTATTAAAGCGCGTTTTCGTGTCGTTTGTACGTAAAGACATGACCAACGTTGAACTTAATGACTTATTATCGGACGGGGATAATGAAGCGTTAAACGAAATCAAAGAGAGATTTCTATCGATTGACCAATTAGTTAAAGATATTGCCAACGATGGCCGCATGGAAACGTTGTTATCGCCGTATAGCGGACAGAGTTTAAAAAGCAGACAGGGTATTGACATAGGTTATGCTATTGGCCTGTTAAAAAAAACCGATCAGAATACAAACGTGTAAGTATACCTATAGCTTATTCTAACGACCAATATTAATTTGGATTCGAGAATCGTACGTTTCCTTGAGTTTAGTAAATAATAATGTGAACGATAATACGATTTCGAATTGTAATCAATTCAACTTCGTAAAGAATGGATAAAAATAAACGTTTATCCCGACAATTTGTTTCTGAAATAAATACAAAAACAACTCCAACTATGATTCCATATAGCCTATGCCAAGGAAATTTTAGAACTGTATAAATATTAATTTGTAATACGTTGTTTTTAAAAATGTATCGCTTGCTAATACGTTTGACCTACATATACTTTAGACCGTTTAACATAATAAGTGATCCATCGGATTTCAAGCCTTTAAAGCAATAGGTAAAGTGTGGGGAGAGAAGACTATTTATAGTACAATAAAAGTTTACAACGTACACAATATTACAGAACAATTACAATTCCTTTAATTACATGTCTTAAAAAAAATTTACTAAAATTGTCGTATTCAAACGGAAAAGGATTTTGTATTTTTGTCGATCCCTAAATTACCGTAGTTTCCAAGTGCTGAATCCGATAATAAACGCATTTACACCGATCGACAATAAAATTAAAAATATAAATTGTAATTTCGTTTATTTAAATACCTAACGGGGAAGGGGGAACTCTGTTGTTTTCAGGTATGAACATTTGCGAAACGTTTTGGATAAGATATTAACGGAAAAGCCTAAAAATCCGTTGGAGATGTTTGAAAAATATAGTTTCACGTTAAAGCGTACATATATTTATAGGAAAGTCAAATTCGAGCGCGTATTTGTGGACCATATAAGCCAGAGCTTTTGTCTAAAAAATTTACAAATGTATAAGGTAATAATAATAATAATATCACACGTTATATGTATACCTGTTATTAGGTATTTAGTGCGGAATCTTAATCCTAAAATCATAATCCATATTGTGTGGAAAACATGATTTTAAGTGAATTAAAAATAATAATAACAGTGAGAATTTAAAAAACACCAATATATAATAAACGTGCAGTTCTAAAGGCATCGAGTTCGGGCGAAACTGAAGATGTTCGCGAATTATGACAATTTAGTTTTTTTTTTTATTCGTAATACAGACTTTTATCTTATTTAAAACTCAAAAATTTAGCGCGAAAGTTTTTTTTTTTTTTATAAAAATATTTGTTATTTCTACATAAGCGTTTAAGTTTTCATTTCCGGCCATATAAATAAATTTCGTGTATTCCATCGACACCGCGTGTAATATATACGTTTAACCTATTTAATACGCTGACTGATACATACCAAATTTCGTAGAAAAGAAAACCCCAACTACAACACAACGCTTTATTTCTAGAAATGTTATGTGTAGTATTTTCTCGGACCGGTACGTTTCACGGACGAATATTGTAGGCGTGTTCAGTTTGTAATCGTAGTGTGTTTGGTTCAGAGGAAAACGATTTGTACAGAGTTTACGAATGGGTTTGTTGTTTTCAGTGCGCGCGAAGGAAAGCGTCTGAAAAACGAAAGGAATATCAAAACAATAAGAAGAGGAACGACAGAGACGGGAAAAAGTCGGAGACGTCGGAAGTGGAAAGAAATACAATTCCAAACGTCACAGCCGGCAACGGCGATGATGGAAACGACGTGAGAGTACAGAATCTTTGGGAGGTAAATTTTATGTTCGACAAAGCCGGTTGTGGACTTCCGATTGAAGAGGTCTCGCTGTTATCGTTGTGCATGAACACGATGGCCGAACTGAACAAGTTTAAAAGCATACGGTACGAATTAAAGTGACATTATTGAATCGTGAAGTCGACGAACTCGCGCCACCGAATCTCCGATATTCGGTCGCATAATAATTAATATAATAATACAGCCGGTGTATTATTATATTTAATGTAGTGCACACAATACCTGTCAATTTGGTCGCGGCAACGACACGGGGGGGTTTGAACGGGGACTGGCCGGTGTAATTATACGAGGCGGTTAAAATCAATTCATATATGTACGTATATTGTTTATTGGGATTAATTATTGGAATTCACAACATATTATTAAATTTTCAATTATACTTTATTTTTATAACAAGTATAGAGAGAGATACGTCGGACTCGATATATCTCGCTGTCACAGTTATTTTTAAACGTTTAAATCGCTAGATTTTTCCATTTTTCTTAAAATATCATAAACACCATTGACTTTATACATACGAGTATATCGTAGTACAGAACCCATTAAGAAATATGGACGTGTGGCGTATACAGTACGTAATTTGTATGCGATCCTCACACTTTCTCCCAATCTCCGCATCAATAGTGATTGTCGCGAGGCACTGGAGACGTTACAAGTTCCGTACGGCTTCAAATTATCGACATTTTCAAAGACTTTACACCCGTCAGGCGCCGATATTGGAGTACGGATCCGTTTTGTGGAGGGTCCCAGTGCAGCAGCTACAGTGTCTTGTCAAATCGAACGGGGTTCAAGGTTCAACGGGGAAATTCTTAATGTTTTTAAAATCGACTGCACATCTCCTGTTCTGACACACGCCTTCGCCTCGGGCAGCTGATCGAACAATTTATACATATTAAAATTAGTATATATTATAAAAAATCTCTATATATATATATATAAAAATGGAGCCAAAAACGTATAACAATTCATCAATTGAGAACGGCTGGGCCGATTTGGTTCAAATTTTTTTTAATTGTTCGTAATTGCCAGGAGAAGGTTTTTACGAAAAAAAATTTTGGAAAAACCCTTTTTTTAATTGTCAGCTAGTAACATATAAATATACATAATAATAATAATCAGTGGCGTAACTAAGAGGGATCAGTGGATAAGGTCGCACACCCGGGCCCGTGCGCTTAGGGGCCCCGAAGTAAAACGATGTGTCAATGTACTGTTATAAACAATTTAAAAAAAATTCAAAAACTTACTTCAATTTTATAAAACTTTTGTCTATACAATTATCAATTATATAATATGTTGTATGTTTAAATGAGTGTAAAATCTATGAGTTGAGCACTGCAAATGCGCAAAAAATATTATTTAAACAAAAATAAAAATGATAATAAAATTATCGTAAATAAAATTAAAATTATAATGAAACAAAAATTAAGAGGTGACAAATTTCCAAAATTAGACAGTATTTCACAAAACCAATTGAATGTACATCAGAAAATTTTGTTATAAGCGCAATCTGCACTTAAATATCACGCGACAACTCCGAAAAAAATTTTGTTTTTTTTTTTTTGTTTCATTCAAAATTTTGTTCCCGGGCCAAAATTTTGAAGTCACGCCTCTGATAATAATAATAATAATAATAATAATAATAATAATAATAATAATGATATGAATGTGTTAAAGCTTTCATGGATTGTTGATTTATTCTTTAAGAAATTTTCGGACTTATACCTGAATAATTCAGGCGGTATAGTTACAACCACGGAGCAGTAACAGTGTCTCTGAAGATGAACTTTGAAACGAGTGCGAAACGTCAGCCACAAACCGATGACATGGATAAGTCCGAAAATTTCTTAAAGAATAGATAATAATAATAATAATAATAATAATAATAATAATAATAATAATAATAATAATGATAATGATAATAATAATAATAATAATAATAATCGACACACAAAAACATAATACGAAACGGTTTCGCGTGTCCGCCGCAGGTTTTGGGGCAAAATATTCGGATTGAAAAAAATGTATTTCGTGATAGAATGCGAATGGTCGGACGCGGAATTGCTACGTAAACTGTCGGTAAACGGTGTCGGATAATTAATATTCGGTTTTTTTTTTTTAAATTTATTTATTACGCTTTATTTTCTCGGCCCGCGGTTTCGGGCCGTTTAGACGGAGAGAAGTCGTCGTCGTCGCTCGTCGTCGTCGTCGTCCGCCGGAACGGCACCGGGCAAAAACGTCTCCGCCGCGGACGACAGCAGCGTGCCGAGCGCGTCCGAATCGTACGAATTGACAAACGGTTACAGAACGGAATCTTCCGAATCCGTCGTCGCCCGGCCGGCTGTTGACGGCGATTTTGCGCGTTTCGACGAAGACCCGTCGTCGTCGTCGTCGTCGTCGTCGTCGTCTTCGGGTTCTCCGGACGGACGCGCACTCTGCCAATCGGCGTCGGTCATTTTCCCCGCCGAAACTTACGGTATCGGCGCGAACAGGAACGTACGTATTTTTATTACGAACGGATACGTATACGGTCAGTGGTTCTCCTCAACTGGTGGTCCGCGGACTTGTCTCGCGTGGTCCGTGGCGTCAGAGTTGTTTTTCTAAAAATATATTTAAAAAAAAAAAAAAAAATCAAAATTTCGACTCGAAGAATAAACGATGTTGCGTTGTCGTTGACAATTAACGTAAAAAAAAAAAACGGAGTGCAATTTTATACGTAGGTACGCGGCGGTTCAGTGGCGCCGAACTATGTTTTATCGACCGGTTCAATTATCCAAAAAAATACACCCACCCACTACAAAAGCAGCATATAAATTTAGAACCCCCCTACCCCTCCCCCCCTCAGAAAAAAAAACAATATACTCAACTTTAAAGAGCCCGTATATACTATATACATTATATAGGCCCTCTACACGGCACGAATATAATTTTAACACGTTCATTTCTATAATAAAATAGTTTGTCTTGACAATATGATGTTTTAAAATTATACACACGCACCCACCCCTAAATTTAACCGGTTCAATTAGTACAGCGTTCGGCGCCACTGCGGCGGCGGTTTGCTTTGGGCAACAGCGCCGTTCCGAACAATTGCGTCAAAGAATTGCGAACTATTCGTTTAAATTTTTTACCGAAATCCAGTGGCGCGCCCAGTATTTTGAAATGGGGGGGGGGAGGGGAGTTCAGAGTTTCATTTACCGTGTTGGCTACCTACAGTGGCGGCGCCCACCTCAAAAATTCTTGCCCCCTAAAATTTATGTAAATTATGTAAAGACTCATAATCATACGTTATCTGTATGGGATTCAAATTAATCCTAATTAGTCATTAAAAATTATCTTAAAAACATTAAAAAGTTGTAACATATATAATAACGTATAAGTATTTCAATTGTAATATACATATATGTTAACAGAAGTTTAAACGTATCGAAAAAGTATTCGAGCATCACAAATAGACGAGTAAAAATATTGGCCCCCTTTAAAATTGGTTGGCCTCAGCCTGGCCCACCTTCTGCAAAAGTTCTGGCGTCGCCACTGGCTACCTAAAACAAATTATTATGAATTGTGAATGATATAATTACGATGTATAATAATTAATATCAAATACTATAAATATTATTATGGTGGCAGGGGTTTGATCCCTATAAACCCCCCTTCTCCCCGGGCACGCCAATTCCGAAATCAGTACGCAAACGTCAACGAATATATTATATGAGTTTTTGTTTTCCTCCATATTTACTGCGGTATTGCCTGTTCAAACGGTACCCATTTCCTATAGTCATTATTCGATATTAGGCGACAGAGAATTCAATATTAATAGCGTATTTGTAGTGGTCCGCGGTAGTAGAAAACGTGTAAAAGCGGTCCGCGGCTCGAGTTGAGTTGGGAATCACTGCTATACCTACGTATATAGGCCCCGTTCACGCGATTCGATATTTTTTTAATTTTTCGTACCTCGTCGGTTATTTCCTCGATTCGGCGGCGTCTTTCGGTCGAACTGTTCGGACGGTACAGTATACGGGTGTTGATACGCGCGTATCCTACTACGCGCGGTTTTTATGTATTCGACCGACCCGAGTTCTCACTCTTAGCCCGTCGTTATTATTATGCAGACGTGCGGCGTATCAAATCGTGAATACGCATGTCGTATAATAATATATGGCAAGTAACGGTCAACGGCAAAGGATTTCAGGAAGCTGGTCTTGCTTCAACCGAATGACGTTATATAAGAAGTTCAGTATTTATGTGTCGTATCCGTTGCGATGTCGATTGGCGAAAGCACAAATGACGTATAACTCGGTAGCGGTATCGGCGAAAATACCGAATCGTCTGAACGCGCAGCGTACCTATACCAATTAAATTGCCACCGTAAACCGAATAGTTTTTCCACCGAAAACGGACAGCAGCGACAAAACCGAACGAAGAAATCGATTTGATCGGTAATTTTTAACGCGTACCGTTTACGACTGTATCGTCTGAATGTACTCATATAATATTGCATTGCCACCACCGCCCGTGCGATAAAATAATCGTTACGGCAAAATGTGAACGGGGCCTTAGTCCAGTTGCGTAGTGACCGTACACCGATTTTAAACGTACGCGATACTTATATACTCGTATCACGTAAAGCGTGATTTGTACACCAACACGGATTTTTCTTTCTTGTCGTTAAAGGTTTATCGTCGACACTTGCCAATTCTCTCGCCACGTTCGCTTACAAAAATGAATTCTAAACGCTATGCGGTTCCTGCGCGTATCGTCATCGAAAGCATTACTATGCCGGGTTCATCCGATAAATCAGACGATTTCCTTTGTTATCTCTTCCAAACGCCTTACTAAATTCACTGCTGCATTCCGGCAGTTTTCGCGCGTTTCTAGTAATATTTCTACATTTTTAAATATCTGTTTTTAAACCCGTGTACTTCCGGTAGTACATGTTGAAATAGGAATTTCATCGATATTTTTCAAACACTTTTTAACGCCTAAATATTATAACATCCAATATTAATAAACTAATGTGTTGGATATAAAGCGAATTGTTCTTTGTGCTACTACATAAAATAATATTTAATCGTACGATTAAAATCGGCGCGTGTACGCAACCGGCCTTACGAATTTTATATTATATGGTTTAGGTGTATTTCGTTACGAACGATCTGACCGCTAAATGGATCGAGCTGGATTCGGTCAGTCCGCGCAGCATCGTCGAGGCGCGGAATACAAAACGATATTTCACCGGGAAGTTATACGATCCGGTCGGCGCATATTATATACTTACTAGCTATTGATATATTATATGTACTCGCGTTAAGTGCACGCTACTTATGTACATAAACATATATTTTTTAATAATTCGAGTTGATTTCGACTTGAGTCGACGGGTAAACGCGATTGGATATCTGTGGGACCGTTTATAAATATAAGATTGTACAGTGGTTCGTAAATTGTAATCGCGGTCGTCGACTCGCGACGGCGGATCTGGTCGCGCAGCCCGTACAAGTTCTTGTAGTAACGCTAAATACAGACAGATAAATAAAACTTAAATAACAGACGGTCGGAGTCGTTATAATACGGAGGGAGGCGAGGCAACGACGACAGTTTACGTCAACGGCAGTCGAAAAGAGGTGGTGAATCGGTCAAACAAAATATGCGAAAATACCATTTTGTTGAGACGCTTGTCCGACGAATCGGATTCGTCGATATTGTAATTTAGAGGCTAGACGAATTACTATAGTTTTTTTTTGAAAATAATTTATGAAATACTGGATTGTTATAACGTCTGTATTGCGTACTACAATAGACGGGCCGCGTTAGCGTACTTTTAACGATTTAATTTACGACGTATAGGTGGCGTACTTAACTATTATTCGACATTACGTAAACGGTGTTATAAATCGCATTATTATTGTTATTCTGTTTTTTTTTATATGCACAGGTAAATGCGAGTTTCGGAAAGTTCGGGGGTTTGGAAATGGACTATTTAAGAGCTCAGATTGCACGGATATCGTCGAGCACTCAAATATGTCCGCAAGGATACTACGTGATCGATAAAATATACGTGACGCAAGACGAGACGTCAGATTTTCAGTCCACGAGCTCAGACGCGTCGAGCAGAAAATGTAAGGACCGAAATATGTTCACGTTATCTATTCTATATAGGCGTTTTAAGAAGCCAGAAATGGCTTTTGGTCCTGCTGTGTATACACGGAGAACGGTCAATATATTATATAATTCCAAGGTTTATAGATATCAGGGTCGGCCTGGCCATGGCCGCTAGGCCGCGAATGCGGCCGGGGCCCCATCTTTTTTTTTTTTATACCAATATTTTTGAACGCTATGTCTCCACCAGTTTTGAAATCTTCGCTTTGTATTATTATAATGTATAAAAGAAAATAATGCAAAAATTAGTTTCAGAACAAAGGTTCGAACCCCGAACCGTACACGTGAAATCGTGGTATTTATTCATTGGACTATTATAGTACTAACCGAAAAACGGAAAAAAATAAACCTATTAAAGAAACACGGTAAAATTGTCAAATTTCAAATTGCTGTAGCTTAAAAACTAAATTCGACCACCAAATTCTAACTTCACCACAGATTCTTTTATTAACCTGTATTAACTCTATATGGAAACAGAAGGCGCTAGTCCAAGAAAAAAAAAATCAATTTTTTTCATAAGTGGCCCAGAAAAATCTTATTTGCTCGGTAAGAATTTTAGAGTCACTATATCCGCCCCTGGATCTGGGACACCCTATATAATGAAATGTTTTTTATTGATATGTATTTTTTAACTTCATATTAAACCAAGGGGCAGGGGGCCCAGAATAAAAAGATCCAGGGGCTTTTGGTGTGCCAGGCCGACACTGATAGATATAGTAACTTACTATTACTATCTATATAAACCTCGATATAATTCGAGGAATAATATTTCGGTTAAACACTCTATAAGTTTCTCTATGTGTTTCGGTTAAACTCTTTATTGTATATCCGCTATACCGTGTATTGAGGAGACACGTGCGAACATTATTTTTGCAAATAAATTTTAACATAAACGGTATACAAAAGAAATGACATAAAAATTACAAGTCATATATGAACGATATACGTATGTATATACGAATTGTTATTAATCATTATTTGTAAACTTGTATTTTTTGTAATTTTAGTTTATTTTGACTTGGTCTCGACCGAGAACGTTAAACCTATTGCCAGTACAAATCTGATCGATTGCAAGCACTGGGCACACAAGAACCCACGAATTGATAGCAACGGACTCACCGATTATTCGAAATTGCCCGCACAGTCGTCGTCGACGAACGTCCGCGAATCCGAAGAATACGAATACGAATACGAGGACAACAGCTTCAGTCAGAATGAAAGCAAGTCGAACGACTACGACGAAGAACTGTTTGGAAACTTGATACACGACGTCATTGATGACGGTACACCGGCTTGGACGGGCGCTGTGTGCTCTCCATTCGATTACCGTCATAATTATTATACCTGTACAACTATGAAGTCTAATGTTTGGCCAGGTGCTTATGCGGTCGCGTATAAAGAGTAAGTACACACATATAATAATACACACTTCAAAACTCGTTCTTGGTTCTCGAGAGACGGTTTGTGCCGTCACTCGTGTGACGACACCCGAGTATTATAAAACAGATATTTTTCGTGCAATCGTTTGGGTTTCCAAAAAAAACAGAACCGTTATTGATTTTTAGCTCTCTTCTCCCACCCCCCGATTCCGATTTTCAGAAGAAAAAAAAAATTTGTATATTTATTATGATTTACGTAAAATTTTTGCAAATACTGTCTTTTTAAAATTTCGCAGCAAAACAGACTTCGTGTACATTGGATGGGCTCAAAAGCAAGATTTCTCAGGATTGTACGTGACTTTGGCTCTAAACGTGTTAAATGAAATTAATAACGTAACCCAAGAGAACTTTATTGAATATCCAGATCCGACTGTAGAGGATCAAAAAGCCAATGTAAAACGAAAATCGCATAAAAATAAGAAAACCGCAGGATAAGATCACGAGTTTTACATGTGAAACGCGTATTTTACAATCAACAATAATATTGTCGACAAAAACAAAAACAATATAATATGTGTATATGTATATATTGATTTTAGAAATACTTATGTGTTTACAGCATTACAATGTATCGAAAAATTACAAACGATATTTTATCACTACTATTGCTACTATTGCCTTTGTCGTTCAAATGGATATTATACGAGTATAATAAAAATCTTATACAAATATGTATATAAAAGACAAAGTTTGTAGTCTTGTAATCGTTATATTTAACGGAATTTGTTAAAATTTGCACAGAAGTTGTGCTTATTAAATATCGTTGATTATCTTGGTTTCCTGAACATTGTAGTCTGTCTCTCTCAATTCATTACCTCATCATCATTAGTCACACAAAGCCTGAAAATAATGAACCACGCACCGCGGTATCTATGGCATTTAATTTTAGCAACAAATATTTCCAAAAACAAAATCTCTTTTGGATTAAAATAGTTATAATTCCGGAAAAGTGAAAATATTTTTAATCTGTTGATAGTTGAAGGATATTTTTATAAAGTTTCGAACTAAACGATGAAAAAAATTCGCCCGGCACGAGATATCCACGATTACAAAATATCTTGAAAACTAGACAAATATAATTTTTGATGTCAAATGTTGGTAAACACGCGTGTGTAGAGGTGTTACAATTAAAACGAAATATTTAGCTATTATTTTTAAATAATCCGACTCGTCAACAGCCCGATATTGCTTCATGGATTGAGATGAAAGTAAGGTAATCTATAAAAATAAAATCACGATAAAAATAATAATATCTAAGAGAAGAAAATAATTTTTTCACGACGTTTTGGCTGGGACGTAGAGATGGACGAGTAGTAATCAACAAAACGGAATGTTGCGAAACATTTTCCTTTGTCGTATGTTATCTGTAGTTAAATGTTTGATAAATTAATTTGAACAACCCTATTCGTAAACCTTACGAAAATATTCCGGTCGTATGTCCGTCGTTTAAGTAATTCTGTTCCAGTAAGCAAACATAATATCCACCTATCGTTTAATTTGTACGTAACATTATTTTACTCGCAGTTACTATATGTTTATTGTCCTGACAATGATTTTTGTATTTAAGCAAAAATTTAATCAACGGTTCGGAATCCTTGGAACGCTTTTCTTCCATCATCATTCCTTTTAAAATGTGAAGTTTCATCATTACGTCGAAATCCTTTTGAATTGCCGCGTGAACCGATTTTATGCGAGCCGACACTTTGTTGTATGCCGTGTTCAAAATGGTCAGTTCTTCAATCAGACTTTTCGAGAAATCCACCTCGTTTTCATATTTTAAATTTTCTAATTGACGATCGATTTTCTCCACGGACAACTGTAACCTCTTCGTCTCCTGTAATTCGCAACAAAATCCTATTGCAAATCGGTGCTCTTGTACGGATAGATATCCCACAGACATCGACCAATGGAATAACTTTTTTTCTGTTCAATATTTTACGTTTCTTTTTTTTTTTTTTGTAATAATAACTTAATTCTTGCGCTGCAATTTATTGAAATTTAGATTGTTTATATGAATAAAAAAAAAATTCTTTTAATTTTAAACGTTTTTGCAATATCCAAAACAGCTATTAATTTATGAATCTAATTTTTTTTCTTTTAATGCTAGTTAGAAAGCTTTATTAATATTAGTAGTCATTAATTTTCTACTATTCTCTTGAAATTCATGAAAATTTCAATTTATTTAAAAAATAATTCTACACGCTTTAATGTAATAATTAATGTTTTAATAATTGCTTAAAAATTATTGACACCACATAATTAAACGTTTTATACACCAACATTTTTCTGAAAATTATATTTACTAAATAGCTGTTAAAAAAATTAAATTAATTATAAATTTTAATGAAAAAAAAAAAAATGCGACAAACATTTAAAGCGTCTTGCTGTAAACGAACTGCTTGAAGAAATCCTGCAATAATATTATGTAAATATTATAATACACTTTGTGAAATACGCAAACATTCAGGTGGTAATACATTAATATTATTTATTATTATACAAATAGCAACGTTTATATAATTTATTTCTACAATCTTCACAAACAGGTTTGACAAATTTTTGTTGGAACTATTCTGAACTAAATTTTGATCGTCGTGGACGCATCCACTCTAGACACGGCTATTCACTCGATGTTGGTGGCAGATGTGTCTTCACTAGTGTGTGAATAGGACGTATTAGTTTCGAGCACATTAAACATATCATTGGCGATGGCACAGGTCTCTGTTGGCGTTCGAGCACGAAAATAAGTTTTTATTTTAATCAGGCATAGATTCAGGGTTTTTAATTGGTCGAGACGGTTATCAATATACATTACCAGTGTTAATAAAAATGTGTAAAATAAACAGCAATCAAAAATTAGGAGGATGCTTATTTTTTTTCATAGAAATCGTAGAAAAAATTACATATTATACAAATACACAAGTAATTTTTTCTTCTAAATAGCGACTAGCAAGCTGAAAAAACCGTCATTTTACGCAAAAATTTTTTATTTTACTCAAAATGTTAACTTAAAACGCTTAAAAAAAAATTATAGATCACGATTTAAGATTTTTTTTTTTAAATATTGTTGAGATATAATATGTGATTGAGTATGTATTCAATTTTTAGGATAAAACATTTTAAATAAAAGTTAAAAACAGATCGATCTTACAGTAATTAGTTTAAAAAAAAATTAAACAATTTTAATAGGTTTCGTAATAAATATTCTAATAATGACGAGGTTTTCGAAAAAAATCGTTATATAAATATCATTCAGGAAAACGCTACACATTTAAAAATCTATAGTTCATAGTCAATTAATTTCATTGTATTATCGTATCTGAATTAGGAACTTCGATATCTATACAGTTAATAAATTTTATTACAATTTTGTCCGCATACTGCTATTAAAGTATTGGAATTTTTAAGAGAACATTTCGTTAACCGTATACTGACATCCAGGAAAATTCGAAATAGGATGGTCTTGGCCACCGTATTTTGCTGACCTCAGTCCTTAAGACTTTTTTTTATAGAGTTTTCTTATAGATGGAGTGTACGAAAAAAAAAAAAATCCTCGTTCATTAAATAAACTAAAGAAAGCAATAGGAGACGTTAATCCTGAAATGACAAGTGCCGCTGTAGATAGATTCGTTTTCAGACAAGGGCGTATTTGAGGGAGAGGCGATATAGGCGATCGCCCTCCCCCATAGACATAAACTGTTATTATATTATGGCAAAGAATTTTATGGTTAAATTACAAAAATATTGATTAGTAAAAAAAAAAAAAAGAAAAGATTGGTGTCAAAAAAAAGAAACCGTTTATTTCGCACCCCCCATAAATTGAAGTCAAATACGCCCCTGTTTTCAGACTACAACTTATTATTCGGACAAGAGGAGAACACTTCGAAAAAATAGTAGAAATGTAAAAGAAACTTAAGGAAACAAATGTTTTTCTACATAACATACGAAAATATTTATTGATTTTTTTTTAAGTCTGTGGTTTTTTCTGAACAACTCTGTGTATAAAAATATATTATAAGTTTTTACTATATAAGGGGTCGTATCACACGCGTTATTTACTATACTTCCTGCAATTTTTAAACGTAAAACCGTACAAAATTCAATTGTGACTTATAACGGTCATAGGTGACAATGATGTTTATATTATATTATAAAATGCACGGTGTTATAAAATATAATTAACCTGCTTAATATTGAGTATTCTGACCACGTTTTTTGTGAACATTGCCGGTCGGTTACTATGTGTTGTCTCTTGCGTTTCTTCAAAGTCGTCGGTCGAAGGATTTTTATAGTCGAAACCTGCCGCGTATAAAACGAACGATACGTTAAGTTACGTTATTGTAGTAGACGAAATTCAATGGTGTATTTATTAGTTGAATATACGTTGAATATTTTAATTACAGTTTACTATAATTTGAATGATTCAACCGATGAACCAGGGACATGCTCAAGGGCGAGGGGTGGGGATGAAATTGTCGTATTCCCAGTGACGAATTTTTAAAATATCTCTCGGTTATAATAAGAGCACACAAATTTTCAAATCTTTTCTCAACTTAATTTCAATCAACACATTTCAACACAAAAAGTAGTAAAATGATTAAAAACAGTGCAATATATAGAAACCAGGTAGATTTGTTGTTATATTATTATATTATAAACCAATATTGTGCGGTGGACTCAGTGGCGGCGCCAGGGGTGGGCTAGGGTGGGCCTGGGCCCACCCCAAACATTTTTGCCTCCCCCTATGGCCCACCCTAAAATTTATGTAAATTACGTAAAGACACATACGTAACTGGTCATTAAAAATTATCTTAGAAATATTGAAAAGTTGTAACATAATGTATAAGTATTTCAATTGTAATATATGTTAACAGAAGTTTAACCGTATCGAAAAGTACTCAAGCATCACAAATAGACGAGTGAAAATATTGGCCCCCCTCTAAAATTGGTTGGCCTCAGCCTGGCCCACCTTCTGCAAAAGTTCTGGCGCCGCCACTCGGTGGACTGATCTATCGAAATATTTTAACTCGTTTCTGTCGTTTATTGTTATAATATATTTGTTACCTGAGTCGAGTATTTGGCTGTTAGTTTCATGAGAAATTATATTCTCCGTAGAGTGCAATATTCGATGCCAGATCGTAAAGCATAAAATCCACACGCCAATTTGTCGCATATTTCCCTATATATAAATAATAATACTTACATACGAACCGATTAGAATAAAAGGACTAAACGTGTAGGCGTTAATATTCCAAATAAATATTATAATATTTATTAATACCTAGTTTATATTTCCATAACAAATCTGATTAGCAACAAAACATAAATTTTGATATAATATGTAAAAATAAAAAAAGATAGGTAGCGAGCCGAGGGTGTCGCTTGGACGTCGTTTAAGTGAATTGTGTAGACAGATACTTAGAGTTTTATTATTACTACGAATTTAAAAGCAATTCTCATATATTATGATAAAAGTGTGATCAATAATAAATCAATGTATTCCAAAAAATAAAAAACGATTCGGAGAGGAGCTTTTATATGTAATTTGCAAAACTATTGCTTATAGCCTATTAGTTGCCCCTGCATATTGGAAGAAAACGTTAGAATTTTCACTCCTTTGACGAGGCAGGTCAATGGCACAATCAGAAGGGGGGAGGGGTATATACTTGTTTAAACATAGATATTTCAACTAAAAAAAAATCTGGTATATACATAATAGAAATTTAATACATTTTACACGAAAATATAAATCAATGTTTATCAAATATTAAATATATATATTAAAAAACAATATATATTATAAAAAAAATATATATATATATATATATATAAAGAAAAAATGCCGAAAGTATTTGTAAATTATAAGATAGTAACAACTAGTTTCGACCGTAAGTCATCATCAGGTTACAATGAATAATAAAAAATTGTATTATATATATATTGTTTTTTAATATATATATTTTATTTTTATAAGAGTATTACATTTTTTTTTTTTTTTAGTTTATTAAATGTTGTATATAATGTTTTAATTACGTGTGTAATATTAATATTATATTATTTAAATTCCATTGAAGTTTTTTATTAGATTAAATTTGAATCGTACGAAAACATTTTTAAATTTCATTGGGAGGTCCGATATTCCCTCCTTGGGTACACCCCTGAGGCAGGCTATAGTTTCCCTACTCCTAGGTACAGGGTTCGGCGCCACTGCGTCAGTGGCATGGATTAAGTTGTAGTACCAATAGTGATTTAAACAACGGTCGCTGTAATCAATTTTCGAGACGTTTCCGCTGCGTACTTATATGTTGTGATGCAAAGTAACTGCAGCGTCACCTGCATTTACATCTGATTATTAAAAACACAAAACAGGTTTTCATTTTTATTTACTTGTAATTACAGAATTTGTTGACAATCGTTATTATTTATAAATTATAATATTGCAATAAAACCCCAACGGCGTTGTTACATTTTCTCGTCGACTTCAATCATGTGCTGCACGAGATCCAACAACCGTTTCGAATAACCGATTTCGTTGTCATACCACGCACTAATCGTGACAAACTTGTCCATGACTTTAATCTGATCGAAGTCTACTATAGCCGAATATTGACTGCCCAGGAAATCCGAACTGACGTATTTCTCTTTTTCGTAATAGGTAATCACATCCTTCACGGAACATTCGGCTTGTTTCTTGATTTCCGTTTTGATATCGTCTACGGACGCGTTGTCTCGAAGACTGTAAATAAGTCAGAAGTAAGTCTCGTTTATAATACCGTGTAATCTCGTATGCAAATCTACGACGCGAGGAGTTTTCGCTGCACGCAAACATAAAGACAGAAAAAAAAAAACGGTAAACGCGTACACGTTACGTTATCTAAAGAGGATAGACGAAGTTGGAGAGTTATAATCGTTTATTTTTTGGTCGAGGGATAGACATGATTCGTGTACGTTATTACATCATTTATAAAAAATGTTTTCAAACCCATGAAATCGTCTAATGGCATACAGCAGATATGTAAACTTTTGATTTTCGAATGGTGACCTACATTTCTTTTATTTCTTACAAAAAAGTAAGTAAAAAGTAAATAAAAAGTAAATAAAAATGTCTTCAATATTCTATATTTATCACTTAAACGTTTAATGTCGTAGGAATCGCTTTTGCAAGATATATTAGATACTTAGATATAGAGATGGTCTCTACATATTATAATGTCCAATAACTACATTTCTCATCCTCACCACATCCATCATTACTCGCCGTGTTTTCAATTTAAACGAGGAAAACATTCGACGGATTTTCAATAGGTATAAACAAGAGTTCGTTTTCCCATAAGAAAATTCCTTATAAAAAAAAATTCAATGATTACGCGGGGCTAACGGGCATAACGATTAACATTTCCCGAAATATACATAACCAGCTGGCTCGGGACAAAAGAAAATTATCCTGTGTGTTATTATAGAATACGGAACGCGTACTTGACATAAAGTTTCAACAGAGACACGTCCAACACGGGCACTCTTATCGAGTCTCCGTGGACTTTATCTTTCAGTTCGGTTATCACGGCTCCCACGGCTTTCGCGGCGCCTGTAGAAGCTGGTACGATATTGCTGACGGCCGATCTCTGCAAGTATATGTATATATATATATATACATAGTGTATCGTTCAGGGCTTATTCTAAGGATTTTTTCCCTACTGACCAAAAAAACTAAATAAATTTTGTTCAGATTTATTCGGATCCCCCGTATCCTAAAAAAATGTCCACGTGTTTCTATTTTATTTTTAATCTTTTAATTACACTCCTTATTCTATTTATTCATTTAAAACTTTCTTTTATTTTCAAATGATTATTATTATCGTCTTCTAGAACGTCATCTCTTTTCGGGAACACATTACGTGTACCTACTGCAGTTGTAGGATGTCCAAATTCACATGAAACCAACTGCCCATTTGACCATTTCCTATATTATCCAATGTGCAGGGGGTCCTATACTGCCCGTTAGAATAAGGTATTGTTCGAATCGTTACATTTTCAATTATAGCGTGCAAATAAATTGAAAAAATATATATATATATATATTTTTTTTTTACTTTCTCGTGGTTTTTCTTGAAAACAAAAAAATCAGAGATTCAAAGTAATATTAAATCGAGGGGGGGGGATCGTCACGCGTTTGAAATTCGAATTATTCCAAAAACATTTAAATTTTTCTAAATTTAAATTTTCTTTAACCCGCGAAAGGGACCGAAACGACGACGAGATGAATGTATATTATAACGTTACGGATGCTCACGTAGTTCAATCCGTCGGTGACGTGCTGCGAGGACGTGATCGCGTGCGCCGTGGTCAACAGACAATTGACAACGCCGAACTTCTTGTGCAAGATGTTGATCAGCGGCGCCGCGCAATTAGTAGTGCACGAGGCGTTCGAAACCACTGCCATGGTCTTCTTGTAACAGTCAAAGTTCACGCCTCTCACGAACATCGGAGCGTCTTTGCTCGGCGCGCTGATGATCACCTTCTTGGCGCCGGCCGAAATGTGTTTCTAAAAGTGAAATACCGTTTTGTTTTCTGCACGGGGTTAATACGCTCCGAGGGTCGCGTAACAATTAATCAATTCTATACTATTTTTTTTTTCAATTAATTAATTTCAAAAGTTACGAATTAAGAGGCATTGGAAACGTACGTATAGATGATATTAACTGAAAAGTGAAAATTGTCTCTGATAAAAATTAATAATCGCGACAAACAAATACGCGCGTATAGGTACGTTTTTCCAGGTAAAATAATATACTCGAGCGTCAGTGAGCGGTTTATTAAATTTTCAATACCGACGACCAGGGGCGTATACAAGGGGGGGATGTGGGGGTCAGATCCTCCCCATGATCTTTTTTTTTTATAAGGGATTTTGTAAGGTTCCTTATTTAGGCCCATAGGCATAATTCCGCCCATAGGCCACCACATACCTAAACCCGGCCCTGATCCCCCAGCGCCGGATTGGGAAGAAATTACATACCGGGCTGTCCGCCTAGACCGGCCCAAGCTCTTAAAAAAAATTTTTTGTTGGTTCAAAACCCATTATCGAACCGGCCCAAATCTTTAAAATTTTCAACGGCCCACCGGGTTTCGCCCGGTAGCCCGCCGGCCCAATCCGGGCCTGTCCCCCCAATTGAAAAATCATGTATACTCCACTGCCGACGATCTATTTTCAGAAAAATCAACCGGATTATAAAACTACCAAAACTTTTACCGAGACGCAAGTTCTTTCGTATATATATCAAATTATTTTGGTTACTGCACGAAAGCAGGGAGAGAGAGAGCTGGCGACATAATTTTGTCGCCTATCATCCTTTAGGATGATCCCTTCAAATGACCGAATATATATATATATATATAGAACGTGTAACATTTTAGTGCAATCATCTTTACCGTAGCTTCTTCGACTCCGGTGAACTTTCCAGTCGCGTCGATCACGTAATCGACCGGTACGTCTTTCCATTTGATGTTCTCCGGTTTCTCTTCGTGAAACACTTTGATGTGTTTTCCTGCGGTTTGGAAAATAAAACGCGACCATGTCGCAGTAAAAAATATTATTATTATTATTATTATTATTGTTTTCGCGTTTCATTACACTCGTATATTAATAATGTATTAGGTACCGTTCACGCAGAGAGAATCGTCTCGTACGGTCACCTTGCCGAGAAACGGCCCGTGAACCGTGTCCTGTATCAACGAACGCGCGATCGCCGACGCGTCAACGAACGGTTGGTTCAAGGCGACCACCTGCGGATCACATAACGTTGGAACAAAAAAAAATCGCCAATTTTTATTTTTTTTATGTAAATTTAAAAAAAACATCGGCGCGACTGCTATACCCGCGGTGTGCAACTCGCGGATTTGTGTGTAAATCACTTGAACGAGAGCAGTGGCGGTGTCCACTGCAGGTTTCCCGCGTATATGAACCTGCAGCGGTTGGAAGTTTTCAGATTTTGACCACACCTAACAGTGGCGTCCTCGGAAATTTTCAATGGGGGAGGGCGATAATTTCTAGAAAAACGTGCGGGGGCTCTAAGCCCACACCCCCTGATTATGACATTAAATATTATTTTTAATAATTACAATATGAAAAAAATAATAATGCGCAATATTTAATACCGTTTTTTTTTTTTTTTATTCTTTTATAATATAAAATGTAATTTTCTTGGTTTTTTTTGCCGCCAGATATTATAATATCGTAAATGTAAACGTAAATTATATTTAATAATCGAAAACCATCGCTTTAAAGTAGTATACAGTACATATATATATATCAGAACTCTATATACATATATTAATAATGTTATTATACACTGCGTGTCATCGCGCGCGTGGTGCAGATTGTGTGTAATTCAACTCGACAATATTGCGCGGATAACGTAACGTTTTCAGAAGACCGCTTACGAGAGGGAACGAACGAAAGAAAGAAAAAAACAAAACAAAAAACGTTCGGAGACCGTCGGGGTGTGCGCGACTCACGTTGACGTCGCTGGTGGCAGCCAAACGCAGCAAACACTTTCCGATGCGTCCGAAACCGCTTATTGCGATCGAAGGAGACCGGCACACTTGTTGTTGTTGTTGTTGTGGTGGTGGCGGTTTGGCTTCGGCCGGCGCCGCCGGTTTCTTGGGCGCGGCGGACCCGCAACACGTTTTTTTCGCCGCCGTCGCGGCCGAGTTGCACAGTCGTCTGGTAAACGCGCACAAACCGTCGTTGATCATCAGACGCGGAACGTTTATCATCGTTCTCAATGGCGATTGCATTTCGCGGCGAGAACGCGTCACTGGCAAACGAAAGTTACGCCGAAGAAGGAGAAAAAAAAAAGAATAAAGAACCGTATAATATTCCGATTTCTATACAATAATAACAGTATTCGAACGATCTGTCAGAGAATGTTCGCTCTCCGTAATCCGTTTGTTTACTGCGGCGCGTATATATGTATAAAACTGTGCTCCCGACAACCGATTATTATTATTATTACTCGTGTGTATACACACAGAATAATAATAGCGAAATTTTATTATTATTATCTCGTATAGGTATACCTATCAATTTCGGCCACGCCTTTTTGTAACGAAATAACAATTTTTCCACTTTTTTTTTTTTTTTTGCGTTATTATTTTAACCGTCGTCGCTCGCCAACACGCGATTATATTATTTCGTTGCGTTCGCGTTCGATTTTATTATTATTATAATTACAGTGGCGTCGTGCAGGGAAGACTCGTTAGCGCCCCTGGCAAACTTAGAAAAAAAGCGTCTTTTCTTTTTTATCGATTAAAAAAATATTAACGCGACGATATTTTTTTGAACATTTAAAATTTTACTAATTTTTTTTTTTTTTGTAAGAATACAATTTACATTTATATTGTACCTAGTTTATTATTACAGTGCGTAAATTTCAAACTTTAAATTTTAAATTTCAAGCTTTTCTTCCTTTAACGCTGGCGAATTCGTCGATAATTTCTTCGTACGTGCAGTACGAAATTTTTCTAACATCACATTCGTGTTACCTATATGGACATAAGATTGTCGCGCTCGTTAATTTTGCGCACCTCGCGTAGGCACGGTTCGCCCATATACACCCTTGTTACGCCACCACTTATTATTATCGTCTTAAATTATTATCAATAGGAGTCCAGCTGCTACGGCCACGTTATAAACGGTTGGGTGCAGGTCGGGGTTACAAAACTGGTTATGTGAAAAGTGTAAGGTAGCGAGATGAATTACTCGGGTAAAGATTTTTTTTTAGAATTTTTTTGTTTTTACTATATATACATTTGAAAACAATAGCGAATCATTGCGTTCGCGATAAAACGATTCTTTGAACGATTCGGTAAAGCGATAAAACGATTCGGTGCGTAATTATGTTATTTATTATTACTAATACGTATATATATATAGCGTGTGTACTGTGTACACATAGAATACATAATTTACGATTAACTTAACCTTACAGTGAATTATTTTAATATGATTTCTTACAATAAACCTACGAGTATGATGTTAACAATTTTCAAAAATTGTTTTCGTTAATATGCGTAGTGCAAATAGTTACGCGTAATATATTTGGTAAACATTTCAAGACTCTGAGGCCATTAGTATTGAACAAACGTAATTTTCCAACAAAATATAAAATACGCACCTTGTCAAATAATTTGAAATTGTGACAAACGATTTTAAAAAAATGTATTTTTTTTTTAATATAAACCTGTAGTTAAAGTAACGTACGTCTGATATTTCACGTTAACATTTTAAGCATAAATATTGAAAAAATTACCTCTTTCATGAAATTAAATACCTCGAAATCTATAATTACTATAAATAGCATAAAATTGAAAGAAATAAACACGTGTCGATTCATCATACTGCAGAATCCTCTTCATCGTTCTCTACAACAGTATTACTCGACTTGTGGTGGTTAAAATAAGCGATCAAATTCTCTCTCTCTCTCTCTCTCTCTCTCATCTCTGTGACTCTGTCTCTCATGCAGTGGCGATTATACATGATGTTCGAGGGGGGGGGGAGCAAAATTGAAGCCAACCCCCTCTGCCAATGAAATATCCACGTCGACGAGTAATAACCAAGAAGAAAGATCTATTAATGTACCGAGACGAAATGCAGATGTAGGAAAGGGAAGAACAACGTGCGTGGTCGCGTGGAACGTAAACGAAATACCAATAAAACAGGAAAAGAAAGTAGTCACCAGATGGCGCTACGACACAATATAAAGGGCGTGGCAGAAATGCGCATATAAATAGCGGGCATTTTCAAACACCACACACGCACAAACACACCGCAGTCAGACGCGAGCTACGTCGTTCACGCCTGACCGCCGTGACTACACTGAGCGGTCCGATGGTTTCGGACCGCTATTTATACGTGCCTTTCTGCCACGCCCTCTGTTGTGTCGTAGCGCTATCTCTGGTGACTACTTATTCTTTTCCCGTTTTATTACACGCGGGTGTTTAGTTTGACGCTGACCGAGCGACCGATCGTATGCGCGTATACAATCTTTATTATTTATTTTTTTATTATTATTAATAATATTATTTCGCGTATTGCAATGAAATGAAATTAATGTAAGGGTTCATCTTTCCTTAACACTCGTTTACACGTTTACGTTTACTCGTTTATTTTACACGTTTACTATTTGTTTGACGTTTACTCGTTTACTCGTTTATTTTACACGTTTACCCCCTTATAACCGACACTGCTCTCGTGCGTCGTCGGCTTTGCGTTCGTACAAGCAGCGCGTGGAAAAAGAAGAGAGAGCCAGTAACAGGCACGTAGCCAGGGGAGGGCTCAAGGGACTGAAGCCCCCCCCCGAAATTTCACAAATTCTAGCGAAGTTGTGCTTTTCTATGAGAAAGTCTTTTAAAATAAATTTCCATTATAATGAATACGAATTTTTTTATTGTCAGCAAACTTATCATCATTCTTATTAATTACATACTTGTTTACCAAAAACATTTTCAATGTGCCGCCGCTATAACGCATATATTATATCAGTCGAGAAACCTTGAGAGATTGAACCCTGTAATTCGCACGTTATATTCAAAAAACGGCCCAAATTTTGAATTCTTATATACATTTATACACGAATAAAAACGTAGGTGATTTTCATTTTTCTTTCGTACGCTGAATATTGAAGATCCTTTATATTGAATCCATAATTTTATTTTGGCTGATATTATACGCGTATATATTTAAGAGCACTGATTTTATAATATATATTATAAAACCAACGATATATATATATATAGCGACCAGCTCTTTATATAAAACTATATAGAATTATTTTTCACGGAACAATAATGTATATAATAATATTAAACTGCTTAAATATATATATGTAGTTTGTGTGAGACTATTTATTTATATTTTTTGACTTTTAAGCTCCTCCCGAAAAAAATTCCTGGCTACGGGCCTGGCCCGCGGTGAACAACGGGAAAGAGACGGGCCTGTAACTACTATATATAATATATAATATAATATACGTATAGTGTATATAATAAAGCGTTACTTGAAATTTGGAGAACGCGTGAAAAAGATAACGTATAATTATAACGCTCGACAATTTTCATTCCCCAAAGCGGAAAGGTCTATATATATATATATATATAGACGCCGCGTACAAGATCAAATTAATTAAATATATTATTATAATATTTTAATGTTACAACAGAATTCTGCACTGTCGTCCACCCGTTCTCTTCCGGAAACCGCCGAATATTGCGTGCCGCGTTACCGTTTGTTTTCACACGGCGACGGCTTCGGGTACACCCGACGCGGTACGAACCTCCTCATCTCGCTGCCGGCGGTGGTACACAGCTGCGCGCGGTATTGGTCCCGGGCGTATTTCAACAGGTGTCGCGCGGCCTGCCGATGGCGCGCGGCAATTCGTTTTGCCGTCGCGGGCGACGTCATCCGGACGTGTTCATCCGAAGATTTTCCGCCGCCGCCGCCGCCGCCGCCGCCGCCGCCGCCGTTTTTCCGCGGCGCGTCCCGGCCGCCGCGCGACCGCGGAACGCGCGATGTGCCGACCACCGATCCGCCGCTGGCCGGGCAAACACGTCGGCTCCGGGTGCGTCAAACACTCCTCGCGGCCCAGACATTCGGTCCGACGGCACTCGTGTTGCATGCCGTCGTTCCGCGCGCATTTACAGCCGACGATCAGCCGACCGCCTCGGAACTCGATCTCGTCAAAGTCCTTCGGCCGTTTCGAACAGCTGCTGGAGTCCCGGAGATCGGCCGCGTCCGTTGCAGTGCTGCAGGCGGTAGTGGTGCACGCGCCGCGGTCTGCCGTCATCATGATGGTGATGTCTGCAAGCGGCGTCAATAGGCGTGTTCTGCAATATAGGCGAAACAGCGTGGCGCATATACGAGGGGGGAGGCGATGGGTGGAACGCCTCTCCCCTCCCCGGCAGTGGCGTCATTTGGTGGGGGGCAGGGGGGCATTTACCCCCCTTGTTAATTGTGGGCCGACATGATTTGTGCCGAGATGATGTTGAACAATACAATAGTTATTCTAACCAAATCTGAAGTATAATATTATGACTATCGAGTTATGAGTATAGTAATAACAAATCGCGTGGCAAACAGTGGATTAAAATTAAATTACCAATAAAATTTAAAAGCACGCAGGTCATATAACCACGATTAAAGGCGATTAATTCGTGGTTACAGCTTACCACAGTTCTGGATTTTTTTTTTCGATAAACACGGTTATCGTTACCTAAAGGCAGTGCGTAAATTATAAAGAATATACGATGTACGTTTGACGGTTGACGACGACGTACCTATAGCTGTAATCTGTATGGCTGTATCGCGTACGGCATAAACGAATTTGTTTAGCCGTTCTTTAACGTTTCGAACGTATATTTTATGTATACATAATTTGTGAGTGGCAAGCGTGAAAAAATAAAAATGAAAAAAGCTAAAGGTTGTGTGACCAATACGGCGAGAAAGAGAGGAAAATAACTGAACAAGACGTTCAGAACATGTCACAAAACGTAATTTCTAACATGTTTAATGTTATACGACAAGGGAAACTTCAAAACTTGAATCTCATAAGTACTGTATAGTCATTTATAATACATTTATTATAGTTGACAAAATAATGAATTTTCTCCTCCCCCAAAAAAAAATAAAAATAAAAAATATCGGGCGATTCGCGCGTGCCCGTGATAACGAAAATCGTATTGTGCTAAATGTAAGTGGAAAATAGTTAAATGGGCCGGTTAAATATTTTGCCTCTCCCTTTCGAAAACTGAAATGACGCCACTGCCCCCCCTAGGATTTTAGCCGTGTAGTTTTCATAGGATAATTTATTATTTAAGTGTGTATATATACTGATAATAACGGCCTTATTGATTATATACATAGAGTTATTGAAGTGGATGCGATTAAGGAATCATAGACCGATTTGCAAAGGAAAGAAAGAGATCAATTTACTACTTATAATTTTTTTGTATTATAATATTGATGTAGGTATACTATATTAAATTTAAAATGAAAATTATAGTAAAAAAAAAAAAAAATGACTTAATTTTTTTTTTCTTTGAGAGCGGCCGTGTTAGAGCCTTCTCGCTATATATTATAATGAGGTAGGTACGTTACAATTTTTAAATCTCCCCCTAGATTGAGTTTCAGATAGGTACGCCACTTTGAACGCGACCTAACCTAACACATATTTCATCGAAAATATATTCAACAACGGTGGTGGGGAGGTGAGGGGACGAGCTCGATGAGTCGAAATAAACGTCCGTTCCCTCGCGAAAACCTCGGTTTACTTCGGAAAGAAAAACTGTAAATAACTCAAACACGTGCTGCGCGGGTACATAATAATAGTGTTGCCGATGCGAAATAAATGCCTATCGTAATTTAAAAACGTTTACTGTATTAGAGAAAAACAATTAATTAGGGTCCTCGAAGCAGTGAAAAACGGTATAGGAATATGGAAGCAGAAGGATATCGCTGAAGAATTCGAAATAATACGCCATTATCTACCGTAATAAAGAATATATTATAATAGTGAGGAAATTGATTTGGATTTTTCAACGGATCGGAAAAGAAGCCGTGAATTTCAGATGTAAGAGCGAATTATAATAGTAGTCTATAAAACAGAAAATTCATAAAAAACAGTAACAAAATTTAAAAAATGTATAGCGTTGTTGCGGATGTCGCCAAAGTGATTCATCACTCAGCTGACAAACAGTTTTAGAGTATTACTATATTAATAATAATAATAATAATAATAATAATAATAATAATAATAATAATAATAATAATAATAATAATAATAATAATAATAATAATAATAATAATAAGTAATTATAACTTGGGATTGTCAAGATTTTTTTGAATATATAGTTGAATAGTAAAGTAACGATTAGGTCGTAGGAGGACCTATGTTTCGTATAAAATGTTCAGCCCTTAAAATCGAAAATTACCCGTTTTATGATTCAATAATAACCATAGGCGTGCGCAGGAATTTTGTATGGGGTGTGCCATGAAGAAAATTGGGCCGCTTTCCCTTATATGAGCCTAAGCAAATCTAACCTAACTCTCAACCTAAAAAAAAGATAAATTTAATGCAAAATATCAATTCATAAAAACTTATTGATTAAATGTTGTGCTTCACAACATTTAGATATATTTTTACAATATATAGTATATACCTATATACCTAGTGGTTAGTAACCTACATTAGAATATTAAAAAATTTTGCTATAGAGCGCCTAATTTATTTTCTCTAATTTTTATTATTTATAGCTTAAAATTCAAACAAAGTCCCCGAATGAATGAAAGTTGTACAAAAAGCCACGGGCCACGGGGTGTGCCACGACACACCCGGCACACCCTGTGCGCACGCGTATGATAATAACTCAACATCTAATAATTGCTGGAAATAACCGAAAATTAGAAGAAATTTGTTTGAAAAATTATCTACATGTATATATTATATCATTGATTATATATTAGTAATATATAATCAATGATTATATATACTGTGAAGATTCGGTGTAAATGTCAAGACTCTAAGCCCTAGGGCAATAATTATTTTTGTTCCGCGCGTTTAAAAACTATTGAGAAAATAGATTTCACTTCCAATATTTTGGGTTGTTTTGAATTAAGGAAACTACCGAGAAAAATCGATAAACGTTTCACATAAAGTACCAGCTGGATACCTATAGGTACCTATAATTTGCTACTGGAACCTAGCGCATGACGAGATGATCCGAACATCATTTTTAGTAGAAAATTTGTATGCAGAAGTAGAAATAATAATAAAATAAAATAAACATCATTATTTTAAAACCAAAAGCTTCATCGCTTCGTTCAGAATCTAAAATAATATAGGTATTTAAAGTTAATAAGATACATAAATGTAATACTCTTATAAAAATTATAAAAAAGAATGCTTAAAAAAGAAAATATGCATTTTTTGTATAGTGTTTAATCCACATAAAAATGTTTTTTTAATATAATAATAATAATAATACATCAGTAGGTATATAAGGTCAATTATACAAATTTAATTATAGAGTAATTTCAATGTACTTACGTTTAGGTGTATGGAAAAAAAGTAGTGTTAAAAATTTTTAATTTATCGTTAAAAATGTTTTCTTGTATCTGAATACCCGAGCAACAGAAACAAACAATTTTTTTTTTTGCACAGCTTGGCCATTAATAATTGCTTAAAAGCAATTATAATGTGTAAATATATTTTTAAAAAACAAAGTGTGCTTATAAAGACTTTATAGGTAGGTAGTCAGGTTATAATTTAGTCAGCAACTTTTTACTTTTGTAAAGAATGCTTAAGAAAAGTATTTAAATTTTTCATTCAAGTAATTTTCAAATTCACAATTCAATTCAACATAGACTGCCATTTAAAATCAGTGCATAATTCATGATATATTTTAACGATCCTTTTGTTCCAAATAAATTATTTTTCAACAAAATAATTTATAACTTTTTAATAATTTTCATGCGGACACTTTTATCAATAAAACATTTTAACACGCATGAAATACATCAATTACATAAATTATTATTGCTATATCTACAATTTTAAAAAAAGGATAGCGAGTGTTGTTGATGTCATGTGCGTGAATTACTTAAATAAAGATCTTAGAGTTATATTAAATAACTAGACATTTGAAAGCAATGATTAATCATTGCATTCAATAAAACGATTCTGAGCGGAGCTTTGGTGTAATATTATTTATTATTAATATACAATAACGAATTTTAACAGAATCGTATTTTTGCCGATTTTAACACGATTTTTTTGTAGTTCTTTGTGCTGCGTTCAAAAACTGTTGAGAAAATAGTTTTTCTTCCAATTTTTTAGTTGTTTTGAATTAGGTATAAGGAAACTATCGAGATAATCGATAACGTTTAAAATAACAGAACTAACAAGATACAATTTGCAACCTGAACGTAACACATAACGAGATCATCTCAACATTTTTTCTAATAGAAAATTAAAAAAAAAGAAAAATTGTTTCGAAGTGGACTCTCAACTTTTTTGGATACTGGTAGTGTTAGGAATTAAAATAATAACGAGATATTGTCTTTTCATGGTATTATAAATTAATTCGTAAATTTATTTTGTTATCGAAACAATACACTGTAATAGATGAAAACATTACGTATCGATCCTCAAATCCTTGTGTCGAGACGCGGACTGAATTTCGACTGTAACTTTGAATAACCTATTCGCGAATACATTTTTGGATAACAGATAAGACGTATTATTTATACGAATTTACAATACTATACAAAAATAATACATATCATTGTAAAACCAATAGTTTCCTCGTTTCGCTCATAATTAAAAAATAAAACAGCCCATTACTGCTATAAATTCACACATTCATGGAACAAAAAATAAATAAATTATGATACAATAAAATAATACTGATGTCTATGATCAACCTATAAAAATAAAATGTTGTTTTACATTGAATCATAACGAATATTTTAAGTCAAAGTAAGATTAGCATTCCATTGCATCATATAAAATTTGCACCGACACCAAACTGAAAACCATCGACTATTTCGTCTCCGACTGTATATTTAAATGGTGTACACAAGTTGAATTCAATCCGAATTGAATTGCCCAGGCGTGCTACCAGTCCGACGCCTGCAGAAAGCCTGATGTCTTTCAATAATCCTTTGAAACCGTTTTTAGTGTCTTTATCTAAATGTAACATTTAAAATACTATTAGATTTAAATCGACATGGTAAAAATTCAATATTTTTTTACCAAGAAACGATATAGTCCCAGCATTACAAAACAATTGAAACCTGAACACATCATTGATTTGATTGTCTCCCATGAGAAAAAGAGGTCTTACATAAATGTGAATAGCCGACACCCAATAACTCTATAATCACACAGAAATATTAGCTGTAGCTGGTTCAAATATGTATATTGTATATGGTATTTATACTGTAAATTACCGTTACACCAGAAACCAAATTATCATTTAAATTACCGATTCCCCTGGATTGGAAACCACGCAATGTTAATGGTCCACCGAGGTAAAATCTATCCATCATGTTAATTTTTTTAAACATTCCCAAGTCAGTTAAAAATCCGGCACCCAATGATCCTTGAATAACCTACAACCAACAACAGAAAAATATATTTATTTATAATGTAAGAAAAACATATATACATACCACATCTTGACTTATTCGTGAATAAAACTGACTGGTGAAATAATGTCTTAAAAATTTTACATTGCCACCTAAACCTGCAATTTCAATGACTGTTTGAAAGAACACACCGTTATTGGCTAATACTTTTGAATCTCTCGTGTCAAATGTAGTTATGTGTTTGATAGACGATTTAACCGAGTAACCAGATTCTTCTCGTAGTTTAAATGGACTATTTTTAGATAACATATTAATATCGCGCACAACACCTTCATACTGTAAATTTTGACTGAAGTGCCTCTGAAATATTAATAAAAAAAATATTTAATAGACACGTGATTTAATTACATGGATATATAAATATAAAAAAAATATTTGTATACTTTTGTAGGTGCAAGAAAATATAAGTCAAATAAAGTTCCCCACTCATTATAAACACCGTGTATTGCATTCCAATAGGATTTCTTTTTGAAAATATGTCCGGAAGCGCTAAAAAAAAATAAAGTAATTAATCACACGAGTAAAAATCATATTATTATAAATAAATTTAATCGTACGAACCATGAAGATATAATTCCTGGGACATGTTTCGAAAAACATACATCATATATTTGGGCACCATTATTACTGATCGACGATTCTGTTTTAAAATGATTTGCACAGCCAGAGATATTATTCAATTGGAAACCAAATTTAACGTAAGCTTGATTATCTCTTGCAACAGAGTTGAGTGTACTAGATAAAAAATCTAATTCTTTTATATAAAAAATAACCTATTTTATAAAATAATTAAAAATATTAAAACAATATGACGATAAATACATTTTATTTCATCAAAAAATAAAAATACCTTATAACCATTAGGCGTTGAGTTTGAAACATCTACATGAACGTTTACAGTTTCAAAACAATTTAAACTCATCAAGTTATTACGAACGATTTCAGAATTTTTTATAATCTAAATAACACAAAACCATATTTTATTATAATAATATGAAGAAGACAATTTATGTATGATTAATATTATTTAATAAATTATAATTATTTCAACCCAGGAACAAGACTGATTTACATATTTGGTAAAAACAACAAATTTATCAGTCATTTTGGTAATTCATAATATGACCATAAATAAAACCACAAAACCCGAATGATAAGAAAACTTACATTGTAAAAGGAATTTGAAGTAAACATCAAACGAACTGATGTCTCAAGAATTGAATCTTTTGTTTTAGAATAGCCTTGCACATGAATATTATCAACTCTTGCCTGTATACGTATAAAACGACGATTTGAACATGAAAAATAATGCTTAACGTTGTCAAGCCAATTCAATACTAAACTAGTTGAGAAAAAATTCTAATACAGTTTATACTCACATCTTTATTTTCTAAGAATTTAAAATTTTGTAGTGACAACTTTCGATCAATATCAGACGCATGATTAGGCTGCAAAATAAAAACAGTATAATTTTAATATTAAATGAAAACAGGTAACGTATACATTATCGAAAAGTAAAAAATAATATACCCTGTACCGACACCCTTGAAATGTTATCACTCTACCCAAGTTGGGTAGGTATTTACCTATTTTATAGTTTATATAGGGTCAAGGCACCGTTTCGCCACCGGGCAGTTTTGCCACTAGACACTTACACGATTTAATAAAAAAATAAAATCACTTATTCTAATAAGTAAATTACAAATTGAAGCCAGCTCACACAATTTAAAACTTAAAATTATTGTCTTATCTACACAATTGCATTGAGTTTTGAAACGGCGCCGTCGATGAGATGTCTAGTGGCAAAACGTTTGAGGGAGAGATATCCAGGGCCGTACTTTGTACTCGAGTGTTTGAAATACTTACTCGAATGGTATATATAAAATCAATAAAATTGTTCTTGTAATACATTTTATAACAATGTAAATAGTTACCTCGCACTGATCAATTCTCATTAAAATTTGTGTATAAAATATTGCACGAAAATTAAAATATCACTTTTTACTTACTTTTATAAATAAATTTCCCATTAAAATAATTACTGTGAATTTAGAACGATACGTTGCATATTAATTAAAATTTTGAAATAATATAAGAAGCGTTGAAATGAATAAACTTTCTTCTGAAAGCAGAAAATGTACCAGATTTGTTGGAAAAGGTTGTTTAGTTTAAATATGTATCAGATAGACATTTTTAGTTAAGTATTTACTACTATTACAGCCTACAGGTAAAAATAAAATAAAATTGTAGAACGAATTATAAAATTAAATAATAAATGGCGAATGAAGAGGTCAAACAACCAGGTCACATTGATAAGTGATTATTATTGATAACAGTTGTATTAAAAATGTTTATTTTGAAATAAACGAGTTTAATACAACAAATCTTTGTTTTCACACTTTTTGAGCGCACTTTTATCGGAATTTGTACTTGATAAATTGTGAAAGAAATATTGTACTTTCCAACAAATTTAATAATCCATTTATTAAAGTTTATTTCAGATATGTATACTTAGCGTATAGTAGACGATCGTTTCATTTTATTCATAGGTATAAACAGACAAGCAGAAATTACGGTTAACAATTTAAATCAAATTAAAGAACGTATTCCTTTAAATAAATATAATTTAAACACATTCAATAGAATTAAAATTGTAAATACGTTTATTTACTACTTTATTACAATAATAATACTTGAAAAAAAAAAATACATAGGTATTCACAGGCTTTTTGTAAATTAAGTAAAATATTTTATAATAAAATATTTTTAGTTTTAATCAAATCGAAATTTTCTAATGCCACCAGCAAATCCTGAAAAAAATATACATAATAAATTAATCAATAATTCTAATATTATTGTTCATCAATAACATTATTCCAAGAATATCGACACTTTTAACTAAATACATTTTAAATAAACTTACTTCATCACACTGAGGACATTTCCCTTGCAAATGATCAAACATCGGTGTATTGCCACAATTCAATAACCACTAGACAATAATTATAATTATACGGTATTTTAAATGCACAAGAAGCTTGTTAATTAATAAATATTTTTTCATTCAATTTTTTTTTATGTCAAAGAGATATACGATTTTCATTAATCGCCTAAACTTCTAATGATCATTTAATGTTATAAATATAAAATAAACAGTTATTTACCGTACAAATGCATGTCATATGGTATAACGCATCACATTTTGCGTTAACACATTTTTTGATTTGCTTTTTTGTAATTGTATCTAATTGATCATAACATATAAAACAATGATTTACATTGTTTGGACATTCAATAGTAAAATCATCAAGCGCATTATTTTCTACATGCTGTCGGGGAAGATCTGTAATTCCAAATACTTTCAATATATTTTCTTTAAAATTATTTTCGAAATTCCAAATTGTAACCTAACACAACATACATTTTTATGAATAAAATTAGCTATACAAATAGCTATGAAATATTATTTAAATATAATAGTACATAATATTATGTACATTTATGAGCCGATGTAACTTTTACTGTTTCTATGGAAATTATATCCTGTACAAATTCAATATTTGAATAAACGTTCTTAAAATTAAATACTAATACTTGGTTTATTTTTAAATCAACAAAATTCAATTTATTTACCTATATATATATATATATATATATATTATGTAGACACCATTTTTAATATTACATTTTAAATTTAAAAAAGTAAAAATTCAAATATTGTATGATGACCCATAGAGAAAACGAATCTGAAATAAAAAATTATAAAAAACAACAGCACAGTGCAAATTATTTAAATAATTTATTATTGGAAACGATTCATACATTAAATTCTATGCGGGATGTGATTAGCAGTTTTAATAAGCAACCTCCAGCGAAAACACATTTAAAAGAAAATATTAATTCAGAAAAAAAAACAGTAATTATCAATTAATAACTTTTCCATAATGTTTTTATTTCTAAGGATATATAATCTGTGGTACATTAATTAAGGAGATGTCATTATGTATTACAGGTCCACCAGATGTTTAAAGATGAAAAAGAAGAGTCTATAGATAATATTAGGCAAGAAATAAATTCAGTAGGCCAACTTATAAAAAGCATTTTTCAAAAAGTCGACGATTCAAATTATCAGTGTCAAGACGAAATATGTTTATCATTGCGCAAAAACAAAGAAGAAGATATTTCAACGCCTAATACAAAATCAAATGAATACCAGAGAAATGATTTAAATAAAACTAAAAATCAAGAAAGTATTAAAATTCAGTTACCAAATATCAAAGAAAAAACTAATTCCAAATCCAAGCATTTAATTGGAAAATTCAAATTTGATCCGGAATGTAAAAACAAAAAAAATATTGCACTGCTACAAAATAAAAAATTGTGTACATGTTCTTCTATAGAAGAATATTATAGGAATGAAGGATGTATATACATTAATTATTCCGGTCGAATATTATTAATAGATTGTATGAATGACTAAATGTTTTCAATCGAACAAATGTCTTAATAAATAATTATCAACATAAAACAAAAAATTAATTGTTTGTATATATATATATATATATATATATATATATATATATATATATATATATAGTTACATCTACTCATTTTAGAGAACAAATTGACTTCAGGGAGGACGCAAAAAATTAACACACATAATTCTTCAGAATTATTAATATAAATATGACATATCTAACCGATTTCTTAATTATGTATTAAGAATTATCATTATTATTACTAAAGGAAATGAGTGCTTTTGAGACGAGATGTGATGAAATGTCGTTCCGAATTCGACAGGAGGCTAAGATAGGAATAATTAAATTTGTTACTACAGTTTTCAATCAATTATAATGTATACATTATAAATTATAATATAAAACTATACTAACTGGATCGATTTCATTTAATCTCAGTTGAAACTTTTCTACGTATCTTGATTGTCCGTGGAAATTCAATTTTGGACAACCATTTGGAAAGTTTACATCGATTTCAACATCAATACATACATCATTACTAACAGGTATTCTAAACGTAACATCTTTATACGTGTAATGCCCAATTACATGGCACGTGTTAATAATTTCTCTATGTAAATCCCAAAAACCGTTTAATTTATAGACAACATCTTTAAATGCTTCAATTAGTTCTGAAATAGTGTTTATCTAAACAATAATACATACAATTTATCTATAGGTAGAAATATAATATATCAGATTTCTTTAAATTATGAAGTGTTTAAGAAAAGGAAAAAAAATACATATTTACCTTCAGAAGTGAATCAATAACAGCCGATGGAAGCATGGTATCAAAATATAATGGTTTGTCTTTAATTACAGGATATTCTTCATTTATATAAATTTTTATAAAATGATCACGTTTACATAGGTCTAAAATATTGAATGTTATATATTTTAAATTGTCATCAATTGTATGTATGTACTGTTCATATAAGATTATTTCTCGAATTACAGAACAGAATTTTTTATCGGAATATACATTATTGCAATTCTGTAACTTTGAAAAAATATCGTGTTTCCAAACACTTCTCTAAATAATAATCAAACAATATATATACATATATATTAGTAAAAATTTCAATATATTTAATACATTATTATAATCGTACACTACAATCGAGTCTTAGTAATTTAAATCTAAATACATTTTCGAGTAAAAAAATACTCGCCCAACACTTAACAATTAAAACTATTAAATATAATATTTCTCATTACCAAAACCGACACAAAATCCTTCACAAAATTTGACAGTGAATTTGTTTTCATTTTAATCTAAAAATAAAAAAAAAAAATATTATTAACATTACATGTAAATGTCTACTTAATTATGATTATTACTCAATAAATGTAATCGGTACAGTGTTTGACATAAAAGCTAAGAGGATATAACTCGTAGCCTCATAGTAATCGCATATATACACGAGTATAATATATAAATCATAAGATAATATTATTTTAAATCGTAATTTCTTTCTCATTGCGAGATAACATCGCCATATGTTTATTATTAATTATTATAACAAAAGCAGCAACTAATTATTACTTTTCATGAAAATTCAATCGTTTAATAAAATGTATTACCAAATAAAAATACAAACATTTATAAGTAATTTACTAATATGAAAATAATGATTATATTTACAACGTACTGTATTCACTGTATCCTTTAAATCGAATTCATACAAATTGAACTTTTCAATTTCAGGAACGCAAACTTCTAAGTTATCAAGTTTCGGAATATCGGGGCAATATATTTCTACGTAAATAACGTGTGCCTGGGGAAAAAAAAAATGTTAATTAACAATTAAACAATAATTACATTATCGAATGTCAATAATTACAACACGACGTTCATAAAAACAAAGGCATTCTTGAACGCACTCATATGGGTGAGAAGCGCGCGAGAAATAAAAATAATACTTTTAGGCGTAAATAAAAAGAACTCACATTTATCAATATATTTCCTTTCCAAGACGTGTAACATTTATTTGGAATCAACAGGGAAAAGTCATCCAACACATTTAATTCGTTCATACTGAGAATCGGGCTGCAAAAAAAGACACTAGCGTGTTGAGAATACGTCTGTAAGCAAGTAGCAAGCACCGAAATTAAACATTGCACCACAGAATAAATGAAATTGCACCGAGATTGCACCGACTTGCTGTTAAGACATCTTAAATTGTGACCATAGATAAGTATACAAAATTGTGACTGTGACTTTATAAGCCAACGATTTTTCGTCACAATCGGCGGCACTCAACAGGTACTCTTGTAGTTCTAAACAAGCATACTTGAAAAGTTGAAAACAAGTCATTTAGAACCCCGTAGCAATAAATATTTATTATCTATGTTTAGAACAGTCGTAAGATCGTCAGTTACGTGTTATCACAGACTGCGACGGACGTGAAGTTAGCAAGAGGCTCTCGGCTTTCGGCTATTGATGAGAAACGTTTATTAAGTGGCCTATACCCTGGCGCCTACAAATCGGATTTTGTACAAAAATAATATATTTTGTAGTTCGTACAAAAAATATAATATTGAGGCGTGTATTGAGGTGTGTAAAAATCAAATCGCATTCCATTTTAAAACATGCCACAGAAATTATATTTTCTTCCAATGAAAACTGGCCCAATTATCAAAAAAAAAAAATTGTACTCTACATAGAATAGAATATTTTTTTTATGTCATTGACCCGTCGGGGTCCGTTCTCCGACAAATTGATAAGAACGAGCTGTTAGGTTTCAGATCTAATCTCGCATTGCTCTCAATACCAACATCAATCTTTTAAAAATATACAGAAAGAAATTTTGTTAGCTCTTAGGAAATGGCAAAATATGTTCTATGAGATTACCCGATCCACAAAAGTTATCATTTACTTAATATTTTCTAAAATAAAAAGTGGCCCGATCCACATATTAAAACTTTTATGATTGTTCTATACATGGTTGAAAAGGCATTCGTCGTTCATACATTATTTAAGTGTTTACATTTGAGTAGATTGTTTAAAAAAATAAAAGAATAAAAGTCAGACCTTCAGTTGCCCGTATTGTAAATTAAAATTATTGCGAATAAAATACTTATGGTAGACATAAAATGACATCTTCGCGTTATAAATTACTATATCTATACTATCGTCATAGAGATTAGAGAATAATTTACACTTTTACCTAAGAACAAAACCAAATAGAAATATTTAATTTTAAATAATTACATCGTGATTTTATTGCAAACATTTAATCAAACGAATATAATATAAATTACTTATAAATTAATTATTATTCAATAAGTTCTTCATATACTATTTAATTTATAATATATATATATATATATTGCGATAGAATTATTATTATGTATTATTAAATCACAATTGCAAAAATAAAATATTACAAAATTGTAAAATCCATACAAAAAGTCACAGTGAAAAGTTACGAGTACACACACGTCGCGTGTATAAATGGAAATACATGTAGAGTAATACAAATCTACAAATACCGCGTGCTGTAGTGAATGGTCACGCTTTCTCTTGAATTTTTAAAAATATTTGTATCGTTTTCAACAGCACAAAACTGAGGTCGCGACGTTGTTATTTTAATACAGATATTATGTATGGTACGATGTGCCAGTTTTATCAAAAATAATTTTAAAGTATACTCAGCACCACTTCACAACGAAGAGATTTACATTTTCGTCACGAAACACCTCATCGTATTTTTCATGTACACAAGTAATATTCATACATCATAAATGGAACATATTATGAAAAGTAAAAGTTTTACCATGGCGTGTAGGAAACCGATTTTGGATAACTTGAATAATTAATCTTAATATAAAGAAATAAACATTTTAGACACTTTCCCAATTCCAATGACAAATATTAATATTTAAATTAAATTTGTTTTAAAATTATTATACTCGTACACTTTGCTTATTATTATAGGTACTTTGAAATAATTGAAAGACCTATTATTATAACTGTGTACAAATAGAAAAAGAATTATTGTTTTAAATAAGTTAATAGATATTTCAAAAATTAAGTTAAGCTGATAATTTAATAAACACATTGATCAAATCACACATATAAACACTTATCATATTAATCTATTGTTATAATATAATTTAAAAAAGTATCTACGCTTGGAGAAACTATATTTTAAAACAGTACTGAACACTTCACTGAGTTTTACAGCCATTTAAGCTCAATGCAAATTTCAACAGACTCATTCGGGGTGGTTGGAAATCGTCAAATCGATCATTGCGGACTTGTATAATTTTCTGTGAACGTTGACCACGATTGTTCACACCTGTTAAAAAAAATATATATACATATATATATATATATATTAAAATTAATTAAGTAGTCTTGAAAGGTGCGTATCTTCTGTGCTATGTATAGACAACAACCATTTAAAACTAATTTATATCAAAATGTTAAGTAATTTAAACTGACTCAGCTCGTAGTTTATATTTCATAAACTCAATGACTGGATGATATTCAGTCAATCTTGTAAAATGTAACAAATTTAATTACCTAATAATTCCATACACAACGATTTTAGTATCTCCCCGTCTGCGAAGTAGCGAAAATTCACTATAATAACTGATTCAACTGTTGTCTTCAAACCACATGAATCTCTCTATCAAAGAACTTGTAACCGAAAAATCTCAGAAAACCCCCAAAAAAGGTTAAGAGATCTTGGTCTATGAGCTACTGACTTATACAGTCGTGAACCATTGTTATATATTCATATAAAATACATTAGCTTATGAAAACATTTTGTCAATCATCTATATATATATATTGCAATTGTAAATATATCAAAATTACTTGTAGCATCCAATGAGTAGTAATGGGCAATACTGTACAAAATAATACGATGGTAGCTATATAATGGTGCTGATGTGTAAACACCGTTTGGCAAATGTGAAAAGAATCCAACAACTTCAGTTTCCAGATTATCTATAGCAGCCTAGAGAACAATAATGATTATTGGTACAGATGTACAGTTAATAACCTACTGTTAAAAGAGTGGATATTTACAGTGATTCCATTATTTAATAAAAATAAATATTTAATATTATTAAAGTATTATAAATTTAATGGTTATACCAAGGGCGCTGATAATATGTAATATAAATAGTACAGCATTCATACTTATTCGTATTTCATATCCAAGTAATTTACCTAATGACACAGCTACTGTTTAAAGGTATTGTATATTATAAATAAATGAAAAATAAATGAACTTACAACAGGTAAACTTTTCTGTTTGAAGAGCGATTTTTGTGACGGGGTCAGATTTTTAAATGCCAATTCAGGACAAACACTCCGTTTAGATTTTTTGTCAGCATTGGACTGACATTTATTCTGCAGAGCATCATTTCCTTCGACAACCAATTTTTGCAACTATAATAAATTCACATTAACATAAATAAGAAAACTATAATCTATAATGCATATTAGTATTCTTATAAAAATATTAAGGAAAAACAAAGAAAAAATTAAACATCATAATACACACATTACTGTTTTAAAATGATTATATTAAAATAAATGTTAATATTAATACATACATCAGGGCGAGTGCAAAGTTTTTTAATTAATTTGGTGAATCCATTTTTGTTATCGTTTAAAAATATTTCGTCTTCTGAATATTGATCGTTACTCAAAGACAGTAAAAAGTTTTCTGAAATAAATATAAAATATACAGAACGGTCACAGTTAATGATTTTCTTCAGAATTGATTACAGACTATATCAAATTTTAAACGCTGAGTGAAGCGAGACATATTAGTCACACATTAGTGTATACCATTATTCAAATATTCGTTTTACAATGAAATGTATTTTTCAAAACACTATTTTGTGTGTGATTTTGAAGATTTTTTTGCTATAAGTAAATACTTGACATTTTGAACAATTATAATTTAATATTACTCAAATTTTCAAAACATTTCAATTCATTAAAACATTATACATATATACGTACTTAATATTTTTAAAATATATCATTTCATATATGGCAGAAATAAATAGAATTTTTTCCTCAGTATTTTCAAAGAGTTTCAATGTCTAATTGATTGAATTCAAACAATTTATTTAGGTTAAGTATTTTTTACATTAACTAAATGGCTTGACAACAATTTTCGAACCTTAATTAAATAATATACGAATTTATATTTTACTGATAAAATCATTTATAATGTTCAGTAGACAGGCGAATTCGTCTGTCACAACACAATAAATACTTTACGCTTAATAATTATTACACTAAATGTCAGTATTACACTGACAGTTAGTATAATATATGTATATGTATACCGTTTTGGGCCCGATTCATTTTTCTCCGTCCTAAGTGGCAAACATTGTTTTTCTTAAAAGTCACCGACTTATCGTTATTAACTCCAGAGTTAACTTCATTGTGAAAATTTAATACTAATTCGGGAAGTAAACTTCTATAGTAATCCACGGAGTTGACAATGCGAATTGGTAATATGTAGGAATCATTACTGTCGCTCTCACTATCAGTGGTCGTGTAAATCGGAGTTTCTTCACTACAAAGACAGAAAGAAACTATTATATACGAGACATATTCAATTAGAAAATTTGTAGTAAAATAGTCTGTAAATAATCTGGCAGATAACAGACAAAAAAACCATATTATTAAAATTACATATTACCCATATTACACATTTTGTATTTATCATACAAAATACCCATTATACAGCCGTACACACGATTGTCGGTCCACTAAATACAAATAAAATATCTAATGAAATGAACTTTAAGCATTTTATTAGCTATTTGGTCGTCATTACAAAAATTAAAATGCCAGATTACTGGACATGTCAGCTTATCATACAGTCGGATTACTGATATAGGTCACATAAGAATTTGATACGTACTGACAAAAAAGGCTGATAATTACTTTTTATTTATTATCTGTATTAGTTAAAGTATATATATATATATATATTTAATATTAATTAAAAAAAAATTCAAAGTATGAAAAATAAACTACGCATACAGGTTAAATCATTAGTGGTGAACAGTTAATTTCAACGTTGTTCATAAAAATTTTGTTTAGAAAGTGTATAAAAAATGTCCAAGGAAAAAGCGCTTTTAAATTTTTTTTTTTTTATTATTATTATGTCAATTTATCACGATATTAGTTAATCTGTACGCTTAAAAAGGGTATATTTTGAGTCTAAAAAATAAAATAGATCGTCAGTCACAAAATAATGATGGCGTTGAATTAAAGACTAAAAGCGCAATAATAAAAGTAAAAAATAAATTTTAATATAACGCTAACGAATACTTTTACGGTTTTAATAATAAGAAATAAGTTTCGATTATACACATAAAATGTGTAACAAAACGAATACAATACCGATTAACTACATAATATTATACCGGTCTATAACTATAAGAAATAGGTTCTTACAAATCTGCAACTATTTCGACTGGAATCAATTCATCAGCAGAATCAGCCGGTCTTTTGGTCACACCCATTTGATCGACGATAATCTTAATCTTGTTTACTGCTGAAAAAAAAAAAAAAAAAGCAGCAAAATGTACAAAGAACAGACAGCGTGTCGTATATATATATATATATATATATATCGAGAGAGTGTTAATATCCGTGTCTGTGACGTTCACGTATCAGTGACGCAGTGCTGAGAACAGCCGTTGACCCGTAATCGTATCGCTATATAGTATACATTTTTAGAAAAGCATTTTTATTTTCTAAAACGATACACGTATGTTTATGAAAATATATCCGAAAAAATAAAATATAAAATAAATATAAATTTAAAAAAAAAATATTATACGATTATTTTTTTTTTTTTAATCTGCCTATTGAGTAAACTATAAGTATTAGAATATTCGCCGATCGCCGATTTTAACGAGCAATTACGTGGCGTGTGCCGCTCGAATTTGGAATATACGAGCTCTTCGGACACGTAAAGAAGGCGAATCGACGTCCTTATAACGCTACAATAAGTCACCGAATGTGAATGGACATAATAAACACATTTCGAATAGGTACTCACCGAAGAAAGTGCACTATAGTGCAGTATAAAATATGTCGTCTTTTCGCCAACGTCCTTCGCCGTTAGCCTTTCTATGGCGTGAGTGTAAGCGCACGTACACGTAAACAGAAAAATAATTTACGGCATAAACATATGAGTAATAAACAAAAAAAAAAAAAAAAAAACAAACGTTACGCGTGTGAAGTTAGCAAGAGTTCCAAGAAGTAAAACGTATATTGAGTGGCCTATTTCTAACCCCTGACGCCTCTGTAATAGGCAAGTGTTGGCTGATAAGAATATTGCGGAATTTTAAAAAACGGTAGATTGCACTGCATATATAGCATAGGTAGGTATGAGATGAAAATTACAAGGCCGTTCTATCTAGAAAAAAAACGTTTCGTCAACAGTTTCATTTTTGCTCTGTAAAAAACTCGGTGGTTGGCTTGGTTGTAAATTTACACATATATAAATAACTTTTTTTTCTATAGATACATACCTATTATTATATGTATAGAAAAAAAAATTATTATATATGTACAAATGTATTATTTATAAATATTTCTCGTCATACGGCGTAAATGCAATCGAATAATACCTATTTGTGGTATTTTAAAATATATACATATTTTTAAAATATTTAGGGACTGCGTATATATATATATAGGTACAGGCAGATTATCATCACTCGTTAACTTCACACCCATAACGTTTCGTAATAATATTCAGTAAATTATGTTACTATATAATATAGGTCACCTCGACTCGTAATAATAATAATAATAATTATAGTTGTGCCAGCACAGCAAGCCGAGTGTTTAAATAAGTAGGTACGGGCGAGAATGCACCGCTGACGACGCTGATATTATTTAAAAAAAAAAAAATCCGGAGTTAATTTTCGAAATAAAAGGCGTTATACAAAATACATGGTTACGGATTCTTAAAAATATAAAATAATATTTTGTTATCTGCTATAGCTTAGAACGAGATACCCTAATAGCACTGGGAGTCCCGGAGGCATACGGGAGTCTCCCAGTACCTTCCCAAATAGGAGTAGAATATTAAAATCCAAAGGAGGTCCGAGGGAGTACTAAAATTGCTCATTATGATCCAGTTTTGTTCCTGATATGGAGTACGGTATGGGATTCCACAGGACTTCCAAGGGAGTACTAAACGCGTGTTCTTAATTATCCGGTATTATTCCCAATTAGGAATACTGAATTGGAGTTTACTGGAACTCCAAGGGAGTACTAAATTAGCTCATTATAATTCAATGTTAATTTACATATTAATATTATATGATTATAAATCATATATTAATATATTAGTTAATTTGATTGGGTACTTAGTAACATAATATTCAGTAATATACTTACATACTTACTTATATTATTAGGAACTAACCTGGAGTCCAAGTTGTATGTTCCCGAAGAGTCCCATTTTGGAGCTCCATAGGATAGGCTATTCGGATCATTGGAGGAGCATCCCTGGAGTGAAAAAAACACTCCGTAGGATCTCCCTAGGACTCCTTGTGCTATTGCCTATTAAGGTACCTATTATGACGGACGAAAGCGTATCGGGTGTTTTCGAAAAGAAAACAATTTTCGGACCGAAAAAGAACGAATAGAAGATGAATTTGAAATGAGGGCAAATGAAGAATTATATATTATTATATTACTAAGTTTTTATATTAATACTAAAACGTAAATTTTTGCAGAATGTAAAATTTAGAAAGGTTATGGAATCTGAGTATGTAATTATTATATATAATAATTAACATAAAATTCTTTCTTGTTTACCTTTACTTTATTTCTTTTTATATATTTTCAATAATAAAAAAGAGTTCTTTTACTATTTTCATATTTATACATTTTAAACTTTGACATATAAAACAATACAAAAATTTTCAAAAAAAATTACTTTTTTTATTCGAAAAAACCGTTTATGAATTTTTGGTTTAATTATGTAAGTTCATTTGACAGTACAATAAAATAGAAATATAATAAATAATATAAAACTTAGTAATTAGATTAATTTGTTTATAATATTACACATTCCAGAAACTTAAAAAAAAGTACACATTGGTAAATGTAAAATTGTCACCCAAAATTTATTTTTTATTTTGTTGGTAAAAAAATGATTTGCATATGTTTGCAAAATATTGGTATTGGATTGGAGTAAATCAGACAAAATGGAGGAATCGACAAGAAATATTAAAAAAATGCACTAAAAATAGGATTTTTATTTGCAAATTCCGAAAACGTGAAACCAGGCATTCAAATGGCGTTTTCGGGGGTTAGGAGTGATTTGCAAATTCCGAAAACCAATTTGCAAATATTTGCAATAGATTTGCAAAATATTGGCTTTGGTTTGGAGTCGAACGGGACAATGTGGGGGGCTGCTACGTGAAGTTGGCACCCCAAAATTTATTTCTTATACTGTGGGCTAAAAAATGATTTGCAAATTCTGAAAACCAATTCGCAAATATTTGCAAATTATTTGCAAAATATTGGCATTGGTTTGGGGTCGATTGGACAAAGTGGGGGGGGGGGCAATTTCACACATTTTATATTATATTAGGGAAAAATAATTTTCAAACATTTTCTTTCAATTTTGGGCTGTTTATATAGCAATTATAGGTTTTAAGGTATTTAATTCATAAAAGAGGTAATTTTTGGTTTTGAGGCTTAAAAATTTAAAACGATGTCAGACGTACGTTAACTATATTCAAAAAAATGTTGAAAATCATTAATCACGATTTCGTGGAAAATTACGTTATTTCAAAACTGACGGTCCTAGAGTCTTGAAATTTTTACCAATTATGAAAATGTGTACTATATTAACGAAAACAATTTTAAACAAATATTTTTTAAATTTTGGTATATTTATAGCAGTTGTAGTTTTCGAGGTATTTAATTCGTAAAAGCTGTTAGTTTTGGTTTTATAACCTAAGTTTTTCGACAAAGCGTATTATTTTGATAGAGAATGACAATTGAAATTATATATTTTTATCTACTTATTTTAAGAAATTATATTAAAATGATGTACTACAAGGTTGATCGTAAATTATGTACCTAACCTTATACATACTATAATATTAATAATAATTATTAAATAATGTTAAGCCGAAGCTCTGATCGGAATCGTTTTATCGAATGCAACGGTTTATCATTTCTTTCAAATCTGTATAGTGACAAACAATACGCTCTATAAAACCTTTATCCAAGTAATTCACTTTAGCGACATTCACAACACCCCGCGGCTCGCTCCATATTTTAATATTATTGTGCACCACAAAAAGCGTACGACACTATTTTTCTACATATATATATATATATACGATTACAATGAAAACTGACTTTTTCTCTATCTTTCTCTCTCCTAAAATTGTTTGGCCATATAACTTTTTTTTTTTAAACTATAATAAACACAATTCTACGTGGTAAAATCCATATATACGATACAGGTAAAAAGGCTTTTCTAGTAAATAAAATTTTTTACATATTATATAAATCGCGCATTCGTTTATGTTTTATTTTTTCTTTCCTTTTATATGTGTTAAGTTTTCAGAGAGCTTCGGCTTGAGATGTCGGGGGCGGACGAATTAAATATCGATTTTGACGACGGCCGAGTTAGTACGCATGCGGCACAATACAACACTACTGCAACGCCGAAAGATCGGCGTATTTTGACGGTCGCCTTAGCAGTTAGAACATCGAACCCGACCGGTGCCGAGTGTCGTCGACGTCATTCGTGGCGCGCCCCCGTCTCGTTCGGGGTGTGTGTGTATGTGGTGCGGTCACTGTGTGTTGACAATAACGATAACGAATTTTCAGACGGCAGTATATAGTTTACAAATAATTATTGCCGAAAGCGTTTCAAGATACTTTGCAGGTAATAAAAATAGGTGGCTGATAATAATTTGTAATTTAGTTATTATATATTATCGTCGCGGATTTAACCCTTTATAAATTTTGTAGGAACAGCGTAAAGATAGCGCAATTATATCTCGTGGACTCGCGGGGCGGCGGTGTCCGTAAGCATGTTCAATTTCGCTTCTAAAATGATAAATAGCCTGATATCCGCGGGTGATGAAATGGGCGCTGGAGCCGACTTTCAGCCACAGCAAATCTACGGGAATAACCAACCAACGGCGATTACCGGTAGACAATTTGTCGCTAATCAGTCGTCGCAACAACAACCGTCCGATATAAGGTATACGAAACAGCAACAACAACTAAAACAACAGCAGCAGCAACAACAACAACAACAACAACAACAACAACAACATCAACAACATCAGCAACAAGAGCAGCAGCAGCAACAACTACGACTCCATCAACTACAGCGACAAAGGCAACAACAACAACAACAACAACAACAACGTCCTGTCGGTGGTAACATGGACATGTCGATATTATCAGCTGGTAAGCGTAATATTTTATTATTATTATTACAACGACTGCATTGTAATATTGTAGTTATGCTATTTTGACTGCAACAGCTATCAAGCGAGTAGGTATATATTAAAGTCCATGCAATGGGTGGGGCGGAGTTATAATAGAGTTCGTCGTCACCACGTCTAGCGCGGTGGTTGATGGGTGTGTGTATATTGGGAGAGGGGTGAGAATGGAAGTTTTACCGACACGAAATCCGACTCTTCACTCGTCAGTCATCGCATATTCGCTAATAAACGTTACACGCAATCGAACCAAGTGTTAAGCAATATAATAAGAATAATTCATGAAATAAATAACGTACATCACTCGTTTTCTATCCAACCATACCTACTATTACAAGTTAGAAACGACAATAGTCTAGTATATCGACTAACCTAAAATAAAATAAAAAACTTTGTTTGTAATAATTGTGTTTTTTAATCGGATACGATAAGAGATGCCTTTTTTTTTGTATTTTTAGTGTATCATAATTATATTATGATCATTGTATTATAATAAGTGTATTTAATATACGTGCGTGTGTGTATAGTGTCAAAAATTATCTGAAATTCTGAACATTTCATAGTACGTTAGTTGGTACATTAAATATGATCATAATATTTTATACAAAAATTAAACATATAGCGCTTGGAAATAATATTAACAATAATGCATATTAAATTGTATATTATTAACCACCAAAATCGAAGTAATCGTGTAGACAAGATCGTTTTTGGTGAAATATGGTACTATATAACCAAGCGCATAGGCAGATTTTGTTTTAATGGATGGAGGAGGAGTAATTTTTAAAAAAATAATATATTAAAAAAATTAATTCCCTTTGTTTGATTATAGCTTACTCTGCTATTTTTATCTGTATTCAATAATAATTAGCAAATACTATAAAATCCGAGCACTGATTTTAAAAGTATGCCATGTTTTAAAATATTATATCTAATACTTAAAGCGCTTCAAACTACGCATTACAAGTTAATGAAAATACTTAAATAACGTATGTACATAGGGAACGTTTTGTTTTTTCGATGAAAATATGGTGTATTAATGGATATAAACCATAAAAATAGAAAGTTAAATGTATTAACTCAGAGATGTCGTATGGACGTATAAATTTAAAAGTTAATGGAAAAAGTTACTATACATTATTTTTGTAACGCATTCTATAAGAACACGATGGCCTGATTAAAAACAAATTATTAGTGTTAGTATATTGTTTTGATTGATGTATTTCTTTTCATATTTTATTTAAAAACTTTATAATATTTTAATTAATATTGATTTAAATATGTACATTTTTTTAAACAAATGTAAACTACATTTATAAAATACATATGTTACTCTAAATGTAAAAATTCATGAAATAAAAATGTACATAGATTATATCATTATGTGAAATCGGTATATTTTTGAATTCGATTGGAATATTTAGTCAATATCGAATTTAATTTTTATGGCATAGATATTAGCTATAGGAAATTATGGTTGCTATTCTCTAAGTGTATTCAGGTTTAGCTATTTTTTACTAGTTATTTACTGGGTAAATTTTGGCGAATACTAAAAAAAAAATTGACTTTCTTCGTTCAAAATTTCTCTATTTAGTAGGAATATTGTATGGCAAATTTTTAATGATCACCACAGGCATGGGGTTAGGTTGTGTTTTGTTTTTGTGTACGATAAACTGGGTTAAAAAATATCGATTTTCTCTACGTCGTACTGTATGTTCTCTCGGGAAAATTTGAAACACACTTTAACATTTGCATTTTGAATTTTCTCTTGAGATTTAACGATAAACATGATGATTATTGTAATAGGTGATTTGCGTATTCCATATTCTATGCTGCTTTGGACGTTTTGAAAATATAAAATCTCTCAATTCATCTTAATGATAATTTAAATTTAAAATTCACTATTTTTCGTCATCGACAACTGTTAATTCCGTTGTATTAAAGTATATAATTAACCTCATAGAGATACAAATCGTTTATGTGACTGATGGAAGAGATACTATACATTCACGTATTAAACATATTCTCGGCATATATTCTTACTAACTTATTAATTACACACTTCTCACGAAAAGTGAAAGTAGGGAAGTAGGTTTGTTTTGGTTAGGTTAAATTTAATTATTACATTGAATTGAATATATATCCGATATTTCCATTAAAAATTAAAATAGAAACAATTTGATTTTTTTTTCTGTAGAATTTTATTAATAATATCTTTAAATTAAATATAACAAAATATTTATAAGCACACAAATTTACTGAAGAAAATTAATGTTCTACGTAATATGATTCGATCTGTGATATTAATAATATACTCATATTGTTTCACGTCATATACGAGTATGTATAAATGTATGATTATTCTACGCGGTTTATAGGTCTGTCAGAATCCACCACGGTGGACCCGGACCCGTTGAGCCTAGATTTGAGTCACTTAAGTGCCGAGGAGCGTGCTCTGATTCAAAACGTGATGGCCAAAGCGAAAAATATGGAAGCAAGCGAACCAATTTCTGCGGTGCCGCAACCCGTGACGAGGTAGTGTAAAAACTCGACATTTATGTTTATGGTGTTACAATAGTATTTGTAATGGTGTACGTACTAACTGATTCGGTAAACGATTGTCATTAAAATACATTCTGAAAATGAAGGTAAAGTTACAAAAACGTAAATTTTTTTATTGGAAATGTTTTTGCTCTAAATATCTTATAGATATGTTAGGTCAGGTATTTTCAAACTTTTGAGGCCCAAGTATCTTTTTATACAATTACATATGTTCACGCCCCTCCCACACTTTATGATTGTAATATATATATTGTATATACATGATTATATCTCTACTGTGGTGTTGTGTATTGGATTAACACAAGAACTCCTCTGTATTTAAAATTTATTTCTATAGATATTAAAAAACAGAGTTTAAAAATTGCCTATTTTAAAGTAATATATACTTTTTATTAAATTGTTATTTTTATAATTGTATAGATTAATGGAAGGGATGATATTGTTTGTTATCGATTAATTAAAAAAAATATATATATATGTGTGTGTGTGTGTGTGTGTGTGTGTGTGTGTATATATTCATTTATATTTTTTATGTTTGGTCACTCGCATTTTTTTCCTAAAATTTCCTCACGCCCCATCGGAAAGGCATTTCCCGGAGATTGAGAATACTCGGGTAAGGTGACATTTACGCATTTGATTATAAATGCAATGAAATTATTACGATAATATTGTAATATATTTTTATTATGATTGATTGATTGTACAATCCTTGCAGGTACGTTTAATTCACGATGATTTAAATTATACTTTTTTTTTTTTAGAACATCGACAATCATGTCATCTCGTAACAACGTCACGGATAACAACGTTCGTCAAATCTACACTTCCAGCGAGAGTTATTCGTCGTCCAATCAAGACACTGCGATGACATATTACAGGAACGGCAAAAGTGGTCTACAGCAACAGCAACAACAAAACGCATCATATCAAGACCAAAGCACCGCCTACCAGCAACAGCACCAGCAACAACAAAACGCACCGTACCAAGACCAAAGCGTCGCCTTCCAGCAGCAGCACAAGCACCAGCAACAACAAAACGCACCGTACCAAGAACAAAGTACCGCCTTCCAGCAGCATCAGGATTGCAACAGTGGTTTCTTGTCTTCGTACCAACAGCAGCAACCGCCGCAGTATACCCCGTCTTCGTCTTATCAGCAAGGTGGATATAATTCTCCCGCGGCTTCTGCGGCTAGACGGCACATTCAGAAACAGAGTTATGAAGAATACCATAAACAACAACTTTCGCCGGAGGAACAGTTGTCGCCGGTGTCGCCGGAAAACGAGGTGTCGCTACCGTACGGCATCGGCACGAGTGTTTGCAGTGGGAATACTATTCAACAATACCAACAACAGCAACAAGGAGAACGGTCCGGATCCGATTCGAGCGATGACGTGAGCCTGGCCGAATGCTTGGCCGGCGGCGGTGTCGAACTAATGAATTTGAGGCCTATGCCACTTTTGGATGAGAACGGTCAAGTGTTATTGGATGACGTGGATACTGTCAGGATGCACCAGCAACATCAACAACAGCGAGAGGAACAGTATTGCAACGAACAGCAAATGTATTACGGCAACGCAACGGCGACGAACACCTCGGACGTCTATACCATTCCGGAAGACGAGGCAGAACTAACGAGTCCGACATGTGCCGATGGCGTTACAAGCCTCCGGAAAAGACAGATGGCAAATACTTTGACAGGTAACAGTTTAATGTCTGTGCAGTTAGTTAGTTGTGCGCGTATTACTATAGTGGAATTTTGTTTAAAAAATAAATAAAATATTACCACAGACATGTGTAAAATTAATATTTTGGTAATGGATACATTAACAAAATGTTTTGTTTATATATTGCATGATGTACCACCTTATCTCGGAGTTTATATTATTTTTAAACAAAATAATAATATCACGATTCACAATAAACTTAAAATAAGCTCCGTAATTAAGGAAAATTTTTACTTCAACAATTTGCATTTCCTATTACATTTTAATGTAAATCGACTTTTTCTACAATAGCTTAACGGCTTGTCCTCTAAAATATGTGTGCATTATCATAAGTAATCCTTTACGTTTTATTCATATCTTAATTCTTAATATTTTATAAATACAAATATATTCCCCTAAAAATCATATCATCATATTTTTATGATCGATTAAAAGTTGGATGGATTGGTCTAAAAACCATTTTAATAATTAAAAAAAAAAAATTATAATTTTCTAGCTATATCTGGGTTGAACAATAGCAATTCTAGTTCGATTGCAGCTAATCTGCATCATCAAATTGTTGACAACGAACGGTTTATGATAAAATATGCCGCGGGACTGGACTGTCATCAACGGTCAAAACCGTTAAACGACGAATCGTCAATGACACCTTCCGTTTTTTCTGATCAAAATCAATCGTCGAAAAAACTCAATCCACAGTCTGGTACGTTATCGATAATACATATTACTTGACTTTATTATTTATAAGCATATCTCCTATAGATATGTGTATATCGCGCACAAATTTAAATTTTCCTAAATATCACGTATCATGTGCGTGTGTACTGTGTATAATATAAATTGATAAATATTTAAAAAGATAATTATTCACAGACCACAGTAATGTACTAGAAAAAAAATGATTGTTAAATCCGGCTGCCTTTACATTTATAATAATAATGTGTCCATACATTTTTGGTTTTACGATAAAAATTAAATACATTTTTTTTTTTTTTTGAATTTTCAAATTATATTAATTAATTTATTAAATGTTAAAATACGTATTAAAATTTTAATATGACATTTATAATCTCGACTATTAATTTTTATATTTACCTAACTTAAAATAATTAATTATTTAATTGCAAAGTTTAAAATATATAATAGTAACAATATTATAGTCTAGAATGCAATGATTACGACATGAATTCATACAATATGGAATATACTGGCCAAAAACTACAATATCCAACTAGCTTTTAGTGAACAAATTTAAATTACTTTTTAAAACATTTTTTCCACATTATCCAGTTTACCTTCTGATGACAAAAAAGTAAGTTTTTACGTCACCTCTATGTTTCAGGAGTTTTACAAAATAACAAATTCCGTACCGGTGTAGAAAAACAGCAGCCACCAGTTGTTCAACCAGTTGTTACATCCTCGTATAATCAAAATATGTCATATCACAACATCAACAATAGCAGGTAAAGAATACGCTTAACTATGTAAGAGGGTGGTTGAGGACATGGGGGTGTTATCGTAACTACAGAAAAACTATTTTTTTTAGAATTTTAATTTTAATAGAAAACTATGATATTTTTACCAATACTTATTTAAACACTAGTTTTTACATAGAAGGATTGGTATAATTACATTAGTTTTCAGCGAGAAAATATATAAAACTATGAATTAAGGAAAAATTATTACTTTGGCACTTAATAAATCCTATTTATTTTGAACGAGAAGTATAAAATAAAACTTGGAGATTTTAAATTTAACGAAAAAAAGAACAAAAATAGTCTGAGTTGTAATTATGTCATATTTTAAAAGCGTCTCCTCGAGTTATATGAATTACTAAAGTTCTTAACTTTGTAATACTTTCATGAACTATTTATAAATTGAAGCTTTATATAAAAAGACTAGATTCAATTGTTTATTAAATATAATAACTCATATTTAGTTCACAAATGGTATTTATAATATATATAAACCTAGAATATTTATAATATTCTTTATTTTGTACTTATTTATTTAATGAGAAATAAAATAATAAAAAATATATTAAATATTATTTACTGGAGGCAAATTTGGATAGTGTTTTGTAAGAAATATGGTAGAATATAAGTCCGTTCAGCACATTAAATAATAAGTAAGATCATGAGATAATTTAAATATCACGTTAATGATATCTGAATAGATTTTACAATGAGGATAATTTTTTTTTTTTGTATTTTTAGATTTGCGGTTGCCAATAGTGATCAAAATAACGTATCATCCACATCCGAAATGTCGGAATCAAGCTGTGTGTTCCAAGACGATGTGAGTACACTTTATCTAAATAATAATAATAATAATAATAATAATAATAATAATAATAATAATAATAATAATAATAATAATAATAATAATAATAATAATAATAATAATAATAATAATAATAATAATAATAATAATAATAATAATAATAATAATAATAATAATAATAATAATAATAATAATAATAATAATAATAATAATAATAATAATAATAATAATAATAATAATAATAATAATAATAATGATTTTTCGTAATTATATTAAGTTTTTTTATGCTTTGTTTAAGATAATTGTATTTTTACAATTTTCTAATATTTATCGTAATGTTTATGTATAAATATTTTATAAAATAAAATTATTGAATATTTACTATATTATTAATTGTTATATATTATATGGTTAATTATTATTATAATTATAATTATTGTTAAGAATGTTGGGATATTACATAAAAATAACAATTTACATAAAAGACGATCCTGTCTGAGATAAAGAAACCTCAGAAACGCTCAATACATACATATATACGGATTTGAATCATTTTTTATATATAAAATTATAGAAGTAAAAATATCAAAATCAATAAATTTAAATATTACATTTTTTTTGTGTACAAAACGCATATATTATTAGTATGTTTTTACCCTAAGCACAAACTAAATTCTTTTAATATTTCCTAGAATTATAAGTATTATAAATGCTGAAAATAAACGTTATTCACCACCGTATTCAAATTTTGAGAATGAAATTTTTTATTTCGAGGTAGTTAGGCATAAAACAAAATGAACCTCCAAACTCCAAAACCAGTAAAATACTGAAAAAATGTACAGCCATTTTGTTATTATTTTTGTAGTAATAAAATTTACTGATTTTTAATCATTTTTTATTTACTTTTTTTTTTTTTAATTATCGGCATTTTATAGGTCAGTAAAGATGATTTAAATAAATTTTATTCAGCCTTAACAAAAAAGTGAAAAACTTGGCATTTTTCTAATAGTTTCCGTGAAATATTTATTATTATACTCATTAAAACAACGATGTGTGTAATATTATTATAAATGTATTGCACAATTTTCGCTATAATAAAATATATTCATTGGGTACTGTGTCAAGTGTCCAGAAGTCGAGTCTTACAAAACTCATTTCTTACAACCCAGGAACAAACAAGATTTTAGTTAGTTTTCTATAAATATATCTCGTTTGGTGGGACTAAAAAACACCATTTATGCATAATATACTTTTTTCGTGAATTTGTATAAGGGATTAATAAAAGTAGTTATATTATGTAAATAAATAAAAAAAGTTTACTATACAAAACGAGTATTTATTTTGAAACGTTTATAGTGTATACACTCCAGAAAATTGGGATCATACTAACAAATAATATGCAATCACCTTTGCACGTTCATTGCAAAACGTTACAGATATTGAGATATATGAGTAAACCAATCGTATTTTTTAATCGTAAATCGTACACCGTTACATGCCGGTATCCAACGGTACTAAGTTTATTAGTTTATAAAAAATGACATTATGACTAATAGCTTTTCGAATATACGACATTAACAAAATTTGGCTTTATAAGAATCGACTTCTGGACACACGACACGGGTTTCTCTTATTGTCATATCCAAGTATACTTATAGCGCGTGAATGTACCTAAATTGCCTATATGAAGCGCCATGTGAACTTCGTGTCGCGAATTATTATATATTGTAAATTTATAACTTATAAGTACTAACCATGGTAGATTATTATCTACCGTGATAATAACAAAATGAAATATATATACTTTATTTTGCGTTATACATTTAAAATAAACTATATGATTCGTCAGAAAATAAAGTATAATAAAATCTATTAACTAACTCCGAAAGTATAGCGCCACATTTCAAAACATACGAGTATTTTGAACAAATTTTGAATACGTTTTTGTAATAATACGTTATATGAAAAAATAACATCATGCTACTGAACCAGAGATTAGCGAAACAGGTATAATTGAGACCATTGTACAGTCATTCAAAAATAACAAAGCGTCGGGGAGAACGATATCAACTAAAAATCGCAGGTATTCTACTAATTACATAAATTCACCAATTAATATAAAATATATGGTCAAGTGAAAAAGTACCGAAGCATTAGAATAAAGCAATTACATGTATAATTTTTAAAATATTATTGACCCAGCCAAATTTGAGAACTATCGAGGCATTATCCCTTCTGGGTGCAACACATAAGGTACTGTCCCTAGTTATCTTGAAAAGGATTGAAAAATATGAATTAGATATTATTGGAGAATATCAATCAGTGGCGGATTTAGTTCTTTGCTTAAAAGGGGGCCAATATTTTAAAACACATACAGTAGAAACAATCACATTTAATGTCATTGTGTTATCAGACATCAGTGCTGTCAACCGATATTTTGTAAAGGTGTATTTACCGTGTCCGTGTCATATCGTGTCCTGTTATAATATACTTTTAGAAAAAATTGGAAAAAAAGTATTTACGCGTACAGTTCAAAAAGTCTAGGGGGGCCATGGCCCTATGGCCCCCTAAACGCCGCTACTGATATCAGTATGGTTTTATGAAAAGGAAATCGGTAACTGACTACATCTTCACCTTAAGGCATACAAGTATAATGGAAAAATATTATGAATATGACAAAGAACTTCACTTACTGTTTGTCGACTACTATTAAGCCTACGGTTGTATCAAACTGTGTATTGCATTGAAGAATTCCGTTATACTAATAAATTAGTTAAATTAATCAAAATATGTAACTCAAATACGTCTCGTAAAGTATGTTTCCACGAGAAATTATCATAATAATTTAAGGTGAAAATTGGTTTAGAACAAGGGAACGCTCTGTTGTCCTTTCTATTTAACCTAGCTCTTGAAAAAGTAATAAGGAATGTGGCAGAGAAACGTTGCATTGAAATTCTATGAAATGCATAATGAGCTACGACAGAGAAATGAAAAACAGCTTAGCTTGGCAAGACTGGAGGATTCCCTGGACAGGGATAGATGAAGAAGCTTAGCGGAAGCTGCTAAAAGCCATAAAGGTTTATAAGGCATTAAAAAAGAAAAAGAAATAAGTAAAAGATATAATCTGTTATGAATGCATTTCACTTGTTGGTCAAACCTACGCGAACTATGTAATTTTTCGTTTCTTAAGCTCAACATATTTTTCAATCCACCTTTTAACTTTTATGTACGTAATAATTTGTTACAAAATTACTTATAATGTAATTTGTCGGTACAGGTATTTAAGTAATTATTAATATACATAGCTATATGATTGATTTATAACTAAGTTTATAATAAAAACAAAAAATAAAGCACGTATATTTAGTTTTTAAAGAATATTTTTGTATCATTAAGTACCTATATATCAATAATCAATACAGCATTTTAAAAATTTCACAAAGAATATTAGTGTTTTAAGAATACAAATCCATGTTCTATGTGATAACGTCTGGGAAAAATGTTTTTACAATAGGAAAATAAAAACTCGATATTTTTAAACAGTAATTGTCCATTGTTATATTAATCAATACAATAGAATTCACTAAAGAAATAAACAGAGTAAGAGTATTATAAAAATTTAATTAGAAAAAAATATAATAAAATGAATATTGCCATTTTGGTTCCACGGATCGTATTAGAGAATACTTATATAAAAATGTACCGTCTATCCGTAGCATAATAGGTTTTCCTTTAGGTTTATTTTACAGAGAGGTTGTGAAATTATTAAAGCGTGTACATCTACTTCTATAAACAATACTCATTTATATACGTTATAATTAGGGCCGATATTTATATGCTTTTGCATATTGTTATTGGTTGGTTAAAAAAATAGCTAGTTTAACCAAAATGTGTTTCATGACTAGGGACCGGATTTATATGCAAATGCATATATATATATATATTGAATAAGCTTTTTAATATCTGATGAGCATTGTCCCCGGTTTAGATCATTCTTATTAAAATAACACTAATTTTATTTTGCATATTTCAACGTTTTTACCTATTAAATGCATATTGAATTCATATTTGTAATTTTATAGTGCACATTATTATTTATAGCACATATATTCGTTTTTCGTCGTATTTTCACGTTCACAGCCACATAATATCGATAAAATTGCGATCGGTCGTTATTTGCAAAGATAAGATTACATACTAATATCTCATAATATAGTCATATGCAACATATATATATATTTATATGATAATCGGAGGAATTTAACGTTTGAACTTCTGATCATCCAATGCAATAAGGTAAAATATGAATTCAATTTTTGTTTTCATTTTTTATTAATGTGGGCTAATACTTTATAGATTGAAGATATAGAATGTTAAATGGCGATGAAGACGACAAAATACTTTAAAAGCTTTTTTATACTTTTTTTAATACTGTATTAATTAATACTTAGTTTTACATAATTTTACATAATACATTTACATATTAATACATTTTACATATTTTTACATCATTTTAAGTGCATATTTAAGTACATATTTAAAAATAAATACATATTTTATAGCATATTACAGCATTTTTAGAAGCATATTTTGAGGATTTTTTGTGCATATAAATCCGGTCCCTATTCATGACCTAACGATTCTATAAACAAACTTTTATTTTGCATATTTTGCCATTTTTGAATTTTTAGGGCATATTTTAGGATTTTGTACATTTTAAAGTAACTTTCAACTAAAAAAAAATCGATAATTACAAAATAATTATTTAAAATGTATAATTTTATAAATATCAACAGGCGAATTGATAACTTTATTACCAATGTTTTAGATAAAATATTATTAATTTGGTTTTATGGTTTTCAATTTATTAATAATACGAGATATGACAAATAATGTAATCTATACATTTTACAGTTTATTTTATGGATCGTGAAACAATGCCATTCAATAAATCAAATTAAAATAAATATTTAAATTTAACATATTGAAAATTTTAAATTATAATATTATAAATGATGTAAAATATTTTTGTTGAGATTAACTGTAATAACTAAAAATAGTAATAAAATACAATTTTCAAATTTTCTTAGGTTTTTTTTAAAAATTTTTTTTTTAGAGCATATTTTAAGGGCATATTTTGTTAATTTTTAGCGCATAACTGCATACATATTTGATAGGTTTTTAAGACATATAAATATCTGCCCTAGTTATAATCCACTATTTACGCGTATTATATCTGTATACGCGTTATAGAGTGACGCACGTATTTGTTGTTGAACAATGATTCTCACGTTTGTATATATACACATATAGTTAAAAAAAACGCCGGAATACGATCGAATATGTAAACTATTAAGTCAGCCGATTCGTCTGAGTAGCGGTATTCGGGATTCGTCTGCAATTACTGACCCGCTTCAAATAAAACTTCAGCAGCAACAGCAGCAGCAGCAATTAAAAAACCATCAAAATCACCAACCGCAGTTGAAAATACAACAAAAGAACCAGCTGATTCGACAGCAACAACAATATAACATCCTGGGTAGGAAGATATCGTCGTCGTCGCAACAAAATCGGCCATTAACGACTAATAACAACGCGTTTGGGTTGCAAAATCTCAACCGTCGGACAAATTATCGCGTAAGAATTTATCATGGCAATCATCGTTATATTGTATCCAAGTAGTCATCACTCATCGTGTTGATGACGATGGGTGGTGGATATGTAGTGTCTACCTTTCGTCATCGAGTAGTGGAAGTGTTGATCATACGGTAGATATATAGTTGATTTTAATAATTTAAAAAACTTTAGGTACTATAGATACGACGAGTTTCGAATAAAATATTTGTTCACTCTCCGTTTTATCAATATTTTTTATACGTTATTTTAGAATTAGTTACACAGTCACGTGGAAAACTAACAGTGAAAACTCGTAGAGTATAATATTTAATGTGTAAATTTGTAATGTTTTGGTTTTTAAATGTCTATTAAATAATAATAATAATATCAGCTGGTGTTCATAAATAATATTATTTTCACGGGTAGCCGTAGCCGTGATTAAATTTACCACCATCAAAAGGTTTAAATTTAATCAAGTGCTAAATTTACCCATACTACTACAAATAGTTTGTCAAAATCTGCGCCAAGGCAATGTTTACACGTTATATTCTATACGTAGTGAACAACGACATTGTACAGTGCTTTTATCCTATTAATTAAACTACATTAATTCCGGTATTTGTATATCCAAGTACGGCAGTTTACAGATCCATAGCACGAAGATAAATTTAGTGTTGATTATAATAATACTTATTTATGTACCTATATAGATGTTATATATACGTATAGTTTAATTATGATTAGTATTGTCACTGTGCAGCAGTACATATGTTATATTAGTAGAAACTATAGAACACATCAGCGGTATATGCATATAATAAATAATATAGTCAGCACACCGAAGTATGTATACCTATTTTATTTGTATATAAATTAAAGGATGCTTCTATATAGTGATGGTGATGGCCGATCGGATTTGATGTGTATTATACTCGTATATTTATATAAGATACTTATACTGCAGCGTTAGTAAATAATATTATTTATTATTTACGTAATATGTCACTGTATTTTCGTGTTTCTTCGATGAGTGTATAATAGTCGAGTAGTCGAAAATAGTTCGGGAGCCAGTGGCGGTTATAAGGGGGGACTATAGCCTATAGGTGGATTGCCCCCCTCCCCATTGAATTTGATATTTTTAAATTTAGTATACCTCTTCCTAACAGCACTGACTTGTGTCATGTAAGTTACTATTTATTAAACTCGGTCAGTCGTGTACAGCGTAAACGAGTAAACGTGTAAATGTAAAAAAAACAAATAAACGTTAAATAAATAGTAAACATGAAAACGAGTGTACAATGAGGAAAAATAAATCCTTTTTCAATAAAAATAAATAAATAATAAAGAATGCATACGCGCATACGATCTGTCTCTCGGTCAGCGTTAAAGTAAACACCTGCATATACCGACATAGCGCGTCAGCCGACCGTAATAAAACGGGAAAAGAAAGTAGTCACCAGATGGCGCTGCGACACAACAGAGGATGTGGCAGAAAGGCGCGTATAAATAGCGGTCCAAAACTATCGGACCGCTTCAGTGTAGTCACGGCGGTCAGGCGTGAACGACGTAGTTCGCGTCTAACTGCGGTGTATTTGTGCGCGCGCGTGCGTGTGTGTGCGTGTGCGTGCGTGCATGTGTGTGTGTGTGTGTGTGTGTGTGTGTTCGAAACTGACTGCTATTTATAAGCGCCTTTCTGCTACGCCATCTATGTTGTGTCGTGGCGCTATCTGGTGACTACTTTCTTTTACCATTTTATTGTTATTTCGTTTACGTTCCATGCACGTTGTTCTTCCTTTTTCTACATCTGCATTTCGTCTTGGTACATTAATAGATTTTTCTTCTTGGTTATTACTCATCGACGTGGATATTTCATTGGCAGAGGGGGTTGGCTTCAATTTTGCCCCCCTTGAACATCATGTATAACCGCCACTGTCGAGAGCGTGGTTAATATTCAATATATAACAAATGCTTTTTTACAAGCTAGTAGCTTATAACCATAATTGTAATAATAATAATGTTATTATTCTAACGAAAGAATATAGAAAATTATAGTTGGTTGTCAATTAGAATTTGTTAATTTTATACGTATTAATTATTACTTAATTATTATATACGTAATATACTTATAGGTACATGTAGTAAAATGGTATTTAGGTGGTGGACAACTAATAATCGTAGAAATTACGTAGAGATTTTTTCATGCGTGGTATTTAAACAATTCTTATGATTGTCAGTTACATCTTTCTTTTTTTCGTGAGAATGCCATTTAATTTTTCTATGTATGTTTTGTTTCAGTACGATGATGAGGACGACAAAATCAAAATGGCTGAACAAGAACATCAACAGCGACAAAACCACATTTTACAGCCGGCAGTGATAATGGGAACGGCACGCGACAAAGATGAAACCATCAGTGGCATGTTGGCCGATTTCAGCCGGTCAATTGGTAATTACCGATTTTATAATTGTATAGTTTATTATTTGTTTTCACATTAAAAACATTTTTAATAAAAACAATTTTACGAATTTTGAGTTAATGAAAATATACAATTTTAATCGGATGAAAAATATGTCTATACGTATTGAATATTTTTAGTACTAGGCTACATATAACGTCAACTGAAAAAGAAATAAGTGATAAATATCAAAAAATATGAAATTCAACTGTGTTATGACTTATTACTTATATGAATATATAATTGTTCTAAGGATATTTTGTACTTAAAAAATTATAAACATATTTTATGTAACCGTCTGTAACCTTCTGATACTTTGTCACTACTATTAGATATTAAAGTAAAAAGTGATTCGTTGTAATATATTTAAGACAGAAATATTTTGTTCTGTTGTAGCTAATATAAATGGCGATAGCAGTGGATTGACGAAAAATTCTACGTTTAATAATAGTGGACTAACAAGAAGTGATGATAAATTTAGCAATAATAATAATAATAATAATAATAACAAATTTGATCTTCTACCATTGTCAAACGAAAATCCGTTACTTCAACAACAAAAACAGCAGTACCAGCAGCAACAGAAAACTCAACCGGAACAACAACAGAAACCGTATCAACAAAATAATTTTGCTGACAGTGGGGGATTTACCACCGGGGGTATGTCCCAATTACGACGTTCTCAGTCCATAATCAGTCAAAACCTTCGTGACCAACAATACCAGTTATATTGCAGTGGCCCATCTCCTCCGCTTTTTCAACAGTTGCAAGCACAACAACATCAATTCGGTGAAACCGCTGCCACTCAACTAGAGCAGCAAATCGTGAGTAATACTTACGGATCGATGGATGACGCCGTATTATACGGAACAAAACCGCCTGCAAACCACGCAAGACAGACACAACATCAGCAAGTGTTCGTCCCCACTCAACAACAGTATCCGACCACCACTATCGACACTACCAAGAATTTACAGACTGACATGAATTATTTATCATTGGGGGATACCGGAAATACTGTTCTAGGACAACAGTTCTATAACAGACAAGATGGTAACGAGTTTGACGGCAGTATTGTAGATGACGGCACTCGGTTCAACTCCCAACAACAGACATATCAACAACAGCAAGAAGTTTTATATCAACCTTATCAACTAGAATACGTTACATATCAGCAACCAAAACAACTTCTATACAATCAACTGCAACAGCAACAACAACCACATCAGTTGCAACAACAACAATGTAATCAAATACAACAACCACAGCTGCAGCAATTGCAACAACCACCCCATTTGCAGCAATTACAACAACAACAACAACAACAATCACAGTTTCAGCAGCAAAAGCAGAAACAACAACAACAGCAGCAGCAGCAGCAGCAACAACAACAACAACAACAACAACAAAATCAACAACAGCTACAGCAACTACAACAACAAAATCAATTACAACAACAAAATCAACAACAACTACAACAAAATCAACAACAACTTCAGCAACAAAATCAACAACAACAAAGTCAACAAGTACAACAACAACAACAACAACAACAGCAGCAGCAAAATCAACAGTATCAAAGCCTTCCAAATCAAGACCAACTTCAACCTAAGTCGATGACAATTGTCGACGATAATTCCCAATATTACATCGCTGAACAGCAACAACAGCATATGGCGGGCAACAATTATACACAAAACGTACCCGACTCAATTCATAGGGGCAAAATGATCAATTCAAGTGGTGTGAAATACAACAACAACAACGATGCGACAATAACGGAACATTCTTTTACCGCTTTTAGACCTTTACTACAACAACAGCTGCAGCAGAGGGATGTAAGTATAATAGACATGTTTTATCTAAATGAGTACTTTTTATCTAATTATAATGAAGTTTGATTGGAATATATTACATTGTTTTTTGTCTTATTTTATTGTACTAAAAACCAAACGGCGTCCTCATTAAAGCAACAAGAAAATGGAAATAACTATTCTTCACAACACCATAGTACTTTGGCGGTGAGCTCCGGGACCAATACGGCTAATGTCACGGTATTGCTAAATTCAACTACCACTGCGAACCAGCAACAGTCCGGTAACAAATCATTGACGACGTCGACAGCACTTAAATATTCGCCAACGACACAACAGCAAACATTGATTTTGCACCGTGAGTAGTTTATTATTATTATTATTATTATTCATTTAGCAGTATATAGTTACTTATATAGTGTATAGTGTATGTTGTGTTAGTATTACACTGCATCGCCTATGTCTAAGGATAATATCGTTGTTTCGATAGAGGAGAGTCTCTAAAATATAATTATAGAAGAAATATATATGAATATAGTATAGATTACAGATAAGTGACACATTTGTAAAAAAAAATCTATATATAATTATAAACATTTAAATAGACACATATCCTTAATCTAACAAATGTTATATAATATCAAATTAGTAATAATGAAAATAATAAAATAATATTTAATATAATTTATGATATTAGTATGATTATTTTATAGAATTACTTTATTTGTAAATAATTATTCCTTTACTAATTATTTAAAATAACAAATTGTTGATATTTATATATATATATGTATAATGTATATAAATATATATATGAGTATACAGTTATATCGGAAGCTTTACGAATAATCGTAATCAAGTTATTAGATAGCTGTGATAGTATTTATTTTTGAAAATATTAAATTTTCAGATCTTGTATTAAAGTTACCGATTTCTAGTTGTATTAAATTTGTTTGTGATATGTAATAATATAATTTTTTTTTTGTAATATAATATTGTTTTACAGTTAATATTTTATTTTCGGAGTCTAAATGTTTACTTGAAAAAGTACGGATTTGTGATATACTATTTTTAGAGGTATCCTGTGCAAACTGTGTGCAATTAATTTAGGTTTGCGCAGCTCCTCCCCAGACTACTATAGCAGACAATTTCGTCTTCAATAATTATATTTTCGTTACACTTCGAACAGTTAGACATTTTCGTAATTTTAATTAAAGAGCGGATTATTATACGTTAAATACACAATTTGTCCTTGAATGAAATATTATAACGTAGAAAAATGAACAGATTGTTTGTAACAGATGACTTAATACTATATATTAATTGAAGCGGTAGGAGGAAACGGGTTTCAGTAAACATTTAAAATACTATCACAGAATAACGAGAATAGTATATAAAAACGATGATACGTTTCTTTGGCAGCATCAGCGTCAAAGCAGAACATACCAGTCGGAACGCCTAGAGGTCCCCTATTGTTAGGTGGTGGTGGTGTTGGTCTCGGACTCAGAGACTTGACTGCATCACCGTCGGACACGCTCAGCGAACCGGACTCAATACGCTCATCGTCGTTGCGAGGTAGCAGCGGCCGAGACAGCAGACGCCGGTTACCTGACCTGCCGCCTCCCGAACAGGAGATGGCCGTACCGTGGCCTACGGCCGCAAATGCCAAACGTCGCGAGCGTATAATGCACGCCATGATGGATAAGTTCAAGTGAGTTTGGTCGTCAAACACTGGAAACGTAACGTGACGCTGATAACGTAACTCTTTGCACGCAGGCCGTTCTCTTCGTCGAGGAACGTCGCAAATATGGACAGTTCAGTCGTTGGTTATGGTTACGGTGCCGGGAGTGGCAATAAATTCGCGATCAATCGACCCGGTAGCATGAGCGAGACCAATTTACTCAAGTATCGGTCACAGAAAGATGGCGGTCCAATGTCGGCGGTGAGACCGGAATCGGCGTTGGGTCTTTTGCAAGGTACGTTGTTCGATTTTTATTACACATTTTTTTTTTTCATTGTAGAATTAAACTTTTAGTTTTCACAACACAGTGTTTGTATATTTTAAAATAATTTTTCTCTCTGTTAATTTGAATATTTGTTCAAATTTAAGTTATGGATTACCATTTGAAAATTAAAAGTAAATGTATCGTTAAAATTAGAAAGGGAGAGAATAGTAAAACTGTATTTGATTACTTACATGTTAAAAATTAAATTTTCCTCCATTGTTTACTTTAAAAACTCATATATATATATATATATATGTGTGTATATATGCAATATATATATGCTTATGGATACGATACAAATAGGTAAGTACTTATTATAGTTACAATCGTTCCCAGATCGATCATGCGAAATTGCGAACAACGCAAACCAGTGGTTTTTTTTATTTGATGTTATGGTAACATTAGATAGGTCAAAAAAGTAATAATTTAAAAAACGATATAGTGTTAATTAATCTAAGACTAAATAATCAGCTAAAGATTGTTCTTATTAACAAAAAGTACAGATTTGATAGATTTAAATATTTTTCCTGATGACGATCACTGATCAGAAACGGTAAAACTAGTTTTGGCGACCTAGCAGGCCAGTTTTACACTATCCGTTTTTCTGTCGTCCATTGAAATTAACAGATAGGATGAAATGATGAACGTTCTATTCACACGGCCACATAAACAATTCGTTTTCACAACAATTACGGCCAATATGAAAACGAGAGTATTGGGTGGAGAACATAAATGATCTAAAACGGATAAATGTTGAGACGGTATCGGCCCGTTTATTTCTGTGTTAGTTATCAAAACGGATTGTGTGTAAAAATTTAAGATAATCGATTTCAATATCGCCCGTTTTATTAACGCGTTTCGTTTGTTTGAACGGACTTCAGAAAAACGGATATTGTGCAAATACTATCGTACACGTGCATATCGATTTTATATATATCAAATCAAATTATAATAACATGTTATATCATATACGGCCTAATATTATTTTAATTTTCTAACAATTCTTATAATTAATGACGGAATACCATTGTGAACTACGATAATAAGTATGATCACAGGACGATTAGGATTGCAGCTTAGCTAGGTTATTAATTTAATGTTCATAGGTAATATAAATCTATGTTATCGAATTTTAGACGTGACAACGATAAACAATAATAATAATAATAATATATTTGCGTTTTTAATTTTTATATGACGACGGTAGTATTTTTCACGTATTTATGACTGACATTAATGCGATTTCCGTGTGTGACGGCGACTAGCCTATTGTAGGAAATAAACTGATGGACTTAATTAACGGAGTCACAGATTAGACGAATAAGATCCCATATATACAGGTAATCCGAGGTGGAGTTTCTTTAATGACACTGAAGAATTTTTCAAATATTTTTTAGGAATTATTCAAAATTATACTTTTTAAATATTTTTCCGTTCCTACACTTGCAGGTTTCGCCTTTGCCCATGTCGGCTGGCGGTGACCACATTAATTAAATAATAATCAGACCACACAGAAAAAGTGGAATTTAAAAAAAAAAAAAAATTTTTTTTCTGTTTTCTATTTATATAATTTTTAAATGTGCATCATGACAACGACGACGATTTAGTTTATTTTTGATATTGTCGGCATATAATTTATTGACTTTCTATAATCGAATTAAATAAACGTTTAAATTGATACTTTCGAAATTCCGCTGACTTCTAATGTTCTATGCGATCGGACAAATGTAATTATAAAATTACTCGTAGAATAACGTTGAAAAATAAATGACGATTTCGTGCGATTTTCTCTCAAACACGGTTATGTGTGCGTATTTTGCCTATGTCATTACGCCGTGTGTACGCCGGGCGTCATTCACGCAGTTCTGGCCGGCCTCATTAATCGTTTTTCAAGAATTATGTACCGAAGTTATTCTATCAGAGCGCGTAAACGACATCAGACCGTTGTTTCGTCTGTGGGCGGGTCTTCAATGCCTATATTCCGATTGTTGTTCGGCCCGAACACGGCAATTTTGCTCATTGCCATTGGAACAGAAATGGGCTCTATAATCGCTGAACGAAAATTTCGGTCGAAAACAGTGGGTCTTTTTTTAAAGCTCTTGTTGGTTTTGCAATTTGTACGCGCCGGGCTAAGTATTTTCGTGAAGAAATGTCGAACCACGAGTTTGACAATAACGGTCACGCGTTTTATAATCCGTCATAAAATCCCTACTAACGAATAACACGTATATAAACGAATCACCACGCTATACGCACCAAAAAGTACAAAACGTAGTCGGGCGGGGGCATGTGGCGACGTAGGTCCCCCCCCCTCCCGGAACCGTAGAGGTCAAACGGCAGCGTCGGTGGGTCGACCGTGGACGCGACCGGGTCAAAAGTTCTCGCGCTCGTCGCCGCCGGTGGTGGCGAGTAGCGGTGGTTATTGATCATCAGATACGAAGGCGGCGGTGATGCCGCGGCGGGCGAGGCGGTAAGCGGGACACAGTGGCGGTGATGTCGTCACCGCGTAAACTGTTTATTCGGTAACAATGAGCCGTTTCGATATCAGAGTAATAATAACAACAATAACACGTAGCGTCGTACGTATATAAACGTATAAAACATAATAATATACAGTATTATATGTACCTATATAAGCGAGAGGCGTGTACGCATAATATATTATAATAAAAATAAAAAATAAAAATATTGTACGTCCTATTGCGCACGCGCTGCCCTCCCATGCCGGGCACCGGGACGAGAGAACTGTAATATTACGCGTATTTACGCGTAGAGAGAGCGGTGCGTGCCGCGGTAGTAGTGCGACGTACTACGCGTAACACGCCCGGCGGGATACTCGCGAAGAATAAAATCGTTAGCCCCCGCCGTTGTTCCGTCGCCGGATGACGTGTGCGGCTAACGCTCGTAGTAACAACAGTAGTACCGTTGACGCGGCCGCGCGACCGTAACCGTTTAAATCGTCCTGTACTCAGTGGTTTCTCTATATAAAACAATAATAATAATAATATTATTATTATTATTGTCTTCGTCACCTGCGCTCGGCCGGATCGGGCCGTGTCGGTCGTCACCGTCGTCACCGCAGTGGTGTCACGTCGTAACGCGGACTCGTCGTGCACATGCCCGCTGCGGCCGTAGCAGCAGGCGCCGTCGACGGTGACAATAACGCACCGTCGTCGGCGGCCGCGCGAAACACGTCCGCCGCGCACGGCCGGCGCCGCCGCCGCCGTTGCAGCGTTCGCCCGGGACGCCGCGCCGGACCGGCGGCGTCCGCGTGCCGCCGCCGTACCGCGTCCGTTACGCGAGGGCTGCGGGTCACCGCGGCGTATCTCCCGTCCGCGTTGAGTCCGCGCGAACGTTAAAACGCGATATGCATTACGTCGACAGGCCAATGCCGTCGCATTACTCCGCGGCCGCGGCCAAACTGCACCAGTTGCAGAGTCAAAACCACAGGGCCGGTTGGTCCGTGCCGGCCAGTTTCGGGTTGTACGGTACGTATATATGGTATACATAACAAGACGTGTAGTTTTGTGCGTAATAATGTGGAAATAAATTGAGAAGATCGGATTCGAAACATTATAGACGCTTTGCTATTCCTGCGTTCGTATTTTCAAAAAAAAAAAAAACAATCGGATCGTAACGAATGTAATTTACAATAATAAACATAAATATAAATAAACGCAAATCGAAGAATTTTTTTTTTTTATAATTAATTCTTTTAAATTTTCGCTTACCGAATTTCGAGACAATCCCGAGATCCCGGGATCGCAAAATATAAGGGCCGGGATTGCGATCTCTGTACGTGCAGTGTACGGCGCGCGCTACGTAGTTTTGCGATCGCGCTTATTGAACGCGCCCACCATAGTGCTACGTTCATCGGCCGTCGTAGGGGAGGGGGGTTAGACCCCCTAAAAACGTTTTTAAAGCCCCACTGAAATTTATAACGAAATCCTTACAAAAATCAGGATAATTTTTTTATCATAGCACACGACGACTCGTAATTATTTCGTTTTTTTTTTTACATATTTTGTCGTGGCAAATCGTCAATGCAGCTGATTCTTATTTTTATCTTTAAAATACTTTGGAGTCAGGGTTATACCCCCCGCAGCCCCCCATAAATATTTAATCCTAGTAGGATCTGGCGTGATCCTCAAAAAAAAAAAAATTTAAAATTTTTATGCGTTCTCATTTTTCTCCCGTTTGTATATTGTTTTGGAGTTATTATACTATGACACGGATGACGGTGTAAAGCACACAGACGACTAAAGACCGACGCTAATCCATTAACGATTTATGACTTTGTCAATAAAAATACTTGCTGTTTTTTTATTTTATTTTTACGCGTTTCGATATTTATCATTTTTATGTGTACGTAATATGCAATAAAAGAGATGTTTAAATTTTTTATGGGTGCGACCCACTTCTGACAATTTTCAAATTCAGATGACCCGTTCAAATCAATTTTTTTCCGTATGAAATATTGGACAAATTAACAATACGTTTTAGCGAAAATAAAAGTAATTTATATATATATATATGTATACAGAGCCGGATTAATGGAAAAATGGCCCTGGGCTAACTCAATCTGGGGGCCCTAATTTTACAACAACAAAAATTTCTTACGTGTATGCACGTTTATATGTATATTTAGTGATGCAACGAAAAAAAAAATTAGGAAGAGGTGTTATAAATCAATTAAAAACACACAGAAATTTGTACTTGATGTTATTATTTTTTAATAAATATTTTCACGTCAGAAATTAAGTAGGTACGTTACAAAAATAATGTGTTAAACAATAACATTTAATAATAATAATATTAAAATAAATAATTATAATAATAATAATAATAATGATAATAATAATAATAATAATAACAAAGCGAATATACAAATAATGGTTTATGCAAAACATTTTTTTCTGGCTTTGCTTGATGCAAATGTGTCCAAAACATCGTTGAATATGAGTTTTTTGTACATGTAATTTTCAATAGATATATTTATTTGTTAGCACGTTTAACCTATTTTCAATATGCACTGACCTCAGTCGATTTTTAATAAGAGCCAACTTTGAAAATGAGCGCTCTACTTTACAATTAGTTAAAGGTATTGTCAGATATAATCTCAATGCAATATATACGCCTATACACAGGGTCGGACTGGCCCACGGTATTAGCGTGTAATCGCACGGTGGGCCTTCTAAATATTAATTTAATTGATTAAATATTATTCTATTAAGGCGTTTAAGATCACTTATGGGCCAAGATCTTCTTGAAGCGTTAATACTCATAAACTGCGAAGCTGATATTATTTCATGAATGGGTGTAGCTTATTTGTTAAAGTTGTACTTTTAGTTGAAGACGTTTTTTTATTTACAATACATTAAATTATAAATTATATTATGGTATATAATGAACGAGCGTAGGGAGCGAATTTTTTTTTTTGGTTTGGTGGGCCTTTAAAACTAATTTGCACGGTAGGCCTTTTTTAACCAGTCCGACCCTGCCTATAAATTTGGAAACACAAATGATAGTCCCAAAATTATTTTGGGGCCCCTATTCTTTAGGGGGCCCCGGGCTATAGCCCTCTTAGCCCCCCCTTAATCCGGCTCTGTATGTATAGAGTAATAATGTTGTACGAAGTATGATTTATTTGGTAAACGTACGTGAAAAATGACCGAAAATCCAAGATTATATGAAAAAAAATTGGAAGGAAACAGCGTGTTTTTATTGCTTTAGCAGAAAGTGTTAACTGGTTTTTTTTTTTAAATAAAAAAATCCGGAACTCCATATTAAAATATTTACGGTCGAAACTCATTTTTATTGAATTTTCTTCATTTTTCAAGTTTCAAGTTAGAAATGTTCATCTCGATTAATATAATAATATTATTTTTCAGCTCGTGTTCTTCGTGCGAAAATTTTTCGCGACCCATCAAACATTTTATTGCCATCCACAGTTTTTGGAACATCCGTAATAAAAACTATTGTATTTTTAGTAATTTGTAGAAAAAATACGTCACGCGAACCTTTGTACGTCGCATTTAATACTTGAACTTTTCTTCGGTTATTATTATTATTATTATTATTATTATTCTCGAATAATAAAAGAGAAAAAACTTTAAAAGATAACAAATTGAAATATATTTGTAACCCCAGCAACTCATACGGAATACTCATTACGAAATGAATAAAGCAAAAACCGTTAGACAGACCCCAAAATTATGATGGAAGAATGCAACAGTCGAAGTGACATTTAATATTTTTAACAGGGAATATTGAATAGGATTTCTATTAGGATTCTATTCTATTCTATTCTAGGATTTCTGAGGGCAGCCCAAGTACTACTTTAAGGGCTGATAAGCTGAATGAAAAAGACGATCGAACAAATATCAAACAATGCACATTTTCTTATTATTATTATTATTATTATTTAAATAGAGTTTAAGATTAGGCACGCGATAAAAAGCGTTGTAAGAACCGTTCCGTTTTTCGGCATTGTGTCCCGATAAATTTGAAACAGAAGGATTTTTATCCCGTTTTTTTTTTTTAATCTATAATAGGTCTTGTTTATTTTCATTTTTTTAAAATTCGTATATAATTAGAAAAATAAACAATTAATTTTAAGACGCATTCTAATCGCGTGCAGAAAAACAGAATCGTCTTACTAGACTTTTTGAAATTTTTTCGTTATATAAAATTAATAAGAATTTCAAACATTACTACGTGTGCTGACATTCAAGAGAGTTACGAGAATATTCGTTTAAATTTATAAAAATAATAATTCTCGATAGATAGAACCAAATAAAATTCGTACCATTGAATTCTGCGTGAAATAAGCCGAATTTCTAAAAATGACGAGCCACGACGAATGCGAGCATTAGAAAAAAAATAATAAGGCAAACGCGTCGAACTCCGGGCCTTACTGATTATTATTAAATAGTATCGATTTGTGCAACGACGATATCGTTTCTACTCGTATATTACTCCTTTATAATTTTTTTAAAAATATTTTCAATACAAGCATAACGACCGCAATGTCGCGCCTGTCCCACGACGACGATAGTTTTCGTACGATAATAATTCGCGCGCGTCTCTGTTTACGTTGCAGGTTCGAGCCTGGTAAGCAGCACGGGAGAACCGACGCCGTCCACGATCAGACATTACGGCGGTTTGACCAGGAAATATAATTCGGACAGCGGCGCCGGGGGCGTAGGCGACGAGTTGGCCGCGTGCTTACCGCCGGACTTGCGGCATCTGTTGTCGGCCACGGCGACCACGACGCTGCACGGCCGACAGACCGCGGCGGCCCAACAACGGTTACAACAGCACGGACTGCTCAGGAGTTCCGCGTCGACGGTCGCCGCCAATTCGCTGGTAAACGCCAGGAGACACCGCCCACGCCGGTTTTTTCGCGCCGTGGCACTTATTTTAATGCGTGCTCGCGTGTGTGTGTGTGTGTGTGTGTGTGTGTGTGTGTGTGTGTGTGTGTACGTGTTTGGTTTTCACAGAGCACCTCGAATGCGCTGGGTTTGTACGGCGGTGGCGGTGTCCTGAAAAAACCGTGGTCGTATCACGACGACGGCGAAATCGGTTCGTCTTTGGACCGGCGCATCGCCGGCACTGCAGGCTGCAGACAGGCGAACACGGTTTTCGGCAGTACCGGCAGCGGTCATCTCGACTCGCATTATTACCAGACCGGCGGCGGCGGCAGGACTATCGCGGCGAGATCGTCGTCCCTCGGCGGCGTCTACGACGGCAACAGCCTGCTGTATCGCTGTTCCACGAGTAACGTGTAAGTGGTCTATTTGCGCAAACGCACCGTATAAAAGTATAATCGAATACACATTTTTTGTTTTTCGTATGTTTTTCTATAAAATAAACACGTTTTGAGTCCTAAGAAAAATACACGGCCCAGTGTTGCCTAACCGTAACGCAGCAACGGGAACTAAGAACTGAGAACGCGCAGTCGGCAAACCCGTTACAAAAGGGAACGTGTTGTGTAAAATTTACTATAAAGGAATGCGAGAATGCAATGCGTGGCGAGCGGACTGTAATAAAAGAAATAATTACTCGGACAGTGGTGGGAAGTATAGGAAGGCCGCGGCGCGGAGAAGATGGATATGAGATAGTGCGTCATGATGATCAATGTGGATAGACGGCGTTAAAGAGTTATGGAATACGGTGTGTCCAAGAAGATGGAACGGATTGAAATGGTGTACGTTTGTCAAAACGACTGAGTGACTGATTGGGAGGTGACAGTTTTGGCGATAAAAAACCTGAACGGATCGTAAAACCATAGGTCAAAACTATTTCGAAAGTAAAATGCGCGGCGTAGTTACATTAAAACATTTATATATATATATATATATATATAATATTATATTTATTAAAAAGTGTTATAATATTATCGTTGTGCAGTCCCGATCATCTGGAAAGACGGTGGTACCAGAATCAACAGCAGAGACACGGTTGCAGCGGCGGAAGATTAATCAGAGGGTTGAGCGGTTCCAAGCACGTGTCCGAAGTGTACGACGACGACGACTTGATGCGGTTACAGCAAGACGACGCGTCTGTGACGGCGCTGCTATTGGACGACGTTGCTTTGGGAACTGGATACGGCAGTAGGAACACTGTAAGTGACACAGCGTGATATACAGAGAAACGTTCCTGCTTAATGGACACCTCTAAATAGCGGACACCTATCCAAATACCTTTTTTTTTTTTTTTGGTATGGGGGAGGAGGAACGGAGACAATTTCGTATTACTTATCCCGGAGGAAAACCTCTAAACACGGGACACGCTTTTTAATGGCTAAATTTCGATAATGTTTTTTATTTTAAAAAAACGTATAATTCATTGTCTAAGTTATATTTTATTATACGACGTACCTACCTACATATTTTTACTCATTATTATACTGTATGTATTATCTTATTATCATTATTGAACTAGTTGACTATGCGTCAAGGTCTTAAACGAGCTAAAATAACTGATTTTTGTTTTTTCAATAAATCCTAGTTTTTACCTCGATATTATATTTATTTACCTTTTCATAATAGTTTTAAATAACAAATATTCCATGTATTATAATAAATAATCGAACTTGCAAAATATTCATAACAAAATACGAAATAAAATATTTCATTGTAATGTATACGCATTAAACGTGCACGTAGTATATTCATCGATATACAAAATACATTTCATTCGTCGCGAAATTTCGGCGACCAAGATTGTTCGCTATTTAGAGGTTTCACTGTACACGAATAAACGATTTTCTTTTCGAATATTTTTCGTACAAGGAGGTTTTATTTCGAAATTTTTTTTTACACACAACCGTAACGTCAGTATGTTTAACGCTAAGGATATTCCTTAAATTAAGGACGACTTTTAACTGGACTGAATATACGAGCGTTAAGATTATTAACTTTTTTTTTAATAATATTTCGTAATTTTATACTTGGAAGCTGTTAAAAATTCTAATGAATCATAAATCTTAGAAAGTTGAACAGAGGTGACGAGCTCAAATGGATTTTTCAAATCTGACTCTATAATATTGAATATATGCCTAACTGCTTTGTTAATGAAACGGGAACGGAGTTAAATTCCTATTTCACTGAATGAATCGAAATACGATGATCTATCGTATAAATTAGTCATAGTGTGCCTGGAATAAAAAAATGTATGTCCTCATCAAAACCAAAAAAGCAACAAAATGATCTTCATAAATCAGTCGATGATATCAAAAAAAAAAATCCATTTTACAATTTACTTCAAAATGTCTATTTCAAAATTAATATAAAATACGGAAAACCCTTTGTTCGACAAATAATTATTTGTACGTACTCAATAATATTTTTCGACAGGATTTCCTACCGTCCAGACCGCGGTCCCGGTCTTACGGCGGCGGTGGTGGCGAAGATCCGTTGTCGATGTTATCGACCACGTCTTGGAGACATTGGCCAGACGCAGGCAACGGTTCCGGTTATCTGGGCGGTGTGTTACGCGAGACCGCCATAGGATCGTCGGGTGCGATTTTCGACCACAACGGTCACAGGCGCGGCACGTCCACAACGGCTGACCACAAGAGGTAAGAGATATCCCGTCACAATGTGTCGCAACGCGCGCGGACACTAGGAATCAACGGGATGGAGTTCAGTCGTTTTTAACGGACTGCTCCTGAATTTTTTTACTTCACCGCTCGTTTCTCTAATTACATTTTGTAATATACATACACAATGCAGTGACTGTTGTAAGTTCGTCAATTTGTTTTCGTTATATCGACCAGAGTTAGGTGTATACTAAATGCGGTAACAAATTATCGTATTGTCGGAAATGATTTTATACCGTTTTTAGTGCCGTAATAAATATTTGTTTTTACATATTGTCACACTTGATTGACGTCATTTTGTCCCCGTCGGTAATGATCAATTAATCTAGAAATCGATTTTTTTCACAAGTGGCCCGGAAAAATCGTCTACGCCCGGTAAGAATTTTAGAGACACTCCGCCCCCGGATCTGTGACACCCCCCATACAGTGAATATAATTTTTTATCGACGTGTATTTTTTAACTTCGTATTAAACCAAGGGGCAGGGGGCCCCAGAATAAAAAGATCCCAGGGGCCTTTGGACTTTGGTGTGCCAGGCCGACGCTGCGTACGTCGATTAAACGTCAATTGTAACGAAAAAAACAAACATATAGAAAAAAAGCCGCCAACCGTACTGTTGCGTCACGTTATATAGATGGGACGTGCGGCGACACAACCAACGGCAGAGGCGTTTTAGCGACGGCGGCTGCGAGTCGATGGACCTGCGTCGGTCGTACAACGATTACCACCATCCGCATTTGCAGATGACGCCGACCGCGGCGGCCATGATGAAATCGTACGGCACCGGCGGCAGCCGTCGATCGCGTTCGTGGGACCCGTCGCCGTCGCCGACGCCGAACGCGTACCTGAGCGGCGGCGGCGACGACGGTTACGGCAATTACGGCGGTTACGGCGTCGATTACGCGGACGACTACGGCGGCGATTACGATTCGATGGCCGTGCTGGAGAACGAGCACGACGAGGAGTTGCAGCGGGAGGAGAAGAAGGCCCGGATCAAGGCGGAGATCGCTCGGCGCCGTCGACAGATCGAGGACAACGTCCGGTTGCACGAGGAATTGTTGCGTTTGGCCAGGATCCGCGAGAACACCGAACACGAGTACTCGTCCTCCATGCTGCCGTCGTTATCCACTTCAGGTACATAAAACAACACTACGCACGTGTGTGTGTGTGTGTGTGTGTTTTATTCATAATATACAATAACCATAGGCGTATTTAGGGGGGGGGCTTAAGGGGTCTAAGACCCTCCTCCACTGTGTTTTTAGCCCCCCTCCAGGAATTTTAGTTCATTTAAAAAAATATTTACAAATATTTCAATGACACTATTTAAATATTTTTAGTGGAAGGGGCTACAGTCCCCCTCCCACTCAACATAATTTATCGCCCTACGCGTATGACAATAACAATAATGTTATTATAATATAATACGTTCGGCGCAGACAGCGCGCGTAACAGCAACGTGATTGGGAACTGTATACTGTTCTTAAATTAACTTTTGCATTTGAGTTAAATCTGCTGCTTCCTTCGCTTGCGAGAAATCGCGTCGGATCTAATTTAAGTCCGAAATAATAATAATAAATAAATTAATATTATTACCCGTTTAATATAATAATATTGTTGAGTTTAAACGGCTTAAACACGTGTTGCGACGATAAAACGTGTCGATGTAGGAAATACGAGTATTGCGTCGTCGACCGTAAAAAATGTCGCCGTTTTCCTAGCACCTGGAAAAACTTAGGCATTTGCTGGCGGCCATCGTCGTCTGCAATTGTCCTCTCTGACCGTTTACACACGGGTAAGGTAAAAAAAAAAAAAATTTAAAAACGTTTCCAAGTTTATACTTTTTATCGATAACATTGTTTTTCAACACGATGCGATTTAGGCCTCCCGAGTCTCCTCACTACGTGCAGCTTTTCTCGAATCTATTTATATTATTCGTGATATATTTTGGATTTGTGATGTATATAATATATTTAATATAAACATATTTATTTCCCCTGTGTGTGTGTGTGTGTGTGTGTGTGTGTGTGTGTGTGTACGTAAGTAGGCTGAAAAGTAGTGCACAAATGCTTGTAGAACGCGAACGAAATGACTTACGGAAGCGCGCTTTGTGGCAGCACTCGGTAACTACATCCCTCCTCTTCTATGCGTTTAAAAGAGTTTCGTTAACGATTTCGTTTTGAGCAATGGAAACACGGAGACGCGTTCTCACGGTACTACGTCAACGACGGTTTTTAAACGCTGAAAATGTGATTCCTACGTTGAGATTCGTGGCCGTTTATGGTGAAGATAGGTCTACTGTGAATAGATGGGTAAAACTGGTAGACCGTTGAATATCGATATCCGAATAAAGTTCAAACCCCCCCCTCAAAAAACAAAAAATTCTTTTCACTGTGTTCCGGGGTGCCAGACGAGTTTATATTGCGACCGATTATCTGAAACATAGGCGGATCTACGGGGTGTGCCGGGTGTGCCAATAGGCACACTCTAAAGTAAAAGAAAAAATATTATACAATAGGTTATAATATTGGTTATAGTAAACAAGTGTTGGATACTTAAAATATTTTGACTTTAGTGTATGGAAGAAAATTATGATGAGCTAAAAAAAATAAAACGCATAAAACGGGTGAATTTGTTTATAGCCTCATCCACTCTATATTATAAAAAAATAACTACAAAAAAGGCCGGGCACACTCAAACGTAAAACCCTGGGTTCGCCTATATTATGATCTGAAACGTCGCGATTGTCGGGTCAAATACGAGCTCGTACAGTAATCTTGCAACGTGACGACGTTCGATTCACACGCCTGGCGCGCAACCTTCGTGGAACCCGAACGGATTGAACAGATTCCGTACGCTCCCGATCGCGCTCCTTCCGTCTTTTTCCTCTACTCGTGAGAAAAAGAGAGAGACAGAGAGAGAGAGAGAGAGACCTCGAATAGGTCATCGGACTACGAAGCGATGGCAGTTACGGCGTTTTGGATTCGAGAAAACTCCGCGTCGGGGCGTTATGTGGAGTAGACCACTTAACGGCGAAAAATAAACATACAAAGCAAAAAAAAAATAAAAAAATAAAAAAAATGAGGTAACGAGTAGCGGGGTTCTGTGGATGACGCTTAAGTGAACCCACCAAGTTATGACCATTAGTTTCGAAATTACGAAAAAAAATAAATAATAATCGATTTTGACGAAATCGCGTTTTCACCGTTTTCGATGTGATTTTTCGTTAGTTTTTTTCCGACGCTTCGAAAAAAAGTGCTGAGAAAACCGAAAAATGACTTATCTAAAGTACCGACTGGATGCAATTCTCCGGAAAATGGTGCTACGCGTAAAGACCGGAGCGCTCTTTTTTTTTTTGGGGGGGGGGTTACAGACATCGTTGTAAAACCAATACGTTCCTCGCTCCGTTCAGTATCTAAAATATCGTACTTTTATATTTTACTTTTCACAATTTTATTACGTTATTGCGTTCGTCGTCCTATACAACAAGCGTGCGCATTACGTTTCAACCTACACACACACACACACACACACACACACACACACACACATTTATAATGCGTATATATTATTATATATGACACGCTGTGCGCGTTTGACTGGCGTTACGGGAAAGCGTGACGGCGGCGTATGTACATAATATCATACAGGTGGTTGCTGTTACGCGAGACGACGGCCGATGACGGAGGACGAGTGTCAGGTGTTCGCGCGCGCGGCCGAGAAGATGGCCGAAGAACGGTCCATGGAACGGATCGCGTCCACGTTCCGGTCGGCGGCTGCGGCGGAGGATTACGCGCGGCAGGGCGGCGGCGGCGGCGGCGGCGGTGGTTTTTACGACGATTTCGGTATGACCGTGGTCGGCGATTACTGCACGTCGTCGCCGCCGCTGTTACACGCCATGCCGTTGTTGTCGGACATGCCGACCAGGAGCCGGAGGCTGTTGGAGAACCTGGGCAGCACGCCGATAGCGACGGATCCGGCCGTGCTCGTATACGGCGAACAGAAAGCCGCGCAAAAAAAAGTCAACTTCCTCGACGTCCTACAATAATAATAATAATAATAATAATAATAATAATAATAATAATAATAATAATTATAATAACGATATCTCCTGCGCACATTCCCCGTCTGCGCAGTGCCGCAACTCGCGACCCCCGAGGAGGGCGTCGAGCTGTATTTCGAGGCCCCCGTCTATCTAAATAATACACTTACGAGCGTTCGTGGCAAAAGTCAAGAGATTTTTTTTTTTTTTTTTTTGTCTTTCTATAACAGGACTGTATATATATAATATATATATATATATACTATAACTGTTGTTTTTTGCGTACAAATTTTATAAAATATCGTTAACGATCTTTGATCAGTATTATAAAAAGTCTTAAGGGATTTGTAAAAAAAAAAAAAAAAAATCTATAATACATATACATATTGAAAGCCTACTTAAAATTATATAAAAAAAAAAAAAACCATTAATGTTTTGTAATTATAGGTATAAATCGCTCGTAACGTTCTGAATTAATATAATCGGAAATAAGCGTTGGGGTCCCATTAATACTTTTTTTGCCCTAGACCTCTACAACTCTAGTTGCGGCATTGTCCCGTACGTACTCTTTATATATGAAATATATTTGTATAAATAAATACAAGATCTGTTTGACTGGTGGCCGGGGGTGGTTGACACGCACATAATATTATTTATACCCGTTATAATAATAAATTAATTACTATTAGTATTATAACATTTATAACTATAGAGACCGGGGATTTATTAAAATCCTAAAAATAAGATGCTCTATAATTTCATTTTAGAATAATCTTTTATACGCATAAATATTCTTTTTTTTTTGAAAAATATACGATGTATTAAATACCGTGGAAAAAAAAACGAATAAAAGTAACATTTTATACAAATTATGAGATAATTGAATTAAAAAAAAAAAAATTTTGATATATTTCATTTGAAGTGTACCAAAAAAAAAAAAAAAATAAAACATTATGTGCGTAATATATTACGTATAGTAAAATCAATATAATTTCGGTATTATGAGCTGAAAATAATAATATAACGTGTTCAAAAAATAAAAATAAATTAATTTACTAAATAATATTGATATATCATCGCGCGTTCGAGTTGAACCGCGGTGAAATTCACCCGATCTATAATCATGACGTCCAGGGAGGGTAGAATGACTAACGGACGTCACAATTCTTTTTTTTTTTTTGTGAAATGTTCAAATATCGAACCCCAATACATTCCTAAAACATATCATTTTGCACGAAATATTCTCGAACCTATGTTTTTCTACGCGCTAAAAGTGTTTGTACAATCAGTTCATAGGGGAAAATGAACGCGTCGTCGAAAAAGCTCGTCCAATCGGTGCCGCTGCGTACTCCCAGTGAAAATATGTAAAAACATAAAAATCCGGTCTCTAATAAAAATAAATACATGATCGGTGTTGGACTGGTGGGGTTGAGCGATCGAGACGCGCGCAATATAATATTGTTTATATACTTATAATAATAATAATAATAATAATAATAAATGTATTATTATATAAATATTATAACTGACAAGACTTGGCGTATGCGTGTATTATATAATATAACTATATAAGGAATCCCTCCGCGCGATAATAATTTTATTATTCGTGCGCAAATATGCACGTATTTACAACGGCAATTCGTTGTCGTGATGTTTGTAATTAATTAGTGTTAAAAAACAACGACTGTTTAATACATTTTTTTTTTTTTGTTGTTGTATTCGTAGTTGTGTGTTACGTTTCCGGCGATTACCACAAATACGGTTTTGTTTTTTTCGACCGTGGACGTTTTATTACTAATTGTGTAATACCTAACTATATATGGTTCGGATGTTGACGCCTTTGAACGGTCGAAGAAGAAAAACAGACGTATTAACGAAAATACCACAAAAACGTGTCGAAATTATTGAATTTTTAATAAAATATTGTAATTTACAATGTAGGTACGTAGGCGTTATAATCGACATTTTTTTATGCAATCTGTTTTTTTTTTAATTCAATTTAGCTGTAGTATAATATTGTAAAAATATTTTTTAAACAATATTATTGTAGACGGTTGAAAAGAGACCGCAAAAACTCGTCAACGTCCGAGCCATATAGTTATATCATATTACGTTGTATTACGTCAATAATATTGGTACGCGTCGCGTTGCTAATTATTCATTTTTATACCGTCGAACGTATAAATGTAAGTACATTACAATGTAATATCCACTGTAAACGTGTCAGAAATAGTGTATTATTTAATTTCCACAAAAGCAATCACACTGAGTCGGTTCAAAGCGATTTGTTTCAATTCTACGAGAAAATATTTTTAATTAACAATACAGGTATTTTTTTTTTCTATTTATAATATATACACTACGTGCAGTTTATTCGAATGAAAATACAATAATATTTAAATCCGGTTTAAATTTAACGTAGATAAAGAAATCGCTGCGTTTCGTGTAAAATTCCTTAGGACTTAAGAGCTGTTTGACGGTGAAACGTCGTAAACCATTCGATTTTATATTATCTTAGGAACCCGCTGTTAAACAATTTGTATAAAGCTGATAGCGTAGCTTAATATACGATAATATAATCGTACAATGCGTTTGGAACGAGTCTGACGCGTAATTTATTCGACGATATTTCTACAAGTAAAAAATAAAAATAGAAAATACTTTTTTATTCTACGAATAATATATATATATATATTTAAAATTCCTAAAGAATGTTCAAATTTTTACTCGGAGTGTAGATTAAACGTTATTATTATTATTATTATTATTATTATTTATCGATCCGTTCGTGTCGTAATTCGATTATTTCGTGACATTTTTGTATTAATAGTTAAATATTTTAAGGTTTATCTATCGTATCACCGCTCATGAAGTTCCTCGCGCATAAAAAAAAAAAATTGTTATTACATGTTTATTCGTCCAAACCCCTCACACGCCCAATATCGTTTTTTTTGTTGTTTAGCATAAATTGAATACGTTTATATTAAGGCTTCGATAAGGTCGTTATGTAATATTTAATTATTTACGTGCGGACAGTATAATTTACACATCATATCGTATTATTACATTAAGGACATTGTATTATTATACACATATCTTTCTAAATTCTTATTGAGCAATTTTACTCTACGGAATACGTTTTGTTTAAGTAAATATAATAATAAAATTATAAATAAATATATATATATATATATGTATTTATATTCGGTTATTGTTACCATATTTTGTTAACGTGTGTTCTCGATTACAAAATACTTTTACAAAATGAAATTGATTAAAACAATAGTTAAATAAATGAGTTCAGCGTGTTACATGATATTGTGTTAAACCGTTGTGAAATAATATGTACTACTGTGTTCTATGAATATGTTGAATAATTATAACAATATTATATACTAACTTTTCTATACGTGTATAGCATTTATATAGTCGGAAAATAATGTGTTTAATATAATACATAAGGTACTCTCGTTAGGAATGAAACGTATATATTATAATTATTATACGAGTAGATTACACACACACACACACACACACACACACAACACACAATTTTTTATATTGTGCGATTAGTAGATAATTTTGATACTATTGTTACTTGGTGGAAATATTAGTTTTAATGAAATTTATATAAAAAAAAAAAAAAAAATTAAATCTAATAAATCAAAACACGATTGAAAAACGAAAAAAAATTTTGCTTTCAGGAAGATAGAAGAATAACATAACGAATTTGGACTGCGAAATGTCGGACGTGATCAATGTACTACCAGAGAATTCTAGGCAAAAATCCGGTTTGGGAGCTTATGTCATAATAGGAAACTGTTAAGGTCAAAAGACTGAGATTTATTACACGTTTAAATTGTCAGTTAGGTATACCTACTAACTATATTGACGGGCACAATTTTCGCTGTCAAAAATAAACTTCTGAAATGTTTTTACGAGTTTTGTTTCGTTTGTTATCAGTTGTGCTTGTTATTGGTATATTAAACGTACCTATAGGTACTTTGTTTATTACTAACTTACTATATAATATTAAAATATTATCTTTCTCGCATTATTATTTCGTTCAATTACAATTTCACCGCTTGTATAATTTTCATTTGTCACATTACTATTATTACTTTCCAAAAAAAAAAAAAAATAAAATATATTTTCTATTCAATTGTAAGCAATATTAGACACGTTGTATATGTATATATCTTACAAATATAAATCGTCCTATTCGTTTTTTCGCAATGTTATCTTTCATACGTTAACCTAACGCCGTATTTATGTGTATTAGGAGAAGTTGTTTATAAAGTAAAAAAATAATAATAATATATGAAAAAGTGTGTGATAGATTTTTTTTTTTTTTTGTAACTCGAGTATACAACTATTACTAACTATTATTATTATAACTATTGATAAATCATTATCGTGAGTTTAGAACTTATTGAGATCATAGATTATATTTTACTTAATTCACCGCAATTATTTTTCACACACTTTTTGGATTTTATGTTTTGCTTATATTCGGTGTAAACATTATAATTTGTATCTATCTATATTATTACGAGACAATGTTAACTATACTGTTATACGATAATATTCCTAATCTATGTAAGTGCATGATTTAAGTGTCGGTTCCACGAGTACCTATACCAACAATAATGTATCACGAAAACATATTATATTGTATTTATCTACAGAAATTTAAAATTATTCCATTTCATTTGCTACGAACTATAATAAGCCATTCGTTTATTAAAGTTAAAATTATATATATAATAATACCTATATGTAAACTACATAATACGTGCGCTGTATAAGAGAAACTAAGTATAACTTTAATTGACTTTTTTTTAAATGAACGTAGAAATATTTTAACATTTAAACGTCTTCTCCTTTTCTTCGATCATGTAATATTTGTTATACACCGTAAAAAAAAAAAAAAAATGTTTGAATATTAAATTAAAAATTATAAATGAATAGGAAATAGATATTTTTACCTACGCATTCGTACTCGTTTATAAATTCGAAAACAATTAAATCTAGTACATTATTTTCTCGTCGTATCGAACAGGCGAATTTTCATTAATCATTATAATATTCCACCAAGTAATAAAACAATAATTACCTCGAATAGTTCAATTATATTGTACGTTTTTACGAATGTAACCTACTCAATTGAAAACAATAATATTTGGTAATCGCATTTGTTGAATAATAATATTATTATTACTATTATATATACATGTAATATTATTATTATTATTATTACTATTATTATAACTCATTTATAAGTTGTAAGTCATTACATTAGTTGCGTAATACATGTCACGTATGAAATATTAACATTTTTTTTTTAACTCGTTCTTTAATTTTATTGTTGTTAACTGTTTAATAAAGTTCATCCCGATTTTAAATGAATGTAATTTATTCTCGGTTCATTATAAGAAAGTTAACGTAATTTCGACTATACCTATATATATATATATATATATAGGTATATTCATCAATTATTGTTACTTTATTATTTGTTACAAAACAAAACAAAAAAAAAATGCGCGTAATACGCCATTATAATATTATATACCTATATTTAATATACGTTTCTTTCGACTATTATTATATCGATAATTTTATTATAATTTCATTAATTATTATATAAATCACATGTAATTTAATCACGTGCATCCTTATACGTGTTTATACATTTAAATATTACGTACCTCTGTTCATTACTACATCGATACACAAATTGTTTATACCGATAAACTTTATTTATCCTCGGTTATAATACTGTTATTATATATTATATATTTTGTACGCGACACTAAAAAAAATTCAAATATTTCGCATATAGAAATTAACAATAATATTAATTTATAATATTCGAAGAATATAATAATAAATATAATTAATATTATAATGCCATGAAAAATAAAAACGTGATACTCATTGGGTATCTTTGAATGTACAATATTATCGTTGTGTGTTGTTATTTTATGCGAAAAATCCTAAATTTTTCTTACGAATTTTTCAACTAATATAACTATATAATAAGTATATATATATATCGTATATAGACTTTTTCTACGCATATATTAATCATTGCTCTGAATATAATCAATTATGAAGGATTATTAGCACAAAACATATACATATATATATACAACTTCCGGATATTTCTATATTTTATATTATACCGGGACAATGTTAAAATAATATATAATATTACGAAAATTGTACGATCGGAATAATATTGTTGTCAAAATCTGAAATCGTTTGCAATAATATAATAACCATCGCGTGTGTGTTTGTATAGTTTTAAAAGTGTCGTTGTACTATTATAACCGTTAAGTAATTCGGTATAATACGTAGCGTATACAGGTTTGTAAGTAGACAATAATATACGATAAAAAAAAACAAAAAGCAAAATATGATTGTGATTTTCGGCAAATAATAATAGACAATATTTTATTGTAATTAAATAAAACAAGACATTTTACATAGAAGTCGCATGAATTATTAGAGTAATAACTGTAAACATAACTGATCATATTATTATTATTATCGATTATTCGAATATTATACAAAATAATAGAACGATACGCGCACACGTCGTTTCCGCCGATATAATATAACAGTTTTAAAATAATTGTTCTTTCCCACCCCCCCCGGTCAATTAATTATTATCTATTTCGGTACATTCAATGAAATGCGAAAAATAAAACGCTGAGAACTAAAATCTAGACATTAAACGTAATTACTCGGTAGTTTACTAACATTCATATCGGTGTCTATAACTGATGAGTATAAAAAAAAAATCGCTCGACTCGTATTATTAAATGATTTTACTAAATTCTTTTATACAATATCTTATTATAGACACAGCATACGTTATTAAATATTGAACGAAAAAAATTGTTTTTTTTTCTTTATTCTTTTTTTAAATCAAATTTTCTGTATAAAAAATAACGTGGCAAAATTCTTAGATTTTAATAGGCACCAGTAAGTCGCATATTGTAAACAAATAAAACACGTTTTTAAAACCAAAAAAAATGAATGTAACATTATTGGTAATAATTTATCATAATTCTCGTGACTATATAAAAAAAAAAAAAAAACGTATCTAAAAACAAATGTGAGAACTTATTAACACTAGTAAGCAATAAAATTAAATCGTACAGTACATAAAATATATCCAATGGATTTTAGAAATTTCCTTAGGTTTTACTGTACCTAACGTTTGGTTCAACGCATTTTATTAACACAGCTTACAGAGTATTTGTTCTTAGTTTTATGTTATGTCTTAAACGTATACGTAAATAACACATTAGTATTTATTAAATGAAATCGTATACAATATTTTTAAATTTAAAATACAAACACTTGTCCAAAAGAGCAAAAAAAAAAAAGTGTAAAAATATAAAATTAGAAAAAAAAAATGAATCAAATAATTTAAACTTATATAAATAATATATTGTACTCGTAATAATTATAAGTAATTTATTTTTATATTCAAATTAATTTTCTACCGAATATATAGAAAGAAGGGCGAAACGTATGAAAACGAAAAAAAAAAAATTCGCAAGAAATGTTTTTTTAAAAATTGTATTTTAACGGGCATTGAATTTGAATCGTGACTAGACGTGTACGTTTTTGTTTTTGAAATTCAAATGCACGTTCCGTTTTCTCCTCGTGGAAAATCCATCACCAGTGGGATCTAAAATCCACGGATAATAATTCGGACATTCCATACAGGTGAACAGTCTGATTGTCTCTCCCGGCAGTTCTCTAGTCGTCAATGGACACGGATTTGACAACGAACAATACGGTTGTCCTTTAACGTCGCACTTGCTGTTCTCGTCTTTCCATTCGGTGAAATCTCTCATGTTGTCCAATTCGGTCGGGGTTTGCATCCATTGTATGACCTTAAACGCATTACAACACGCGTTATGTTACGACACCACGTTATGATGTCGGATGCGTAATGACTACTTGAATCGTCAGTGTACTTACTTGCAACATGTTGACGAAATACACGTCATTCCTCTTCAACATTTCTTCGATGAACTTGATCAACTCGTCTTTAAATTCGCGTTTGCTTTTCAACCACGACGCGTGGAAGTGCAATCCCAACGGAGCGCGGTTGGTCGAAAAGTGACGGTTGAAGTTGTGCCTGAGCAAACGACCGAACTGTTCACCGGTCTGAATGTTTGAACAGGAGTCGACCATGTGACAACCTAAAACGTTAAATCGTGTTAACTATTGATTATTATTATTATTACGCGACGCGTCAAACTTGTAATTATTCTTTTTGTATTTATATATATATATATATATATACGTTTATAATGAAAACACCTTTTTTTTGCAATATAAGACTTTCAAAAAATAAACTATGCAAATATATACAAACCTGGCAGTGACTCGTCGAACGTGGGATCGTCTCGTCTGTCCAATTCGTTCATAACCATTTCCCATACCGGATGGCTTCGGCTAGGGCAGTTTTGCGCGTTACCGTTACATTTGTGGGGCATCCTGAAGAACAGGGTGTACGGCCAAATCGGCACTCGGCCCAGTGACGCGGTGATGGAGGCGTCGTACACGAAGAACTGATGTTCCATCATTTGGAATTGTTTGTTCCCGCCGACTCTTAGGTACGGCGCGCGGATTCCGACGATCGAACCGTCGGAGATGTTTGCGAACCTGTGATCAAAACGAAATCTGTATTGCAAAACGTTTATTGAAACGCGCAATTCACTACACTACGTGCCGTTAAATGAAACGTTGTATTAGCTTAATACGCTCCGGTTAAAAAACATAGTGAAAATAAATCACGTCAACTGGATTATTGTTTATGTACAATAGAAGATTTCGATCCAAAATAAGAGCAAATTAACGTTTTTTTTTTTTTAATCCGTATTTATTAAATTCCGGGTAATTTATTCAGTGTAATACTGAATATATGAGAGATACGTGTTTTTGGACTCGGTGTTCGAGAACACGTATTACCTTTCTGTGATAAGTCTGGCTCCGGCCATTTCAGCCAACCAATCGTCGTAAGATCCGCCGGTCCAGTATTTCGGTTCGTCCTTGTGGGTCAACGAGAACACGGCGATTTCATGTCCTTTGCGGTGCAATTCTTGCACGAACGCGTAATTCGTGTACTTGTGCGACACGAAAAATGTTCCTTTGATCGAGCAACCGTTAGGGTTCATTCGGTTGGCCAACGAGTTGTTGAAAATCTCCTCGTACAGATCCATGTTGTCCACGTTAACAGCACCGTTAAATGTAATCGTAATCAACTGTGGCACCTGAAAATTGTACACACATTTCGAATTAACGTTCAAATTCTCAACGCGTTTTATTATTGAGTAACATAAACTGTTTTCTCGCAACATCGAAACGGTCTTAAATCTTGAATTTCGGTCTTGGCGAAAAAAGAGAAAATTCAAAATATATTTACCTGGCTCGGTTCCAAACCGCCTGGAATTCTGGTTCCGTCGGCTGAACAAAAGCAGTCGGGCAACACGCATTGGTTAGGGTCACAATCGGGCGCACGATTCGGGTCGGTTTCCACACCTATATAGAGTCACGAATACAGCACGATTTGTACATAAGAACCAATCACGCAAACGGTTGTACAAAGCATTAAATGGTTAGTGTACACTTACTGCAAGCGTTTTCATCAGACTCGTCCTTACAGTCCGGCCTGTCGTTACAGAACAATTCCTTGTTTATACATTCACCGTTTCCACATTGCAGCTGGTCCTTTGGGCACACCGGCTCGTCTGTTTTGAAGTTCGGCATAGCTTTCCTGGGTTCTGAAAATATTGTTTCGGTTATACAATATAAGCGCTTCTTCGTTCGATAAGCGTATAGTTTTCACATTATTATTCAACGCCAACGAGTATCTAGATCGGAACATTTCGACTCGATCGTCGTTCATTTAATAAAAATTAAACCGGAAATTAAATATATATATCATTATTATTAATGTGAACGTCTCGAAACGATTGAAATTAAATGGTCACGTTCGAATGTTACTACGTTAGATTTTTAAAATCGTTAATATTTTGTAAACGCTTGTGCACAAAATTTTGAATATGTTCGAAATTTAGACTTGTCGTTTTCCGTGCCGGCTCTGTCATAAAACCTATGGCGTTGAATATATATATATATATATTTCGATTGTACGAGGGGGAAAAAATATCGTCCACTCTTCTAATTCGTCGTTATCCCAATAATATATAAATAAAAATAAATACGTATAGATAATTAAATGTCTAATAGTTGGTGAAAAGCGTTTAATATTTACGAAGGAAAAATATATTACGTATAGTATAATACACACTATAAAACGATTAGGTATAAGAAAATTTCTTTGGTTTACACCATACAGAAGTCTTCATAATCTACCTGACGTTATTTTGTACAAAAGATACATACGCCACCATCTCGGTTAAAATACTTTTATTATTATACTAATATTATTTATTTATATACGTTAAAACAAATGGTATTTAATTTTAATTACTATACAATGCAGTACGGTTCGTATACAAAAACTTTTATAATAAATTATAAAGGCTATTTATCGCGAACAATTTTATTCCTATGGTTAATATACAGTCTACTACCGAAGAAAATAAATATAGTATTCTTGGTCTGAAGTTTGTAAGCGGTATGTGCAGATACCCATGAGCTTTTTAAATAGGAGTGCCTAAACAGTGATTAATTATGTTTTACAGAACTATAATAGATGTAAGTAATATTTTGTGCAATTAGTCATGATTTTCCATTGCCCGTACCTACATACGTTTTTTTTTTTTTTTAGAGTAACATAATATAACTGGATTTGTCTGTTTACTAGTAGTTCGATAATAAATTTAATAAAATCTTCTTAATGTCGATCGATTTGGTCGTGTATTTAAAAAGTTTTTCTCATTAAAATAGTCCTAAAAAGTTGTATTCTATCATAACGGGTAGACTAATTTGAGATAGACGAATATATATATATGAATAATGTTCGATATTCAACTAAAATTTAAAAAATTAGAAGATTATTACCTACATAATCAATTAACGTGTTTAATATCCCAATTTAATGTTTAACGACTCTCAGATGATTGGTTTTTATTATTTTTCATACGTATCTAATGTTAGTCCTTGAAATAATTATTAAATAACATTGTAATATTTTATACATGTGTGTTGAAAGTATAGCGACAAAAGCAAAACGTGTTACAGTTGTTATTGTTGATTTATAAAAAGATAAAAAAGAAATGATTCCAATTAATTATAGAACGCATGCAAATTAATACATAAATGAAATTAAGGTTTTAAAGCTGAAAAAGTACCCGTTAAACTTAAAAATTCCTGGATTAATTAAAAAAAAAAAAAGCGTACCCGTGTTTGGCGCACAGGTCTTTCAAACTACTCGGTTTTTTTTCTTCGGTTTAAGATACATTCACATAGTATAATAATATGTTAATTTTCTTTTTTTTTCCAATAATATACAGTTTCACGCTCTCGCATCCGTCACCTGTAATCAGTGATATCGCCACTTACTGTCCAAACGATTACAATTGGTGACTTTACCCTTCCAATCACACGTCTGCTTATCTATGTCGAACGCCAAACCAGATGGGCAAGTGATCTGTTTTATACCAGCCTTAGTACACCTGAAGGACAAAATGCGTATTCATGCAATTTTATGTTAAAAAAAACACACACACACACATTGTCAAATTAATATTCATTTCAATTCATTTTTTTTTTTTTTTGCGACGTTCGATCGATGCTGAGCTGAAAAATTATTTATTTTAGCCAAAACAAACAGATGCAATGCAGCACGTAAAGTTCAGGTAAATAAAACACCGTTAAATATATTTTGAAAAAAAAAAAAAAAATGATTTTCTATAATATGTTACTGTTAGATATATTGTTAGTAAAAACAACGAACACGGGCAAAGGCATGATGTGTGTGGTATTCGAGGCGATTTTGTGTATTACGCACGTCCTTAATAATATGATAATGTCGTGTATTTCGAGCTCCGCAGACTTAAAATTAAAACCAGGGCCAATTAAATTCTGTTTTTTTTTTTCGTTTCGAATAACAGCATTATAATGCGACATTATAGGTATATCGCTTAAAGCCACGTAGACCACCTTCGTTCGTTGTACTTACTATCTAACTTGTCACAATTTTTGACACGAGTTTTCCAATCGCAAGTCTGACGATCAATGTCAAAAGCTAATCCTTGAGGGCATCTGACGCCCGCGAGACGGGTAATGCCGTTCTCGCCCGCTTGGTCGCACCTATTGTGGGCATCAATCATACCAATAAAAAACAAATCAATGGAACGTTCATTTAATAATTCCGTTTTGTTCACGTCCGCGGTTCAGTTTTTCCGAAAATAAAAGACAAAAAAAAAATACCGAAAGCGGTTACGTTAATTTTGCGCTCCAAAGACGCGTTCGGATTTTATACAAAAAAAAAAAAATTGGTTTTTAATTCGTGCGTGTACGTGATTTTATGCGGCGTTTACTAAGTGCCTGATCACATAAAGTTTATGAGCAAATCACGATTTCAAATCGAACAAGGGCAATCAGATCTCCCGTGAAACTCGAAAATATTGTACTGAATATCGTTAATCGCGTTAATAACGAATACCAATTATTTCGTCAAAATCGTTTGCGCAGTTGGCCAAAAAATAATCCAAGTACGTTCAGTAAAAATCAATCGCGTTCAATCGAATAATCGAGAGGGGGAGAAAGAAATAAGATTTATTACTCGTGCGCCATTCGTTTCACCTGACATTCGTCACGAATCCACATGTACATAACGTAAAACTCATATCAAATCGGATTTATATATATAACCTCCCCTCCCCCCCGTTCGACCTATATCGAATTTATTTTTCAGCGCTAAAATGTCGTCAAATTACGTTTTTTTTTTTTTTTAAATAACATTATACGTACGCATCTAATATTTTTCCTGGCGTAACAAAAAAAAAAAAAATCAATTTATCCGCGAGTGCATAATTTATACACAATGACTTTTACTCCGTCTTCTTCACAACTACGATGACTGCAGTACACGGAATAATCCAAATATTATCGTTCGATATTTTCAACGGGTACACACGTTTTACTTAAAACCGCTACACGGTTTTAGTGTACACTGCAGGTCTGCGACCAAGAAAAAAAAAACCGCGTACGATTTTTATTTTTTACTATTTCTTATAGATTTTTACTCATTAAAACCGGTAAAAAATAGTAAAAATATTCCATGGCGTCAATTTTTTTTTTGTTTTTTGCAAACCTCGTATTTTTAGTTTACTTTAAATTTAAATTCGAGTGTTGATTCGTATAATGGAAGGGGTAGATAGTGTGAGGAGCACAACAAATCGCGTCCCAACACACACGTCATGGGCGGATTGTTTAATTGTAAAAAAAAAAAAACAGCGGCGTAGATACGATATTTTTCTGAGAGAGGGAGCGGGCGGCTTCAAAGGAACTTTCTAAAAATTCTAAAAATATTTTATATATTATTTATTGAGTAATTTTTAACGAAAGAATTTCGCCCATAATTAAAAAAAAAAAAAACGGCTTAAAACTTCAACCGCATTAACCGTTATTGTATACGGGTTTTATAATGCTCGACCCGGTTTAAGAAAAACTATCGAATTTTCTCGTACAGGATTTCGAATCGTTTTCTACGATCAAATAACAGCAACAATCAATATTCCTTATCTTATATCTTGTAACTCGTATGCATTCACATACTATACATGTAGCATTGTTGTAACGCTCGTGATTCTGGACTTCATATTACGATCTGTAGTAATACTCTTATAATATGCATTGAAATTCACTTTCACAATCGACGAAATGCAATTTCAACGTTTAAAATAGCGAGACCAATTTGTTTGGGGGGTTTAGGGAAGGCGGAAACCCTGCCCGTATCTACGCCTCTGGTAAAATAATAATGCGTTTAATTCGACGTAATACAATTAATGATTTTTTTTAATCGCTGCTATGATTTTTTTTTTCATTGTAAACCATTATTATTTCGACAAAAAAAAACCGTACGTATGGGGTGAGGGGGGGAGGGGAACGGAGTTCGTTTTTGGATTCGGCATCTTCGAAAACATAAAGTTTACCAAAAATATTCTACGCAGCTGAAAAAAAAAAATGTTTTTGCAGACCCGTGTAATCACCCAATATTATTGACGATCGGCACCTATTAAAATACGTTATACATGTATATATTTACATAAAAAAATTAAAAAAATACATTATTATTATTATTATTGTCAAACACTGTATTTGTGTAAACGGTAAACGAATATATTATATAAAAATATTTTTCAAAAATTTACCTCACTACGTCTCTACAATCGCCCTCGACGGTCAAACGAAAATATTCATCGGGCGGTCGGTTCTTACACAGTTCGTCCACCGATTGTTCGTCGCCTTCTTCGGCTTGACGCTTTTCTCTCGGCGTCATGAACCCATTGCCTGCGGACAAACCGTGACGTTGTTTAATTTCTTTAAACACGCGTCCTCGTATACTTCGAATCCGTTAATATCCAAAAAAAAAAACCTATGTCCGACACGGAGACTTAAACGTGGGTATGGGAAAAAAAAGCCTACGGCCCTGTTGCAAACAATATTTGTTTAAATTAAACGCTGATAATATATTAAATACAATTATTTAATATATTTATATACGTGTGGAGTATATCGCGGGGCGATCGTGAACGATTTCTATATAATAATTGTACCATTTTCTATTGTAACCGCTGACCACGAGCAGTGGCGGCTATCTAAAAAAATGTTTAAGGGTGCTCAGAATTTTCAACAGACCACCCCATCCGCCGCCTAACACTAAAGGAACCGATTTTTTTTTTTGCTTTAACTAGAGTACTTTTACTACTTTTTTCCCAAGTTAAGCACCGGACAGTGGTCACAGGACTTAGGACTGGGGTTTGAGACGTACCCGCCCAAAAATGTAATGGGTGCTTAAGCACCTTACAGAGCCGTATTTAGGAATTTGTCGCTCTGGGGCAAAAAAAAAACCGCCCTATTATAATATAATACAAATTTAACGCGATATAAAAACAATTTTGTTTTTAATTTACAATTAAATTTTTTTTCCTGGACTGTGTCTCCGCAAATTCATTAACATTATATATTATCACAATTCAATCAATTATTATCACACCCGAAACTCGATAACGGGTTATAAAATTAAGTCATGATAAAAGTATATAAAAACAACGAAATATTAAAATAATAATATAATTACGCGTATACAAATTGACGGAATGAAGTTTTGAGAGGATTTAAATTAATGAAATTATATATAAAAAAAAATTTGGCCGCCCTTCATAATCAGCCCCCCTGTTGTTGTTGTTGTTGTTCCCCCCCCCCGCGAATACGACCCTGCACATAGTGCGTCTCTCGCGTTGTTACGAGCGGTGCAGCGTACCTATACCCGAGCGAGAAGAACAATAACGGAATCGAGGACTCGTCGGGTTGGCGTGCAGGACGGCGACGACGCAGTGATGAATAAGAAAACAATAAATTCTCGTATTATTCTCATATTAAAAAATAAAAAATCGATTGGTGTGCGTGCAGGCGCACTACGTGAGTGTAATAATAATAACGTAACGCGCGCGTGGGAGCGCCGTAAAATTAATATTATCTGTTCCGAGTAAAAACGAAACGCGGATTTCGGTGGGCCGACGTCGAACGTGCGCGGGGCCTACCGACCGAGTCACGTGTATTGTAATAATATAATAGTAGCGGTCATAGGCGTGCGCAGGAATTTCGTATGGGGTGTGCCATGAAGAAAATTGGGCCGCTTTCCCTTATATGAGCCTAAGCAAATCTAACCTAACTCTCAACCTAAAGAAAAGGATAAATTTAATGCAAAATATCAATTCATAAAAACTCATTGATATTAAATGTTGTGCTTCACAACATTTAGATATATATTTTTACAATATACTATGTACCTATATACCTAGTGGTCAGTAACCTACCTACATTAGAATATTAAAAAATTTTGCTAGAGCGCCTAATTAATTTTCTCTAATTTTTATTATTTAAAGCTTAAAATTCAAACAAAGTCCCCGAATGAATGAAAGTTGTACGAAAAGCCACGGGCCGCGGGGTGTGCCACGACACGCCCGGCACACCCTGTGCGCACGCCTATGGTAGTGGTGTCTGTATAAGTATAATATTATAAACAGTATAACAAAACAACGGCCGGTCAGGCACGCATTTGTTCGCGCGCGGTTAGGAAAATGTGTCGGTGGAAATCGCGGTTATTTAAAATAATACGGGCGTCGTCGTTCGAGTATGTGCGCAATAACGTGCGAGCGGAGCGGCGAAAAGAGAAAATCTTCGATGGAAACGCGCGTAAATATTTTACAACAGCCGAGCGCCCACGAATTTTATTCGTACCTATTCACAGTGAACCGTGGCTTTCTCATACACAACGACGAGGTGGAACAAACGCAATACTGTTGTTGGCTGTGTTCACACTCACACTCTATGGACAAACGCGCAATACAGTGGCGGCGTATTTATGAGAGGGGAGAGGAGAGGGGGGGTCGGAACGAGTTTAAACAACACCTCTCCCCCCGGGTAACTCAATGGGAATTTATTTGAAAACGTCCCGTTTCCGGCGTTCGTAAAATTACGTCCGACGTCGAACTACAACACCGCCGCCGGGGAGCTAATAATATAACGGTAATTATTGTTCACCAGCTTTTTAAAGAAAATACGTGTCCGACGACCATTTTGAATAATAAATCAATTTTGTAATATTGAAAAACAGAATGATCGGGCGACGGGTTAATAAAGCCCCCCCTCCCCGGTGTATTGAATGTTTAAAAAACTATCCGTTTGAGAAAATCCCTATGTGTACGGCCGTGACGCGCGTGCAAACGGTTTTGTTATTATTCCGGACAAAACGGTCGATTTATTCGATTTTCAATAACACTGCAACACGTAATACGCGTATATTATATTATATTATACGGGACGACGCGTAAACCGATTGATTTCAACGCGAATTTTATTCGAGCGATTCCGTTTATTATAGTAAGGTGTATACCGTGTAGTAAGCACTATTATAATATGACACACGCGCACCGTTCTGAACGCGTATCACAATAATATTATTGTACAGTCGGTGTAAAATACGTGTATTTAAAAAAAAAAAGTAATAGAAAACATAGATATTATTATTTTCGCGTATTTGAGAAAAGAGGGAATATAAAACTCTCGGATATTGTTTAACGCGCTGAACAACGGGCGGGGGGAGGGGGGTTTTCTGAAGGACGTCGTTATACATTTCTCGAACAAAAATAATCGGTTCACGCGACGTTTCATATAATAATCAGCAGTTGTATTTTCGGATACATTGATTTTCTTTTTTTTTTTTTTACTGTCGAAATGATTTCGAGTTTTTTTTTTTTCTCTCTTTTACAACTCGTAGAACCCGAGCACTGGCGGTCGGACGAACAATTCGCGTAGGTTTTTTGACGAGCGAATTCTCCGTATTTAACTTACACCGGGAGAAACGACAACACTCGGTAGCCTGTACTGCTCAAAAGCCCTCCCCTATACATTACGCGATACGAATAAATATTGGCGAAGAACAAAAAAGAAAAAAGGCGCGTGTTGAGAAAAACGCCGGGGCTCGCGACCGCGAAAGTACATACGTATATAATACGGACTGCGAGCGGTTAACGGAGCGCGGAAAAAAAAAAGCCGAGTTATTTTCGTGTATTTTTTTTTTTTTTTTTTCATATAAAATAACAAATTAATTGATATATTATACTCGTATACTCACAGTTGTCGAATGCGTGCAACAAGCACAAGATGGCGACGATCAGAGCAGCTTTTCCCGTCATCGCTACTGCGCGTGTGTCCGTGTAATGCGAGGCAGCCGCGAACAACAACCGCTGTCGTCTCGGTTCACTATCTGCTGTACCGCGGCGGCGCAAATAAATAAAGTGGTAGTAGCAGTCCACCGCCTCGATTACGATACAACGTGACGTGTACGTATAATATATAAATATGTAGGTACCGTGTCCGTCCACGCGTGCGTACAGGTGCGTCGGGAACAAAGAACGGTCTGTGGTGGTGGGTGGGGGCTGGAATTGGGCTGGAGAGGGGCTGGAACGTGCGGCGAGCCGTCACCGCTGGTCGTCGCGAGGTACGCGCGTCTTATTTTTTCGCCTCGTTTTCTTTACGCCGCGCGCATGCGTGATCGCCGTGGTGTCGCCGCCGCCGCCGCCGCCGCCGCCGCACACCGCGCGTATCACCGCGGACGTCGGCGCTTTCACCGCGAAGAAACGTGCGTATACGCTGCTCGACGTTTGACGGTATCGTATACCGTTCGCGGGCGTACGAACACTCGTTCGCGGCTCGGGCCACTTCTGTGGCCGGCGGTTCGTGCAGATGGCGTACGTACGGCCAGTGGCGTATTTAGGAGGGAGCGAGGGGATGGGGCAATTGGGCATCACGTTTTTACACGGGGCAACGCATTTTTTTTAAGGTTTTTATATTCGAATAACGTTACCACTTTTTTTTTCCACAGTCTGGAGAAAAAAAACATAATTGGACAATATTTTCAGTAGCCGATTTTGGCGTATAGTACGGAGTTTTTTTTTTTTTCTATTCGTATTGCGTGATGATAACTGATAATAATCATTGACGTAAATTGTAATAACTCGATGTTCGTTAATTGTATGTAAAAAATTAATTAATTTTTATGTTTACCGGTCACTGTACCGCATATAACAACCATAAAGTTCCGGAAATTCCGAAACATCAGAAAACTCGTCAATATCTTAGCCGCGAATTACGCGAGAAATATAATTTGTTATGCACATATACGTAGTGTACATAACTTTTCTTGTTTTTTTTTTTTTTTTTCATATTCCTCTATGCCAAAGTGACTATATGAAAAATGTGCCAATAAGACGTAATAATACGGACCCCACCTTTTAAATTTAATATGTATATTTCTCTCTCTCTCTCTCTCTCTCTGTTATTACTAATTTGTAAATGTAAATACTTTTATTTAGTATTTGTTATTATTATTATTATTATTACTATTCGTATTGTATAATGTATATATATATATATGTCATGTTTTTCTTATGTATTAATAGGGTTCAGCCCGTAAATTATTGAATAAACCTATTTTGTCAACAAAAAAAAAAAAAAAAAGAGTTATCCGGATAGTCGACCCTTTAATGTTGAATTTCAAAGTTTATAGTTGAATCCTTCAATCGTCATCCTTAATCAGCACTAATAATTATTTATTATTTCTCGGTTTCTTATATATTAAACGAAAAACGATATTGTGCTGCAAATTTGCGCAATGTACGAAGTACACTTTATATGTCAATTTTTATATAGGTGTCACTTTGCGGTTTACTCCGGACAACATTCGACATTTTTTTTTTTTGTAAAAGCTGAACTACGATAATTTATAAAAGTCTATCTTCTCACATACTAATCGATTGTAATTTTTTTTTTTTACAATCATAATAGTTTCAGAAATACTCGGTAAAATCTGTCAAACAACGCGTGCAACGCAGTAGTTTGCCGAGAAATTTCCATCAACAATACACGCGTGATGTCTAGCTAGATTTTTAGAGTTTCTTTTTATACACTTGTATTTTGTTTAACAGGTGTATTAAAATCGTCGAAATACTGGGCGCCCGGCACGCGATGAAAATGAGTTTCAATTTCACTCGTTGAATGAAAATCGCATTATCATCGCGTACGTGTTACATATATTCAAAACTCGGTAAAAAAAGGCTATTAAACAGTGTTATAAAAAATAATAACGCGTTTAAATTACGAAAGAAACCGAAAATAAATAAATAAATGAACGCCCGTCTATAAAAAAAAATATTGTGCCATATCGTATATCATTTATGTATTTGGGTTAAAAGATGCAAAATCGTAATATATAGTCTATAAACAATATTCCGTGGCTTTCTCAGGCGACGGGTGCGGATTTCGTGAAGGTTTCGAATACGTCACGAAAATAAACTCATCACGATTTATTTAAACCGCGTGCCGTGAAATCAAACAAACAGAGCTAGTGTTTTACCGTTTTATATTGCATCGCTAGTTTTTCGTGTTGAAATAATAATAAAGTGCACTTTCGCCCGTTTGAACTGATGTAAAAAAAAAAAAAAAAGGGTGAAGGTCTTCATAGCAGTAATAGTACCTACGGTCTTCTTCTAAACAGGTCTTCTCGGTCGGCTGCTGCATACGCCAGCTATTGTAAATCACTGAATCTCCGTGTAAAATACACCGCGGACGCGTCATATTATACACACGTATTCGATAGATTAAAATAAAAAAAAATTAATAAAGAGTCTAGAAAAATAATATTTTCAATTTCATTCATTTTAATAAGACATTATGATTTATTTTTAAACGATATTATATTATTATACGTTAGGTACATCCCTAAAGCGACATTATTATTCACTATATATATATATATATATATATATATATATATTGTGCCATTTTGTTTCACGGTTCGCACTGGATTTGTGCACATCATTTTACTTTCACACACAATTCTCCATATACTTTTACCCATTTTAACTACTTTCGTTTGCTATTTCCGTCAATAGTGCGCTTACTATAAACACTTTCACATAAGCACATTAATAATTTTGCTTATTGCATTTTTTTTTTCTGCACCAATACATATACACAGCATAGTAGATATTTTAATAGATACGTACGATATAATATTAATAATAATAATAATATTATTATTATTATATATCTATTAAAATATCTATTATGCTGTGTATATGTATTGGTGCAAAAAAAATGTAATAATAATAATAATAATAATAATTATTATTATTATTATTATTATTATTAATTTAACGTGTTTATAACTTTGGACAATATTGGAATACGGTTTTTTTTTTGGTAATGTACGAATAATTAAATATTATAACAGCCACGTGGTTACTGGTCGACGTGTATTATACAATATTTTAATAACGTGTACCTAAACATGTGTGTATGAATTAATTAAGTATTAATAACTCGTTTTTTGATGGTTTCAAATAAAAATGGAAGAAAACGATTTAAATATTATATACACTACATATTGGTCAATCGCGTTTAATAATATTATTTAATAGTGTTCAAAACAGGAATTTATGCATATTATACGCATTGCTGTTTTTTGTTGGCATAATCTTTACACGCCACTTATTATTCGTACGGCCGTGTATTATATTTATTTACAATATATTTAAATAATAAATATATTATTTTATTTACGACCTACAGTGTACATCTTACACCGCATAAAAATATATATATATTATTCGTTCGCGTCATTATATACTTGTTTCAAATTAAATATGCATAAATACGCTGAACTGTTGAAATGACTAATAATATGATTAATTGTAATAGTCCGTCGGTAAACGTTAAGTGGTTTGATCAATTACCGATCAAAAGCAGTACATAACATATTAACATCGATCCATTTAACCATGTGCACGCGATTATTTATCTAGTTATATAATAATAATAATATATTATGATAATTAATAATATTATATAATAAAATAAATAGTGCACCGTGACAATTAATATTCTTATTATACTCGTAACATGACAGTAAAAGATCTAGGTCAACATTTTATTCTGATTTTGATTTTGTGTGATTATTTTTTATTATTTTTTTTTTCATTATAATTTAGTACTGAATATAATACTTTAGAATATATTCCTATACATACATATATATATAGAATACGCGAGCACATTATGAAAAAGAAAAAAAGATTAATAAATGGAAGAGTACGGATAAAAAAATAATCAAATTAAAAGTAAATTATTTATACAGTCGTCTTCTGTTATACTCGTACATTATAACATATTATATTGTATATTTAATGTCGTTTATAAACGACTGTTCTCTTCGAAGACACGTATCGAAAGTACAACAATTTTTTAAAAATTTTATTTGTAGCCATATCATACCCGGAATATAGGCATGAGTCTACATAGGCAAGATTTAAGTTATATACCTTCACTCCACTCATAATAATAATAATAATAATAATAACGCATCTAATTACAAAATGACGCGAATTATGGTTAATTATTAACATGGCGCTGGTTTTTTTTTATAACGAAATACCTATATATATATACACACACATATATAAATATTTATTCTAGTCAATGACACCGACTTGAATTTTTTTATTTTTGTTTTCGTAACAGTCAAAACGTGTTATTTCAATTCGTTAAATTAACATTTTCGTTGCACCATTTTCGTTTTTAACTTGACTATTTACGTTTACATTTTCGCAATAACATATTCCATTTATACATATATTATTTCAACTTGAACGGCATAACGTGATAAATAATAGATATTGTCCTGAAATTGAAATCATTCAAATAAACATCGGATATTTTTACATATTATATTATTATCCTGTCGTACGCGGTGTAATTTAATAATAATTAGTGTTAAGATTAGTTTGGTCGAGATTTTTATTGAATTTACTTAAAAAAAAAAAAAAATCAAATCAAATAATATTGTATATAATATATATATATTGGTCGTGATTAAAGATATTTATTAATATTATTGTGTTTTTATTTGATAAAATAGAAAAGGACATGTTTTTAGTTCTTTATGGAAAACTAGAAAACACAATACCATAATGCATTATGGAGCACAATGAAACATTAAGCGCGTGTATTGTAACGTTAAACATATATATGCACTTAGCCTCATACAAATTATTGGAAAGCAAAATAAAAAAACACACAATAAATGTATTTCGATTATTCTGCTGTCGTATCAAAGCATTATTCTGAAAAAAATTCTTAGTCCTGTATACATTTTTTTTTTATACAAATAGATTTTGTTTATATTATGTGTGTACACTGTACATACAATATACAATTTATATTTAAAATGTAAAAAAAAAAAAATAAAACTTAACATTTTTTATCGTTATACGAATTTCTACAACTATTATATTATTTCACAATATTCCTTTACGTACAAGATTTGAAAAACGATACACCATACAACGCAGTAAATCTCTGTGTTTCGAATACGATAATATTTCACTTTCGCTATTTCGATATTCACCGCCCTTGATTATAGGTACTGAAGAATTTTTCAATTTTAAAAGAGCAAAAGTTTCTATAATTTGTAAGGCGACCGAATAAGAACTAATAATCGTTGACAAGAACAGGATTGTGTTTATCGCGGCAAGTATTCACACAACTATGCACGCATAACTTTCGTTCCCCTTAGCCCCGGCCGGTAACGGGTTTGGCTATAAAATATTATAATAGCGTACTCGTTTAATATAGTATGTACGTCCGATATAAATAAATATATTTATATACGATGTTAATATGATTCATCGACTTTCGCTCGCTGTGTAGCAGTGAAACTATTTTGTCCGACGTTTAGCCCGCACTTTCTACGAGTTTTCGGGGCTTTCGCAGTCAGGTTAATCCTGCACTGCCGCCGGGTCCCGAATCCTGCGTATACAGCTGTCCAACTACCTATAACAATACATTTGTGCACGTTAATTGTACGCATTAAGTTTAGATTTTTATAAAACATTATTTTTGCTCCGAATTTTAACGTAATTTTTTTAATTATAAATTGTATACACGTACAATTTACGCGTGTTGTTTGAATTTTAATATGAATTTATAAACACGGTTCGTAAATGTAATTATTTTTATTTCGTTTGAGTAGCGTGCGGAGAAATCACCGTTCCCAGAAAATATATGAAATATTATAAAGATCGCGATTATCCTATATTACACGATTGAAAATCAAATCCAGGTGAGTGTTATTTTTACCGATTTTGCCAAAGCCTTCGATCGAGTTGATCGTAATATCCTAATCATTGAGGTTCTCTATAAAACTAGATTCGGAGTGCCTATCATAATATCTCGGTTTAAATCATACTTATCGGGTAGAATCCGGTGGGTGTTTGGATTTAGATCTCAAGTGTCAAGGTGGTCACTAATCCCCGGTACTGCAGTTTTCATTGTTAGTTAATATAGTTAAGACGGTTATCCCTGAATGTAAATTCCTATCGTGTTTGCAGACGATTTAAAGCTCTTCAACAAAATTGACCCGGTTACTGATAATATTATGTTATTCTCCAGAGACGTTTAGATGTTCTTGTTTTGTGATTTAACTTTTAATGCAAGAAAATGTCAATCCATGTTTTTTACTACGAGTATGACTACTGTATTAAATACACGTATAATTGTTTAATGTTTCAAACACTGGCGTGGCCACCAGCGAGAAAGACTTAGGTATTATTTTTAATCTCGAATGCCATTCCCGTACAGAGGTAGTTTGCTGTAGAGCGTTTAAGATGCTAAACTTTGTTATACGTCGTACGTATAAAGAATTCGAGCTGTAAAGTTTTCTTAAAGCTTTTTATTGCTCTTTTGTACGACGGTCTCTTTTGGAGTATTCTTCTGTTCTCTGTGACCCCAATTACGGCGGTTGGCTCTTCTCGCTTGGAGCGAGACCTGCAAATACGGTTTTGTTCTAAAAAAAAAAAATATTATTTTAGCCTTTTAAAAAAAAAATTCACCACCCTCCGCGTGATTAAAATCCTATAACGTATAAGCTCGGACACACTTCTCTGACAGACAGAAGAGTGAAAACCCATTCGGTGTTTTTACAAAAGTCAATTTACGGACGTCTCTTCTTTCTCAAATAAATTTTTAAATTCCACTACAGTTCCGATTCTCTTTTTGTTTTTCCGCCTCACTACGTTACTGACTACGATAGGAACCGTCCTACGGTGCGTGCCCATGACGCGTTTAGGGAACGGAGCTTCTTCTGCGTTACTCTTATTATTACCGCCATCTATATATTCATATTATTTTGTTTTTCTATTAATATTGTTGTCAATTTTAACTGCGTCGCGTTACAATATTGTTAATTTACTGTTATTATGTTTCTATCGTTATTCTATATCGGTATAACGCCCGTTAAACAAACAAATAATTTGTATTCGTATTCGTACACGTACACGTGTTATGATCATATTTTTCCGGACAATCGTTCCGATAGAAATCATCCGTTTTGGATACAGTTCACGACAGTAATAATATTTATTCGAAACACAAAAGGTTCGGCCGCACGCGCGTCGGCATCTATTCGAAATTGCTATCAACGCACGCGCAGAGAACGTTAAAAAAAAAAAAAAACTATATCTATTAATATTATTATTATACCACTTTGAATAAAAATAATAATTCGTCTTGGTCGTACCTACATCATATACTCTAGCAATACGTTGCAGCTTGTCCGCTGTACGTACGCTCGCCATAGGGTATATAATATATATTATAATATATAAAATACGAAAGAGATCGTCATCGATCGATCGATAAAATCAATCACTGTTGTTGGGTAATTTTTCCCGCAGTCGCGCGTGTTCGTATATTATATCCTTAAGTGACGTCGGCATATTTTATCCGCAAAGACCGGTCGCCTCTCTCGCCCTTGATATTTTAATATACGTACCTATACATATATTATGTATATTGTAAATAGCGTATTATAATATTATGTATATTATATTCTGCGCCGACGCCCGGCGGAGAGTATTTTTAAGGCACAGCCAGTACAGAAGAAGTAGAGAACGTGTTGTACGAGTTTTCGCTTTCTCTTATTTTACACACACACACACACACACACACACACACACATATATACGTATATAATATGTATTATAATGGTGTAATGTACGTAGGCTGGCTGCAGTGGCGTATTTATAATTTTTAAAAAAAAAATTTTTTTTTTTTTTTGTTTTGTTTTGTGGAAGTTGTAATCGTAATGAAATAATTTTATAAACCGATGTATATATATATATATATGTTTAAAACGAATTTTAATCCGTTTTAATAATATTCGTCGGTCTGCAATTTTTAACCGTTTTGGCACTATCGAGAAATCTCAAAAGTGAAAAATGATATTTCACCTGCAAATATTACGGTTGACCTATAATAACAGCAAACGTTTGTCTTTTGAAAAACGTATTTTCAATTTAAATTCCTCAAATCCGGTTCTTTCTGACATAATATTTTTTCGTTACACCTATATATATATATATAAAAGGAGAAAAAAAAATCTGTTCAATAACTATCGACCGATTTTACCTGTTACATCGAATATCGCAAAAGCGTTTTGAAAATAATAACTGGTTACAGTGGTTACACTCTTATAGAAAATAATAAGTATCGTTCACCGATCTCGCGTTGCGGTTTTCAACGCGATAAAGACACGGACCGAGCCATTGCTAATGTAACACAATTCATTCACGAAACGTAATAATAATGAAAAAATAAACGCTCTACTGTTTATTCGGATTTAACTAAAACATTTGACCACTGTCGATCATAATGTTCTGTTACGTAAATTAAAAGAATTAGGTCTACTCAAAACATTTTGTTTTTCATCGTTCTTATATAACAAAAACCCGTGTGTTGAGATCAACGAACCTGCGGTATATAATCTTATTTTTCGTTTATTGTTTAAAATTCATTTAAGAAAAAAAAAACAATAATCGAGGTTTTTCGTTTCGTTTTTTTTTTTTCTCGAAACGATTTAAATATTGTATTGCACAATGTGGGCGTGTCACATTGTTAACGGATTAAAAAGTTATTTTATGATATTATGACGTTCGCCTCCGGATGAATTACATTACACACACACACACACACACACACAGGAGATACGCTTCTAATTGTTACTATATCGAGCCAGTTGCGCATTAAAGTTTTTTCGGGGAGCCTAGGACAAAGAAAGATTAAAGACAGACACGTCCTTATTCTTATTATTTTTTTTTTTTTATTATTATATTTCAATAAATTATTAACGACTTCTTTATAACACAAAAGCAATAATACGCAATTATAAAATATTAACATTTTTCTCCATAAGTTTTTCAAACGTTTTAAAACATTCGATATTTACTATATATATGTACTATAGTTACTCTTTTTACAACGCTTTTTTATTATATCGATCAAAAGATCAGTGTATTTTTTTAATGATTTCGAGCAAAAGACAGTAAGAATAAAAAACAAAAAAAAAAGAAACAAAATCTTAACACTTGATCACAAATCATAAATCTTTGATTGCAACACTTAAAAACCGTTATACAATTTTGTCTAATCAATGAATATATAAATTTTACAATTTTTTTTTTTTATTCTTATTATAGTACATGACAAACGTACTTTGGTGTGTTATAAGAAATACGGGGCCCCAAAATTTAGTTCGAGCGCCACTACTCCTGCAGGGGCATTGTTCTGGCTGCCCGGGTGCAGGCGTTCCGACACCGTTAAATCATATTCTGGTCACCGATGACGACGGCGCGACATCATCATCACGTCATAATCGATATATTATGTATGAATGGAAGACGCGACTGTTCGACTGGTCCACCGACGCACAGCTCAAACCACTGGACGGATGAAATTACAGATAGCTGTTGTGCAGACGTAGGCTAAGAAAGAATTTTTGAAAACTCTGTACTTAAATGGGTTGAATAGGAGTTTGAAATCTGTAAAAACCTGGTTGTACGGGGGAAACACCGTGAACCACAAATTAGATATAACTACGCGTATAGACAAGGAGATTTAGTTTTTAACGATTTATAAAAAAAAAAATATTTTAAGACAGAAAAATCTAACCCGGACAACGCCGAGTTATTACAGCTGTATTTGATGACATTAAACACCTCTCATACCGGGCAAAACTGTAAGAAAAAAGAAACGGACGAAGCCGTTTAATTCAGCTAGTACACTGTAAAATACAATTTTGTTGCGTACAATCCCGAGTCGGAGAGTAGGCGAATTCGATATTTACTACGTCCTACACGGGGGTTTTTTCTGCCTCGAGGCTTTTTATTATACCGATCAAAGATCTATTTTTAATGGTTGTAAGCAAATACAGACAGTACTTAATTACCATTTATACGTACATAAATGCTGTATAATAAGAAAAAAAAAAAATCTCAACTCTTGACACAAATCATGAACTTTTATTATACTGACCATACCATACGCTTAAAAATCGTTATATTAGCCGAGCAATAAAATGTTTTAATACTCCGTGTATATGTACTAAGGTTTCGATATAAAAACAATCATTTTCCGTCGAATAATTTTTTTATTCTTATTATATAACACGAACGTATATTTGGCGTGTTAGAAGAAATACGAGGCACCAGTAGAATTCAGTCCGAGCGCCCTTTCTCCAGGGACATTGCCCTGGCGTGCGGCATGCGTTGCGACACCGCTGAATCATATTTTTGTCACCGATGACAACAACGCGACATCATCATCATCATCATCATCATCATAATATAATATATTATAAAATATACGTATTACGTCATAATCCCGAATCGGAGACGACGAAGACAGTCGACTCTATCCCGTAAAATAATAATAATAATAATAATAATAATAGCGATAGGCAAATTATGTATAATGTATTTAACCCGTTTGTGTGTATGTGTGTGTGTGTGTGTGTGTGTGTGTGTGTGTGTGTGTGTGTGTGCGTTAATATGATATTACGTGTACGACGATGAGCAACGCGCGCGGTATCTCGTACCGGGGGCGGTAAACCTTGACAACCGTTTCGGAGAAAGTATACGATTATAATAATATATTATATTTATATATATATATAAATACAGATATAAAATCATTATTATTATTATTATTATTATTATCGTTAGGCGAGTGACGCGACTTTTAACGTTGTTTCTCGTCGTCGCGACGACCACTCGCGGGCAAACTGAATCGTGTATTGTTCCCCGGTATAGTCTTCTGCAGCCAGCGTAGTCGTTGCGATAATAATAACGCGTCACGTCAAACGCCGCTAACCGCGTACAGAGATACACGCGCATTTCTCCTCGACAATACACCGGAATGTCGAAAAACCGTTTGTACAGTTATTACTAGAAGACGGAATAACGTATTATTTCGCACACATTTTTTATTTTTTTTTTCGATTCTGTGCAATTGAAATATTTTTTACCGATTTATCGTGGTGTTTTTTTTTTCAAAACCAATTTCGACCGACATTCCGTTCGACTTTAGTATTGAACGCAACACTATAAACGCTACTACTGCGAAATGTATACTAAATTATATTTAAAAAAATTCGATATCGTAACCGAGTAAACGTATTATACTGTTTATTTCGGATTTGTATATTTATTTGTTTACAATCGGGTCCGACAAAAAAAAAAAAAAAATCATTACCTACTACGGGTATCAAACGAAAAAGAAAAGAAAAATACAAAAAATTTTCAATAACCAAATTTAAACTTCTATATGCATTTCTTTATGCCGTATAATAGCGTTTGGCTTAATTGTTACTCGGATATATAAGTAGTTTGTTCGCTTTTTATTTCTATATTTTTTTCGCGTATCGCCTTTATTATTTAATTTTTAATTTTTGGTTTTACTATATTTTAATATTGTTCGTTTTCATTTATTCCACAGGTTTTTGACGCGTTACATTTATATTATATATTACATTATATATCGAATTCAATAAATTATCCGTATTATAATAACCGCGCGAGGACCAATAATTTCAATTGTACGTTCCAAACACGAACGTATAGACATTAAACGCGTATCAATTATCGGCGTTTGAATAATATTTTGAATATAAAAAAAAACGATAGTAGACATTATTCAGTTTTTTTTTTTTTTTCCCCAAACGTTTTGTCGAACGTATCTGCAGATCCCCGTCTGTTGCTGCATAATACTTTGTAATACATAATACGCGGTGTTTTTTTTTTCTTCTTGTTACACGGTTACTTCTGTATGGTTCTAACGAAATGCAAACGACTCTGAGGTTAAAAGTAAAAGCAACCCGAAATGAAATCAACTCGCGGTCTGGACAACTCTCATTTTCACCCGCCGACCAGTTATATCGGAATGCGTTATACGTTTGGTTTTGTGTCTTACGTGTATTATTATTATTATTATTATTATTATACGTCCATATATAGGTATATTATGGTTATGTAGGTTCACATATAATACGACGTGCACCGTTTCTTCCTGTTCGTAACATCTGGATCATTGTGTCGGCATAGAGATACGTGTTTAAACGTCGATTTCGCACTTTTACAATCGAATATACACATAATATCATACGGTTATTGTGTTAAACGACGACACGTTTTTATAATAATATTCCTTGTAATATACGCCAGACAGAAATTTCACAGAACGTATGTATTCGTACGCGTTTCGATAGTGCGTAAAAAAACGAGTTGCGTTATACCTACGTGTAGTGTTATGAGAACGCGTCATATTGCCTTATGGATTTGTACGTACAATTACATGTAATGCATGTACTTCATAAATGGTATCAAGTATAAATCAGCTCGTAATACTGTTCCTGCAGTGTACAGTGAAATCGTATATTATCGTAAAATACGTCGGAAACAATATTTTAACATTATCTTCGGCGACAATTAAAAAAAAAAAAAATAGAATATTACAAATATTATTCCTTACGCCGAAATGGGTCAATTGATACGATAATCAAAACAAATTCCAAAGATTTAAATATAGTGCACTATCTATTTTAAAGCCACAGGAGCCTGTAGCTTTTTGAATCGGCCCGCCGAGCTGACTGATGTTTTAATCTTCAATCGAAATATCATCCCAATCGATTCCGCTGTTGAAATGCGGCGATCCGTAACTGCAGCAAGGTAATACGTTTTAAAATATGCAACAGAGCACGTCAGAATTTTCGAAAATCCTTTCGCTATATATGCCTACGTGAGCAGACTCTTTCAAAAATGAATACACCGACTCCGAGTACGGGACCCCAGCTTAAGCTACGGACATTTACGAGCGACGCTGCAGCCGATCGGATCGACCCGGTTTGACGCGGAGTGCTGAGAAACGTTGTCACAAAATCAATTCGAAACGTTTATCGTTAATAAGTTAATAACATTTGTACGCGCGTAATATTTCCTTTGTAAAATTATTGTGAAATACACGGTACATTTTTCACAGTTTTTTTTTTTCTCAGTGAATGGTAACAAAAGACGATTCGTCGTCTTTCTTCAATCTCTTCTACACCTCCCCTTCAAACAACAATTCCGGCCCGTGACGTCGAAACGTGTGTTAAATTCGGCCCGCCGTAAAAAAAAAAAAAATTATTGGAGACCCCTGTTATATAGTACGAGTAGATTGAAAATATATGATTTTTTTTTTTTTTTTATATAAACTCGTTACGCACTCAGTGAAAAATTTATGTCATTTTATCGATTATTCATAATTCGTAGTCACGGGGGGTTTTTTTTTTTTAATGCATATTAAAACATATGAACATTCTAACTGTTCTGTATATTTTAAACGACCCCGCGGTTTAGAGGACGATCTTAAAACATTACGTAACGTTTATTTCTAAAAATAATATGTACGAGTGAATATAGTGACCGAAGCTGATGAATAATAAACGTTTAAATACGGAATGTTTTCGTCAACATTCACTCTGGGTATTTAGTGAAAATAAATGACGATACTGCAGATCACCTTCAAATCGATCGTGACAAATACACGTTTAAAAAACATTATGTTTATTTTCGTCGCCAACAGTTTTGCATGCTCTGTTCATTGTTCTATGAAACTTTTGATGTTACGTAACAATTATTTTGAAAAAAATTCAACAATATTATTATGTCGTATAGTATATTGCAATAAAATTGATTGCCCGTTTAAAATTTTCATTCATGTAATATTATATATATATATGTATATAATACGGTCGTGATTCATTATTATTATTATTAGTATATTACGCGTTAATTACTTGCGTCATATGCGCCTTGCCCGCGTTAGGTAACCAGCTAGCTATACGATCGTTACTTACAATTTTTGCAATAAACTATATTTGAACACGTAACAGCGAGAACAACGAGAAAACGCATTTTACTTAAATACAAATACAAATTTTTTTTTTTTTTTTTAATGTATATACACGAGCGCAATATGTTCGGGGGTAGGACATTATATATTATAGAATATTTAAGTGCAGGGCACACCAGGCCCGGGGCATCCTACGAAAGCAGGGCCTTCTCGTGAAGAATAGTTTGAATTTAAATACATACATAATTGATCATAAGAAGTTATCTTTATTGTTTACTTGAACGGAATCGAATCAATTCACTTATTTTTTAAAACAGATTTACAATATATAGTTTTTAAAAGTTTTATTTTCTAATTTAGTTTAACAGTTCCTTACGACTTTTTTTTTTTTAGTCGCGAAATCATTAATTACATCATTTAAATCTATTTTTTCCCAACAAATACGATTCTGTACCCATAATAAAAAGACCGTTTAATCTCGACTCGGTCGTACAACTTCTAAGATCATTTTTTAAATATTTTTGTAGTATTTCAGTAGTTATTATAAAATTAATGTTAAAGCGTTTTAAAAAAAAAAAAAAAAATCTCTTACACGGTCCTCCACGCCTTTAAAGGCATCCCCGTTAAGTGTAATACGCTAAATAATTTTAAACGTCAAATTCCCTGTTACACCTCTACGATTTTTACAATAATTCGTTAAAAGTTATTTTACGAGCATTTTTCGTTAAAATAATTCTATGCGAATAGGTAATATTATATAAAAGCATGAATAATGACAAGGAAATAATAATTTATTATTCTAAGTTTTCAAACTTTTAACGACGCGAATATTTTCCTTTTTTGTAAATACTCTGATCGACCTTGTCAATAAGCTTCCTGAGTTACAATATACATATATAGTATCTTAAGGCGTATACGGGTTTTTTTTTTTTTATTCTCTTTTGGATAACGAGTAACGGGTACGCAAGAGAAGCAAATCAGACAACGCCTTTTACCCTGCAGGAGTTTAATTATAATTATTCTTAAAAAATAAAAACTGTCAATCGGCTTCCTGTACAATGCTGCTTACGGTATGAATTATTATTACAGGTATTAACTACCGATATTAAAGGCATTAAACGTAAAAAAAAACAAAAATAAATAAAAAAATGTTATCCTGGTTTGTATACGTTTATACGTTTCGCATTATAATAGTATTATATAAACTTTTTGTTACTAACTTTAGATAAATATAAAAATAACGTTAAGACAATCGTATTTTCTTTTAATAGGTATAAAAAAAATAGCCCATAAACAATTATAATAATAATTGTATTGAGAACGTTAGTATTTCGGACCGACTGAGTATCTATGAAATCCAATCGTTTTTTTCCACACCGTTATCCGAAATATATGTGTTTATAGGTTTTTTTTTTTTTTTTTATACTGTCTTTAAAAGAGAATTCGCCATTTATTATATAAACTTAAATTCAATAAGTCTGAAATCGTGCGCGTTATCGCGAAAACATAGTCGCGTGTCTATTATGAAATAAAAGTGTAATTATTATTTTTAGAAAATATTTTTTCGTGTAGTTAACGTAAGTTTTATTTAAATAATAATAATAAAAAAAACCTGTATTAACCGTTTAGAAGAAAAGTTATGTGACCACCAATACGTACGGCAGAATATTTGAAGTATCCGCTTAGTACTTATTATTCGTATTTCGTTTCGATAAAATACTGAATATGACAACTAAACGCTATTATAATAAATACAATAAGAAAAAAACAAAATGCGAGGAACTGCAAAATTTATGGAGATAATACCTTAAGTTATATTTATGCTATAATGTTTAATAAGTCTACCATTTCGGTTTTATGGAACGTGATTTTTATCGAGTTACGCGTGTACTTATATATGTAAAAAAAAAAGGACAAAACCAATCGTGACGCGACGTCATCTTAAGCAATACCGCCGATTATAATATTACTAACGATAATTTCAATAAACTGCGCGCGTTATATAATTTGCGTGTTGTCTGGAATGCACGTAATAACCGATTAATATCGTCGAACATATTTTATAGAAATGAAAAATATCGAATAAAAAAAAATATATTAAAAACAATATAATATATTATATTAAATCGAATTTAACGTAAAATTACAAATTCACAGACACGCGCGTACGCTTTAAAAAAAAAATAATAATAATAATAATAAAAGCGTATTAAAAACACAAACGATAATATCAATAGAAAACCGGGTATACGCAGGCTTAAAAGAACACAATTATTTTATACTAAAAAAACGCATTAAATATAAACGTTCAGACGAATGTGATTAGTATTAATACGGCAGCATACCAGAAAAAAAATAAAATAAATAAAAATATATGATTTCTAATAACAAACAATATGACTATGATGGAAGGAAAATCTTTATTTGTATTCGCTGAAAATCTACGATTTATACGGATTATTATATATTTTCCAAATTCAATATTATTTTCAAAACATTCGAGAAAATAAGTAAAGTAATTGACTTATTTATTAAACGTGTATGTATATACATATACACGCGAGTATATTTTATTTCATAACGGATTTGAAATTTTTTAAAAGAAAATAAGAGAATATTTAAAAAGTCATTGATAAACTTTGTCCGCGTTATTATTTTGATTTTGATTTTATGTCGTTTATAATTCGCGATTTATATTGACGAATTTAATTTTTTTTTTTTTTCCGTATTGTCATGTCGTACGCGATTATTTGCGAACAGTTTTGCAGAAGTTATTCGAGGCTACTGCAGGTTCGAATACTGAATCGATACTGAAACGTTGTTGACGTAATTATATGAAATATTAACCGGAAATAATTTTCGAGGAAATATCTGTAGACAATTGTTATTACATTGGCGCATTATAATTTTTTTTTTTTTTTTTATAAGATAACACTTTCGTTCGAGAGTAATATAAAAATTATTTCATATTATTTTTGTATAAATGAAATTTAAAAAAATCGTTCCGTTGTCTAATTCATTTTATTATTATATTCTATTTCACTCATTGAATTTATTTATAGCTTTTTTTTTATGAAAAATCATTTAAATATTTATATACGGCGTATCTTTTCTCAGTATTATTAGTGTTCTAATTTTTCAAGGCGTATCGACGCGTATATTACCACGATATATATTTTTTTTTTTGAAATTATAAAATTAACTTTTATTTAAAAAAAAATTAATACAATACGCAAAGTTCGCGAAGGCGACATTCGTAATATTGTGCAATAATAATCTGTATTATTTAGAGTTTTAAAACGGTTAAATAAATATATTATAATATGTATATAAAAAAATATATAAATATTATGGGTAAAGCATATATTTTTAATATTGAATATTACATTATGGCCAGTATGAAAATCACACGATAAATATTATTGTATTATACAATCTGTGCATGCATTTACGTACAGCGACCGCAACGCGTTTAAACGCACTTAAAAACTATATTATTATCTATAATATAATATTCTTATTGTTAGATAAATTTTAATCCCCGGAGCAATCCAATGACCTCACATCAACTGCAACTATTGGGTAACTATTGCATTTCAAATAATTGCACTAGATTAAATACACTACGACACACACGTATTGTACATAGGCGTGTCATTTGTAATACAAAATTTGCGATGAAAATAACGGATTATAAAATTATTATGAATTTATATAACAATAAATCATTGTTTTTCTGTTTACGTAATATTCTATATGTATACGCGCATTACGCACCCACTTCAGTATATTATAATATGTAAAATAAATCTGTTTCGACCCTTTTCAAAAAAGAATTTACAGAAAAAAATACGTCGGAAAATAACCAAAAAAAATAATATACAAAACATGTATTATTACTCGGCGCAATATTATCAGCAGTGTTATCATTAGTGAAGTTCGAAGAGGGGGTGTGCTAAAAAAAAGTCAACAGTTTTTCATTATTTAAATACAAATAACGCGTTTTGCTTTGGTAAAGACATTACGAGTATATATTACGTATATATTAAATTTTAAATACGTATTTAAGCACATGTTTAAAAATAAATGCATATTTTGTTGTAGCACATTATAATATTTTTTAAAGCATATTTTGAGGGTTTTTAGTGCATATATAAATCCGTTCCCTGATTATAATGACCTATCCGGGATATCTCAAATTTCGCGTTTCTTTTTGCCGGACGTGATTTTGAATAACAAGTGTAGAGGTGTTATTTCGATTTATACGGAGCAAAACGACGGCGGCGCCGAGAAGCGTATATAGGAAGACTGTATATAGGAACTGCGGCAGACGTATTTCTCGGATATCAACATATTAAATGTATCTCGGAAAACTGCAGTTCGAGATACCGATTTTCCTCAGATGGCTTTTCTTCTCGAATCCTGCACAGACACACGAATGAATAATAATAAAAAAAATCTGTGTATGTATACATATAAACAATAAATATACATACATATAAATAAATGTATACTTAAATATACTATACTGCCAATGAGTATTACGTGAAAAATGAAATAAAAAACTATAAAGTTGTTGTATAAAGAAGTTTATTTCGACCGGTTTCGACTAAAAGTCGAAAAAGTCGAAAAGTCGAATAATAATAATAATAATAATGTAAGACATAATATTGGTCCAATCGCAGCCATTGGTTCGTCAAAATCGAATTCGTGATCGAAAACCGTTATACACTTTTTTTTTTTTTATCGCCACTGCAGTTATCTTGTCGTGTGCCGCGGGGCGTTGCTCTGCTGCGGTAAACAACGCAGCTTTCTAATTATATTAATATTTTGAATTCACATTATAATATATACTCGCGCGCGTCTCGCGAGTATATTAATTACCTTGTACGATACGCATCCGCCGTACGTGTAAAATATATTTTGTTGTTGTTGTTGTTGTTGTTGTCGTCGTCGTTGTTGATGGTATTTACGATCCGACGGGATAGCGAAAACGCGTCCGGGGAAGACGCGCGCGGATTTCTATTCCTCTCCTTCGCCATCGAATTCAACACGGACGTTATAAAAACAACACGCACACGCACCACACACCGCGTATCTCGTCCGATCGCGCGCATGCCTCCTGACCACACGACCGGGTGTTAAGGGGGAAGGGTGAGGCGGAATAATTAACTACTACTACTACTACTACTGACTATAACTACGGAGCCGAAAGTGCGCGTGTACGATAAATTATTATTTTATGTGTGTGTGTGTGTGGGGGGGGACGGGCGTCGGGCCAACGCTGTTCGAACCACATTCCGTCGCGTATATTGCGTTAATAATAATAATAATAATAATAGTATAATATACGTCCATCGGCTGTATCAGAACGACGATGGGAAAACATCAAAAAAACACTCCCTCCGGTCGCGGACGACGACTGGAAATTAAAAACACGCTGCAGCGCCTCTCAGACGCGCGTGTTTGGTTTTTTCTTCTTCTTCTTCTTCTTCTTCTTCTTCTTATAATGTACCGAGAGAGAGAGAGAGAGAGAGAGAAAAAAACCGGAGTTTTTTACTTACTTACTTACTTATACGGCCGGTCGGGTCGTGTCGCGCGAACCCCATCTGTATTCTCGCGGTTCACGGCGTTTCGTATCCCCACGGAGGCCGCGGCGCGGAATTCTTCGTATGTATTTTGTAGTCGGTCGCCCAATACGAAAACTCGCGCGGTCATTGCACGACGTATATTTTTCATTTTACATTTCTTTTTTTTTTTTTTTTTGTAATGAATAGAACCGTTCGCGGTATAATAAGAACCTATATCATAGGCGTGTCTACGGGGGACGCAGGGTGGGCACCGGCCTCCCCAGTGACTTAATTCTTGGCCTCTTGGCTTATATAATCTACCGTAGTTGAAACTGTAAAATATTTATAAAAAATAACTGAGTAGCACATTATTAGTTGATTGTCCTTATTTATTAGTTGTAATAGCACAGGAAACCAATTTTAAGATCAAGATAATCTTTAATTTTGCGGGGTGAAAAAATTCCAGGTGTTATATGTATAATTGCCATACAACAACAAAAAAAAAAGTCACAAATATAGATATAGAATATTATAGATCGCTGTAGTGAGTAAAAAATTTAAATTTCATAACTGGCCTCCCCAGCCATGGAGGTCTGGACACGCCTATATGACCTATATTATAATTATACGTCGCGTTAAGGAGAGGGGAGGGGCGGGGAATATAAATTTTTTTTTTTTTATTGGTAGAATCGAAATGCGAGATCTCTAAATGTATTTGTTCTTTTTTTTTTTTTTTAACAATTTTTAGATCCTTAGCGGAGCGAGGAACCTATTGGTTTTTTACAACAGGCGCGGATCCAAGGGGGGCTAAGGGGCTTTAACTGCCCTCCCGCCCTCTTGGGCTTTAGTCATTGCTTAAAAACATAGACATACAAATGTATGGACTGCGCTTTCCTCGCCCCCAGTCCGTCAATTAACGAAAGATTGTGGTGCGAGAGAGAAAGAAACTATACTAGGGGATATCTGCATGGAATAAACACTACACGAATTTATTTATCCAAGGACCATCGTACGATTTTTCGGCGGACAATCATATCCGTAGACATGTAAATATATATTTATATGTCTACGATCATATCACAGAGTAATTCAAATTACTTTTGTTCTTGTTGTTTTCTATCCTGCATGTGTATAGATTTTCGACCAGAAGGAGTGCTCTGATCTCTATTCGGTCACGGTTTGTTTCCAGCAGCAAATCGCATCTATAGTTGGTACTTTAGAGAGGTCACTTTTCGATTTTTTTCAAAAGCACCTAAAAATATAATTCAAAAACTACCGAAATAAAATTTATTTACTATTATTTATAAATTATAATTCTCAAATTTTTCGACAAAGCAATATATCGCACCGAAGCTCCGCTCAGAATTGTTTTATCGAATGCAACGATTTATCGCATTGCTTTCAAATTTATAATAAAAACAAAGCTCTAAAATCTTTATCCGAGTAATTCACTTAAGCGATATCCACAACACCCCGCGACTCGCTACCTTTTTAAACTTTTAAATCATAAAATAATATATATATATATATATACAAAACGGCAATATTTTTTTTTTAAATCATATACTATCAAATATCAATGACTATTGACTATCGTAATATAGAAACTTGAAATATTCATCAAATACGTTAACTGTTTACGTTATATTAAGGAAAATAAAACGTTTCAAATAGGTACTTCCTTTTTATTTTGGACCGTTTACGGCAATTATATTTCATCAAAACGATTAGTTTTTGTTACTACGTACCCAAAATATTACGCCGAAGCTCCGCTCAGAATCGTTTTAACGATTGCAATGATTTATCGCATTGCTTTCGAACTTATAACAATACACATTCCAAAATCTTTATCCAATATAGCGGTTCACTTGAGCGACATTCGCACAACAACCGCTACCCTTTTATTTTTGTTTTTCTGCTATACAGACCGCAGTGACGTGATTACGAATTTTATATATGCGGAGTGGATATTTGTCATCGAATAACTTATTCCCTTCCAACGTTTGATATGGATTTGAATCGAAACGCGATTGACCGTACTATAGTATAATATTTTATACTTTTTTTTTTTTTAATAAAAATCACATATTTTATAAGGAATTTTCTCGGTTTCCGAGCTGATTCGTCGTTCAGTACTTCGTTTGTTTTCACTTCAACGTCTGAATACGCGGGTAAACCGAAAAAAAAAAAAAATGATTTAAAATTTTTTTTTGCACGTTTACGCAATGCGTTATGTAAAAAAGAAAGCCCGTTTGGGGGGAATCCATCTCCCCATATCGCCCCATCTGAGTACGCCCCCGTTACAAAAAAAAAAAAAAAATGCGATTGATTAGCGTAATTGGTAGAGTTTTTTGTTATATTTCTGTCGATTATTATATGTTTATAAATGTCTGCGAGCTCGTATGGAGCTCTTAAAAAAATACAACAATTTTCCTCGTCCAAAATCGATCCGTGTTTTTTTTTTTTTTTGCAATTTTCGACAATTGTTTTCAAATGTTACGCTTGACGAAACTATGTAGGTACGTGAAAAAATAGAAAAAACGTGTCGTTGTAAAAAAAACAATGCGTTCACCGTTTCGCTCGCATAATCTAATGCGGTAAACAAATAAATCACTATATTAAAACACAAATAACGGGTTATTCAAATTTGGTAAATCTTATTTCCAGTACTCGTTGTTACGAACGCAACGTTCATAGGTTTCAGATTGGTCGCCAACTCTTTTTTTACAATTTCTTCCCCCTCCCCATAATGTGTGAATTCGCAGCTTGACACCGTCCTACATTGTAATAACTGCAGTGACGTAATGCGTAATAAGACGGCCTTCGAATTTCTGTTATAAAATTTTTTTTTTTTTTATATAAATACTTTTCGTGTACTTGCGCGTAAACCCGAAAGTATTAAATTCTTAAAATCAAAAATGTTAATAATAAAACGTTTTATATAACAGCGCACAACCGATCGATTAGGCAATACGGAATCCGTGTAGCTCGCATAAGGTCGCGCGTACACTGGAGAGCGTCGAGCGTTTAAGGTGCGCACGTTGCAGAGCGTTACTTTTGAGCGGTGTGGTTTATTTAATAAAGAAATTTAAGAATCCAAAAGAAATAAGATATAAAAATACCCATGATAATGGAAAAACCAGATAATCAGTATATTTCACGAGCGTCGAGCGTCGAAATTCGAACACGTTTGATTTGTGACGCGCCGCGACGCTGCCCTAATAGCACCGGGAGTGCCGGAGGCATACGGGAGTCCCCCCCAGTACCTTCCCAAATAGGAGTAGAATATTAGAGTCCAAAGGAGATCCGAGGGAGTACTAAAATTGCTCATTATGATCCAGTTTTGTTCCTAATGTGGAGTACGGTATGGGATTCCACAGGACTTCCAAGGGAGTACTAAACGCGTGTTCTTAATTGTCCGGTATTATTCCCAATTAGGAATACTGAATTGGGGTTTACTGGAACTCCAAGGGAGTACTAAATTGGCTCATTATAATCCAATGTTAATTTACATATTAATATTATATGATTATAAATCATACATTAATATATTAGTTAATTTGATTGGGTACTTAGTAACATATTCAGTAATATATACTTACATATACTTACTTATATTATTAGGAACTAACCCGTTGTAGTCCAAGTTGTATGTTCCCGAAAATTCCCACTTTGGAGCTCCATAGGATAGGCTATTCGGATCATTGGAGGAGCATCCCTGGAGTGAAAAAAACACTCCGTAGGATCTCCCTAGGACTCCTTGTGCTGTTGGGGTGACGCTCGACGCTCGTAGTCAATGTACGCACTCTGATTTAAATTATATAGGTTCCATTTTTTTTTTCACGACGCTCGACGCTCTCCAATGTACGCGCGGCCTAACGGTATTCTATGGAATAATATAAAATATTATTTGATAGAATTGTGGGACTCGGAATTTCGATTATGAAAAAAACAAATTCGTCGGGTGCGCGGACGAAGGATCGAGAAGATTTTAGAGATTTATGAACACCGATCGTTTTGCGTTAAAGAAAAAAAATGCATCGATCGCGCCCTGCTAGAACGACAAAAACCAAATGTACATAGTACGTTTTCAAATTTTAAATCTGACTTTGCCAAAATTTCGTTTCGCTTATTATAATATATATACACGCTTGCGGTCAGACGGAAACGTTATAACAAAGAGCGCTATCTCTGGACCGTTGTTTTACACTGTCGGCGAGACGTCCTCTTGTACTCTATATATTTTAGTATCCAGCTGTTTGGCAAAAACGTTTTCAAAAAAAAAAAACACCGTCGACGCTACTCGGTATCACATACGTTTTTGGTATTGTGTTTAGTTTTGGTAATATCATAATATCTTCGCGAAAAAAAAATGAAATAAATAAATACTCTGTCGAGACGATTAGTAGGTACCGGTCGTTGACTCCAGTCGGACGATGAGTACGGTCGGCCACGACTACAAATGACGACAAATTCGACGAGCGGATTGGGGGCGGGGAAATGTGTTCTGAACCCGTCGTCCTGCGCAGGCGAGAGTATCGTTTGGAATAGCAATTTCACGTGTAACGCGGCGACAAATAGGCAATGTGGAACGATCGCGTTTCGAATGCAAACTATATCGCGGTCGGGAGAATCGAAATCGGGCGCGTTATTTTCTTTAACGACAAATGAAAACTCGCATTATTTTTGTTCGTGTACAGTACACTCGATAGGTACTTTAAATCGGTTTGAAGTACTAAAAAAAAAAAAAGCGTGTCGCTTTAATAATATATATAAGTATTTAGTACGCGTTTTGTTCCATACGCGTCTCGTTTTCGTCGCACGTTTGTACACATTGCGCGCTAGAGAATTACTATTCCGAACGGTACACTCATCGTATCACCCGTACAAGCTGCTCGGATGACACCGATTCGTTAGTGATTTCCATTGATTCGCACTCGTCTCCAAATGTGTTTTGACCGAAGGCAATGAACCGACCGAATCGAACGATCGTAACGATAGATTATACGTAGGAAATAAAAAAAAAGTCTATACTCTATTTTATTCATATACGTACAACAGTCGATAATCGTATTTTAGCCGTGCGTCAATCGATTAACTGTAATTTTTGATTGTTTAAAACGTTAATTGACCTATCGTCACAACGAAAGAAGGGGCGAAAAAAAACGTTATTAAATTTCCATCAAGACGCAACACCGGACGAACCAAAAGAAAACGTAACCACTCTCGTCAAGTCGATGACCGGCGTCTATACCGCTCGCGGTAATCCGAGAACTTCCATAGTCGACCGACAAAATCGAAATTCTCAAGCGCTTTTCACGCGATAAAAAATGCCGTCGTATATATTTTCAGAAACTAAATTTTCGCGTACAATAAGTGGCTATTTCGTATAATTTACCGCCAAAAAAAAAAAAATTAATGTCAGTTTTTTTACCGCCAACAATCATCACACGCCTATAAAGTTTACGTTTCCAGTTCGGTTCTTCAACTCTGAATAATTTATTGCATACTGGTATTTTTTATTTATTTTTTTTTTTAACGATAAAAACGCGTGCCAAATAATGGCCGTCACGTATTTTTTTTTTTTTTTAAATACACCGTCTTGAAATACGTATACGTTGTAAAAACTAAATTTTTTTTTAACCTTGTAATGATATTCACTCGGACACCGTCAAAAAAAATATATATATATATATTTTCCTCGAAGTAATAATAATATCATCCAATGGACTGCAGGCGTAATTTACTGGAAGACGGCACATCACACGTACAACGTGTCCGGGTGTTATAAAAATGAACATAACAAATATTATTATAAATTCAAGGGCGTGTACACGTAACGTGATCTCGTAGTTTCGAGAAAAACATAACCGAACCGTAATCCGTGTATTTATTACGAATATAATACGCAAGTCTTGTCTTCGTGTTAATCATAAGCGCATCTGCATGTTCAGTTGTATAGTATTCGATTGTGTTTCGTAATCGTTTTTTTTTTTTTTTATATTCGTAGTATATTTTCGGGACGAAAAATAAAAAAAAAAACACAAAATCCGTGCGTTAAAAGAGCAAAATCAAAAAAAATTATTTAAATATTAATATAATTTATTTATTATCTATACGTACGTACATAGACAGATACATTGATTTGTTTTTTTTTTTTTTTACAAACTTTTTTTTTTTTTAATTTTATTTTTTACTATATCAAAGTAAAAATACAACATGTAATTTATATTATATATGCCTATATATTGACGTTTGGTGGAATTCGTTACAGAATCAAACGAGTATCAAACACGCGCGGCGTTATGTCGTCACGAGATTCTGACGGCTGTACACGACGAAACAATCACAGTTATAAATGAGAAACCCGATACACAATATATATATATATATATATATTATTATTATTACGTAATGAACCTGTTAGAATATTTTCGATTAAATAATTTCGGATTAAAAAAAAAAGTATAAAACGGGAATGAATACAAAAAAAAACGCGCGTTGTCCCCCCGGGACAATTCGATGCGGGAGGAGGGGAGAGGGTAAACGATAGTCAAGATCAATAATAAAATAATAATAATAATAATAATAATAATAATAATAATAATAATGGATTGTAAAAGAAAAAAAAAAAAATTTCGATTGATGAGTGGGTTGCAGGCGTGTGTGTGTGTGTGTGTGTGAGATCGGGGAACAGTATTCTCGTGTGACTGACTGACTGACTGACTATTAAAAGAACCCGTCTCCGGTCGGATCGTTGAGCCACGGGTAATTGTTCGGGCATCGGACGCACGTCTGCAGGTTGATGGTCTCCCCGGGAACCTCTTTGCTGGTGAGTTTGCACGAGTGCGGCACCCAACAAGCCGGCGGTCCTTCCACCGCGCACTTCTCCCTCCACGGTTCGAAGTTCTTCACCTCGTTTATGATCCTCGGCTTCTGGATCCACTGGATCACCTGCGTCATCGTGACGAAATACACGTCGTTGTGGTTGGCCAACACCTCGTCGATCCAGAACAGGAACGCGTCCAGGTACTCCGGATTGTTTTTCAACCAGGCGGCGTGGAAGTACAGGCCCATCGGCGCGCGGTTCTGATCGTAATGCCGGTCGAAGTTGTGATTCAAAAAGTTGTAAAACTGATCGCCGGACAGGATGTTCGAACACGAGTCCACCATCGCGCAACCGGGCAAGTACTCGTCAAAGTTCGGGTCTTCCCGCCTGTCCAGCTCGTTCATCACCATTTCCCACACGGCGTGGCTACGGGTCGGACAGTGTTGCAAGTTACCGTGACACCTGCGGGGACATTTCAAAATAAAACTTTACCACACGACGACGGCGACGGCGGACGAATTTTCTCGTCCTGTTATGACTGTCTGTCCGTCTGTCGGCTCTGCAATCGCGCGCGCGACAATAATGCAGTACTCGGCTCTGTATACGCGTAGGTACAATAATATTACGCTATCGACTATATATTAACAGCTGGTTACGAATTAATTGTTAGGTACACGGTGTCGCGCAGTGACGTGCCGAAGAGACATTTTTGAGGCAGTTGCCTCACGGTAATTTTTTGGGTGGGCGGGTGGGTGGGTAGGTAGGTTCGGTGGTTAAAAACATATAGATTACGTATATTATACACAATTTATATACATTATTTATATTATATATGTGGGTAGGTAGTCAAATTATCTAGTTTGTCTCAGGTCTGAAAAATGTTCTGCACGCCACTGGTGTCGCGTATATTCCAAACATCATAGTGAACTGGATCGAAACGTTTCGATAAAAAAGAAAAAAACTTTTGACACGTATATGTCTTATGGCTGGGGTTTTGCGCGACACCGAGAGCGTTACCATGACGTCACGTACCCGGCTCTACTCACCACCCGGCCAGGTCCCCCCACTTATATACCGTCGTTGCCGGTCACACTGTAACGGCGACGGCAGCGCGATCTATATATATATATATATATATATATATATATAGATATAGACATGTCTGTAGGTACGAGGAGACGAGGACTAAGCTATACAGGTAACTTTTTGTCCCGTGTAAAAAATGAATTAGATAATATTATATACATGTACCGATGTATCTGCATGTTTCTTGATATTTAAAATGGTTGAAATTGTATTTCGCTGTTCGTGAAAGCAATAGTGAATTTCAGCGCACATTTTATAACGATATTACTATATAAAGTACAGAATCTCGAGCGTTATACAACGTTATACATACGCGCGCGTGAACAAGATGCAAAAAATTGATAGGAAATATTGATTTTTGTTTTTACTCGATTGTAGAAAACGTAACGAAATTCTGTACGAGAAAATTCGAAATTAAAACTGCAGAATTACGGGCCCTTTGAAAAATCCGCTATGCTCTTCACGAAAAACCGTAGACAACATAGTGACGATCAATAGATAGGGGGAAAAAGCTGTTTTAATTGTATTATATACAAAGCGAACTGACTTGTAATTATCGGAGATTCTTTGTGTTTAATTAATAAATACAAGTTTCTAATAAGCAACACGTGTATAAATAATATTTTTATTTCGAAAGTACCTCTGAACGCCACACCTCGCTCCCCCCAAAAAAGAAAAAAGTCGTATCTACGCCTGCGCTGTTCCGCCACGCGTATGAACAGTGCAATATTTTACACTCCCCCGAATATTTTTCAATTGTGTTAGTCGGCGTGAAATTAATTAAGTGTTATTACAACCAGTATTGGCCATCGTCGCTCGTGTCCTTTCGTTTCGTACACATATTCGAAAGAAAATTTTCGTGGGAAAAAACAAAATATAAATATTTTAAAAACAGACGTATAAAAGTAAAGCGGGAAAAAAGCACGGAATCACGGCGAATCGCTAACTGCAGAAAGCGGACAAGTCCTGTTTTCGTAATTTTTTTTTTTTTTTTTAGGAACGATAAAAAAAACTCAATAACGTACGGAATATTTTCTGTAGTAAATCGTAATGTACTTCATTAAACTTCACTGATTCGAACGCCGTGGCAGTTCGGCGTTCGACACGTATCTTTGAAAACCGGATTCTTTTACACCATAAGCTTACATTTTCCGTAGTAAATTGCACTAAAATATTTTGATATATAACGTTAATACATTATTTCGTTTAATGATATATTTTAATTTGCGATCTGTGCTCGGTGCAAAACCGGTGGAAACGGTCGTCTCTGTCCCCCTTGTCCCTGTGCAGTTGGCGAGATTCGCGTGAAAACGCGAACGAAAATTCTCACCTGTGCGGCATGCGGAAGTACATTGTGTACGGCCAAAGCGGCGGATTCGACAGCGGCGCGGTGATGGAAGAATCGTACAAGAAAGCCTGTTCCTCCATCATGGTGAACTGGTTGTTACCGCCGACGCGCAAATACGGCGACCGCAGACCGACCACGCTGTTGTCCGTCAGATTCGCGTATTTCTCCGTGATTATGCGCATGCCGGCCATCTCTTTGGCCCAGTCGTCGACGGTCGCGTTGCTCCAAAATTGCTCGTCGTCGTTGTGCCTGCAACGTTTATATATACACAATATATATATATATATATTTTTTTTTTTTGTTTATCAATCCAGAGATTGGTTTTTAACAAATTTTCTATTTACAACAAATGTCTTATCATTTGTTGTGTTAATCGTCATTTGTTAATTTACTAAGGAGTTTAATGTGGTGGTTTCCTCTTGCCTTCCACATCGCAGAATAATAGCCGTGGTCATGGTCTCCATGTACGCCTATTACTAATCTGGCTATAGCTGTACTTGCTTACAAAGCATCCACCTATAACCAGTACTGAAGGCACTGCTGCCCACCCTCAGGTCCATTTTAGTCGCCTCATACGACAGGCATGGACTACCGTGAGTGTATTCTGGCCCCCACCCACAGGGGTATATATATATACAATATAAGCGAGTAAATGTAAAAATAAATGCTTGTAAAAAGATAACGTTGGACGTTGTTGGGGGTGTTGTGAACGACGCTCGCGAATGAATTGCTTATTGGATAAAGGTTTTTAGCGAGTACTCGTTACAAGCGTGAAAGCAATGCGATTATACAACAAATCATCGCGTTCGCGATAAAACGGTTCCGAGCGGAGCTCCGGGTGTAAATACACTTTGTCGACAAATTTCAAACGGTTGTAAAAAGAAATTCAGACTTAACGGTTTTCAAGATTTTCACTGTGTGTGTTTTTTTTTTCGATTATTGTTGAAACAACAATGACGTCTGATAATCGTTTTAAATTTTTAAACCGTACAATCAAAAATTACTTCTTTTACGAATTAAAGACCTCTACAATTGTTATAAATCGCCAAAATTAAAAGAAACGTTTTGAAAAATTTCCACGTTAATACAGTCCAAAGTTACGTATATATATTTTAATGAACATTTCGAGTTTCGGGATTACGAAGAAATAACGCACAATCGTTTTCGACGAAACCGCGTTTTTATGTCACTTTTTTAGTCATATTTTTAGACGCTTTTCAGAAATATAAATGTAAGAAATATATATGAACTATAATTTTTATTTTATTTTATTTTTTTTTTGTATCTATTAATATCGTCTTATTTAAATTAACACGGATATATTTCACAAAAAAAAAAAATTATTAGATTTGTTCCTATGACAAAATATTGACCCCGTGACAAAGCCGTAATTACGGCACTGTGACTATATACTCAGTGGCGTTTATTTACACTTATATAAAATATTTTAAATGTCTGAGAAAACGCGTATAGGCGATAATAACTAATTTATTTAACAAATACGTTTATATTCTAATATAAGTTCCCTAATTTTTATTTTTTTTAATTTTAATCCATATAATCTAGAGGTTCCCAAACTTTTTATAGGTACGACCAATATCTAACATTTTTCAAATTTAGGTGACCCGCCCAAATCGATTATTTTTTCTTTTCGTACGAAATATCAGAAATGTCAACAATATATTTGAATAAAAATAAAAATATTTTATATAGTAAAAAGTATAGAGTATGATTTATTTGGTAAACGAACGTAAAATAATGACCGAAAATTCAACTTCACAAGACAATAATATGAAGAACTGAATGGGAAGCAGCGTTTATAGCTTCAGCGGAAAGTGTTATTAGTTGTGTATTTTGAATACAGAATACCGCAGAACTCCGTTAAAATATTTACGATTGAAACTAATTTTTATTGAATTGTCTTCGAATTTTCATCATAATAATTCTTTTTCAGCTCGTGTTCTTCGTGTGAAAATTTGTTCGCGACCAGTCAAACATTTTACTGCGAGACCCACAATTTGGGAATCTCTGAATTATAGTCAGTCCGTAATACTAGAAAAACTTACTGAAACACCTACTGGCATTTTTTAAACAAAAAAAAAAAACGTGTTTAGAAACGTTTATGTAATTCGAAAAAATAAAACTGAATAAACTAAACAGTCGCGCGGCGATCACAATATTTGACGACGAGAATAAAAGGTATTTCGCTTATTATTATGTCAATGCGCGCGACCTAATAAAACGGTCCGTCTTTCACCAGCAGGTTTTTATTTAGTAGGTTAGCAGGTGTACACACACGATTTTTTAAAATATATTTGTTAGTTACCGAACACAAAAAAAAAGCTCGTAAAACCTGTAAGTCGTTTTACAGTTTAGTCGTCTAAAAAAAAAAAAAGTCCAATAAATACGAAACTATACTTGAAATTAAGCGTTTAAATATAATAAAAACGATCGATTAGTATAACCCGCGAAACGTCTGAAATTGTTCACATTTGTTTTACCGTAATCGTTCAAAAACATTGGACGATGAAAAAAGTGTTACTTTTTTTGAATGTTTGAAAACCGTCGTACCTTGACGCGTTAATTTGATTTTTTTTTTTTACTAAAAAAAAAAAATTGGCGTCTATTTTTATTCAATGACAATACACGCGAAACGTCCGTCCGTGACTTGGCGGAATGACCGATAGTGTATATAAAGATCAACAACCTGCAGAAATAATAGTGTTTTTCCACCGCGTTTTTCAATATTATTACAATATTTTAGTACAACGCAAACCTATCTGTATTTCATTTGAAACCGTATGGCAATATTTACCATCTATATAGGACTTTGCAGCATAGGCGTGCGCAAGTGGTGTGCTAGATGTGCCGTGGTAGACCCCGTGGTTTTTTTTTACGTTTAACTGTTTAAGCTACAAAATATGCTAGCACACCAGCTATGAAAAAAATTAGGTATACCCAACAAAAGAAAACGGACCGGCAACAACTAACTGTGATGTTACTGTTGTCAACGTCGTAATACGTCTCAAGAACGATTTTAGAATCACTGTTTTTTTTTTTTATTATTATTATTATTATTATTATTATTTGTCGAGTGAGAAATAATCAAATCACTTGATTTCAACAGAGTGACTGAAGAGTGATTTAAAATATTTCACTCCTATCCGAAGAACGTTACCATTATGCGTTTATTTTATATTACTCGTTTTCATATTAGTTAATTGTGTCCAATATTTTAACGTATGTACTTTATTATAAAAAAAAAAAAAAGATATCTAGTTATTTTTAATGATTATCTATTTGTTGAAACATATATAAAAAAATTGAAATGTTGTGAAACACAAGTAGTAACCAATACGACTTTTTGCGAATTAATATTTCGCATTAAATTTCTTCATTTTTTTGGGGGAGTGTAAGGCCCATTTTCTTCACGGCATAGACCATACCGAATGTCTGCACACACCTACGCTTTGCGCAGACGAGTGTTTTAAATAAACTTGAAACCGAATTCAAAACGAAACGCAAAGATCTTCTTGAACTCGTTATCGAGTAAAACATTTTCCTGGTGTATCGACGTATAAGAAAAAAAATTCTTTTTTTTTTGTAATATAATACACGGCGTATTACCTATTTTATTATTTTATATATGTATATATATATATTTTTTTTTTTTTGACACAAAACATGTCCCAATCATTATACGCGTGTATAGCTGCAGAAATTAGAAAATAGACCGCTGAAAACGACCTGTCAGATGTGCTCATACCGGTTTTTATATTATACATAAATACCGTCATTTATTATAATACAGACACGTTTTCTCGGCATTCCCGCGCCACCGACTCGGCGGGACAAAACACTGACGGAATACGCTATATTACACAGAATATTGTGTTTGTTACATTATGTACAAAATCATTTCTCATGCACTTGGATCCATTGCACAACTATATAATAACGACTGCGCAGTGTCCTTGCGAATTTCGCGTAAATATTGTAAATTTCTGAAACCTTGTAAATTTTTTCAATTGAAAATTCTATATACGTATGCGAGTAGGCGTATCGAAGAACTTGAGAAATTTTCGTATTTTCCTATACACTCCAACGTTTAAGTTTTAAGGTTCGAGGGGTTTTTTAAAATGTATAAACCCGAGCAAAACGTTTGGAAAATCAACGAATATTTAGATTAAAATATATGTACCGTAATAAAAAGACATATCCATGTTGCGCATACATATATATATATTTTAATTCCTATATAAACTATTATTAATATCGATTTGTCATCAACTAATTTCCATTCTCTTTCGCTTTATTCGTAATTATATATAGGTAGTATAATACAAGCTATACCCACCGGATTAGCGCATGAAAGTTTTTACTTTCCAGTTTATCTGCACTCACTTTCACGATTATTTAAAATAACATTTCGTTTTAAGTAGGTGTAGGTAGGTACTGTTTCTATCGCGTATCATTCGCGGTTATTACTATAACGGTCCGATATAGAAATAACTTTCGTGTATATAGAAGGAGAAATTAACAAACGCGTATTGAAAATCATATACGTATAATACAACACAACGTGCGTGCAATCGTTAAATCTGAACATTTTTCAGGTTTACCTTGCAGGTAAACCTTTTCAAAAATATTTTCACACTCTCACGTTCGGATTTTTATACTATAAGCATACTGTATACTGAATTGAGAAAACTCGTTTTTTTTTTTTCAACATTAAATCATTTCTTACACCAAATTAATGAAAATATATTCTGTTTGAACGTTGATGAACGTGTCGATTTAAACGTTCCAATAGTCCAACGTTAAGGGGATTGGAAGTGAGTATTTTCTCTCTTCGTCTTGCACACACGGATCATAGTAAAATAAACGTTTCGTACTTCCAACGTACCGGTCGACCTAGTGAGGCGATAAAGATTCTGAAAACAGATCTGAGTTCGTCGTGAATTTTACTATAGAAAGACTTTACCGAATTTCTAATTTTTTCTATCTTAAGATCTTCAAAAGTCAGTTATTAGCAATTTTTTTTATTTTAAATTTGTTCAATTAATTTTTTAAGGATTTATGAAAAAAAATTAGAAATGTGGGAAAGTCATTGTGTAGTAAAATTCACGAAGAATTCAAATCTATTTTCAAAATCTTTACCGCGTCACTAGATTGATCGTACAGATCGACCTACGGATCAACGTACAGTTGGGATTATTTACTATGATTCGTGTGTGAACGACGAAGAGAGAAAATACTCGCTTCCAATCTCCTTAGCGAAAATAGCAATAATTGTGTTATACCGAGAAAAAAACAACTCACGTTATGGAGTGCACTGCGATCTCGTGACCTTTCCTGTGCGTTTCTTGTACCGCGGAATAATTGGTGTATTTGTGCGAAACGAAGAACGTGGCTTTAATGTCGCATCCGTTTGGGTTTTTGCGCTTGCCGTTGAATATCTCTTTGTACAGTTCGATGTTATTGTTGTTTATAGCGTCGTCAAAAGTTATGGTGATCATCTGAGGAACTTCTTTAGGTGGAAGGTCGTTAGGAATTCCGGTACCGTCTTCTGAGCAGAAACAGTCGGGCAGGACGCAAACGGCTGGATCGCAAGGAGGAGCTCGGTTAGGATCGTTGTCGTTATCTAAAAAATGAGTTAGAAAAAGATAAAAATAATATTATGTACCAAAAGTATAAGAATTCACGATTTAAAAAAAAAAAGTTATCTCCCATCAATTAATTAATGTTCATTATCGATTTCTTATACGAACCACACGAATTTTCATCCGATCCGTCGGGACAGTTCTTTTCGCCGTTACAAAATAAGCCTCGTTCGATACAAGATTTATCACCACAAGATAATTCTCCATCCTAAAATAATATAACCATTATGTATAATGTATAAAAATACGAGATTAATTGATAATTAAACCTAAGTATTTTTTTTTTTAAATTACACTTAAAATTTCAACAGCGATTAAAAGAATTTAGAATAAAAGAATCTATCGAGACCCACTACTATAGTTAAATTATATCAATAGTCGATATCTCGCGTATACTTTTATCGTTATCTCATACGCGTATCCATTATATCTTCTCATACTACGACTTAAATATTAAAATTAAAAAAATAAAACAAAAATCTCCTATCTAATACCTGACACAATGGTTCGTCAGTGAACAATAAAGGTTTGACTTTGCGTTCTTTATTTTTTAATTTGCAATTTTTCACCGCAGCTTTCCAATCACAGGTTTGTTTCTCAATGTCGAAATACAAACCGGCTGGACAACGAATAGCTTGTAATCCCTGTAAAATATGAATTGAATGTGCATACAGATAATACATATTTTCATGAAATGTTAAAAATATATCGGTTATATTATGTTAGTAGTAAAATTATCAAATGTTAAGCTATTTAATTCATGAAAGAGGTAATTTTTGTTTTTAAGGGTTGAAAATTGTATATGACATAGGTCCCAAGTTAATTCAATTATATTTTTTTTTTAAATCTTGAACAATCTTAGTTACATTTCTTTTTTTTTTCTAAATATTTTAAATTTTTTCGAAAAAGTGTATTATTTTGTTGTTGGAAAATGTCGAACAAATTACGCACACAATCGATATAGGCAATTTTTTTCTGTGTACGACTTTTCGACTAGTAAAAGTGCTCCAATAATTATATTCTCGTATCCATTTTTTCGATAGAAAATTTTGCTGGGACGGTACTTAATGCAGGCGATTTTTCGATTTTCTCAATAGTTTTCAAACACGATCCAAGAAAGTACTAAATATTTTTTTGTTATAAAACGGCAAAAACGCGATTTTGTCAAAATTCATGATCGCACTTTAATAATAAATAATATTACACACCGAAGCTCCGCTCAGAACCGTCTAATTATTGAACTCAATGATTTATCAGTAATAATATTAAAACTTTATCTCAAACTTCATCCACAACAACACCCGCGGCTCTCTACCTATTACTACATTTTTTTCTTTTACCGAAACAATGTTGCAAGGACGTTGTTTTTAATTTGATTTAAAACACTTGTTCTACTAATTACTATAACTAGTAATTAAAAAATAATAATAAACTGTTGTGATGTCTACAATACACGTGTACGAAAATAATTGAAAACAACGCTATAGACCAATATTCCAAGGTTATTGAAAATGCAAAAATTATAATACGCGTTGGATCGTTATTTTTAAACGCCTCGACCCGCGGGCGGTACGCAAAGAGTTGAATCAGTCTCGGACGATTCTAATAATTCGTAGTGAAATAATTAGTTTCCGTGTAATGCAAAAAAAAATATATATATTTTAAGCATGCGACTCGAGGAGAGAGTCGTTTTAAGATTTGTGAAAAAAATTTAATTCCTTAACCAGTGATAAAAATATCCTATAATACGTATATGACTTGGAAAAATCCGTATTGAAATATGCATATATTTATATAAATTTTTACTTAGGTACACACAATATATTCAAACTACAATACAAAAGTGACTAGCTCAATGCACTGATATTTTTCAAAATATATGACTTATATGTTATAATAATAAGTGATACAATAAATATGTTATAATATAAACGGAAATAATTGTTTATATTTTATTCGAATTATTACGATCGTAATATTATATTATTAACTGTCGCTATATATATTTATATATATATATATATATATTTACCGATGATGTGCATTGAATGACGTCTCGACAACTGTCTCCGTCTTGTCCGGTTAACCGAAACCATTCGCCCGCGTCTTTATCCTTACAGATTTCGTTCTCAAAACTTTCCTCTTTTTTGGTTTCGCCTGTGGTAGCAGACTGTTGACGCTTAATACGTGATAACAGTGAATCGCACGACCCTTCGAAACAAAAAAAAAAAAAAATGAGTGCGCTTTAAATACCGGTTGTATAAATACACATAAATATATACGTTTTGTGTACATAAATTGTCAGCGTTTCGACAAATTAAATGCATTTGACTTTTAATTTGTAAGTATTATTATAATTTTTTACGAACACAAACATGCCCGAGACAGTATTTCTATTTATCAAAAGTTTTCAAGTTAAAATATTTCTTAACCATTCCGTATGTATTCCAAACAGCTTTTTTTTAAAAAAAATATTAATCGGTTTTTATCATCAATCGGTTTATAATTCAGTCATTATATATATATATATATATATATATATATATGTAATGCCTAGGAGTTTTATAAAATGACGGTTGAATATTACACATTTATACACCATAATTAGTTTGATTTCCTATGCGTTTTATAGAACGCATAAACGAATTTAGGCAGAGTATTGGAATAATTTAATCGAATTAAAAATTAAATAAAACTCTATGAACGTCGTATACCGTATTGAAAACAATTTAAAAAGTAAATGGATAACATAAAATTGGTGGTCCATCGTCAATATCTGCGAGTATTTTTAGTTTGAGCGATAAACATATATTGGCCTAACTTTGATTGCGGGCATTATAATAATATATAATGACTGAATTATAGTACATATACACAAAAAAAATCACGTTTTTTAAACTAATTTTTATAAAAATATTAATATTTACGATATTTTTACGTAATATACCTATAACCGGGTAAAATTATTGTTTTTTTTTTCTTTCTACTTATTATAGTTATTATAGTAATTGAATATATTTCAACGTATAAATTCATATTTATTTATATTTTTTCGTCGCGACAAAATCATAAAATATCATAAGAATGACGGTATAAATATATACGTATACAATATCAATTTATACGATACAAAATTATATACATTATAATATTGTAGGACCGCGAACGAAATAACGCGAATGTTTCACAGAATTAAATTACTTCTCGACTTATGTCAAAAGTAAATTATTTAGTATATTAAATAAACACTAAGTTTCGTAATTTTTTTTTTTTTTGGAAAAATTTATTTTTCCTCAATTCTTGGTTGTCCAATAATTTTACCTATAACAATTAGAGAATTTAAAAATATATCGTTACGATATGTATAAGTTCGACTCTGTGGCGCCGAAGCTTTAATAGGTAGGGCAAACTTGTATTTCATTTTGAGACTATACCCACACACCCAAGACGTAAATTCAATCTAAATTTTTCGTTTTCTTTAATTCGGGTTATACGTGTAAACCTAGCAGCCATAAGGAAAAAAACGTACTAAAAAAAAAAAAAATGTAATAATAAAGTATACGATATTCTTAATTTCTTCATATAACTTATCACATCTATACACCCATGACCCAACCACCACTATTTTGATGGAGTAGGGCCGTTTTCCTACCTACCTATAAGGTTCTGTATATATATATATATATATATACAGTTTAAATCATATATATTAGTAATACGCGATATGTAATAATATTTTACAGACAATTTTTACGTTTAAATAAAACACGTATTTTTATTATTATTTTCACATGTATATAAAACGACCTAGATGGCTTTTAGAATATATCAAATTTCACTATTATGTATTTATATATATACAATAGGATCCCACGGTGTACTTATACTTTTTACAAATGTTGGAGGTTGCGGGGACGACTATCTCATCGTCACATCAATCAAAAAACCCGAATACGAATAGCGTGAGATAATTGGTCAGGTGCTTTATTCATATAACAATATTATAACGGCGACGAACGAAATGCAATTCGAACACCCAATATTATGTCCGGTTAAAATATAAATGGAATATTATATATACACGTTTACAATATTGTGTCTACCACTATTATTATTATTATTATTATTTTTTATCGTTTAATAAATAGGTAATTAAATATATATGTATATTGAATTTTATTTTACTAAAAATGTATTGTGGTCGAACAAAAACGGTTAACTATACGCATTTCATATTATTGTATACGCAGCCAACAGCGTGAAACTGCGCGTCTAAATAAAAATTTACCGTTTTTTAACTTACATAGATTCTGAGCGAAACAAACAACTGGTTTTGCAATGACGTTTATTTTTTAATTTAATTCAATTTTTCCGTGCACTGCAACTTATCGACTAGCAAATATGCTCCGATCAATGTACTCGATATAGCAAATTTTTCTGTGGTAGCACACCTGCTTTAAGAACGCGATTTAAACGAGACCGAAAAAATTTTTTTTAGTTAAAAACGACAAAATCGCGATTTTATCAAAAATTCGTGATCGTAAATCAATAGCCGGAGCTCCGTTCAGAATCGTTTTATCGCGTATGCGATGACTTATCCGCTATATACTTTCAAATGTACAGTAATAACATGCAAAACTCTTGAAACTTCGTTAAAGTGACTTGATAAGCGGCATCTCCACTGCAAACACCCGGCCGTTGGTCATTTTGTATTTTTATTTATTGTCGATTTAAATTTCGAATTATAACAAATCGACGCCTGTGCAAGCGTCGTTTGCAAACAATCCATTATATCGAATATCGTAATATATTTAATTACAGCAAGACAATATTGTACTATACTTAACGCTACAGCCTCGGCTCACGCAAATTACCCGTTCGATCTTCCTTTTTTTTCTATTCGGGACGCGAGTAATACGTATATAGCCACTTCGGACCAACGCCGAAAAGTTTAAAAAAAAAGACAAAAAAATTTATTACAATCCGTTTAAACAAGATCACGGGTATTGGACGTGCGACTACTTTATATGGGAATTGATAAATATGTATATATATATGTGTACACGATAAAACCCCGTTAGTTCATGTAATTGCCAACGGGTTATAACAACGACACAAGACGTCAAAAAGGGACGTGATGCGTTTGTAAAATCATTTTGTTATTTCCGGTTTCGATCCGACTATAATAATGTAATAAAATATAGGAATAATAATAAAAAGCTCTGGGCACGTTCTACACTTTCTACCGGTGGTGTCCGGATACACATACAATAATGTTTATACGTATAAGTAAGTATATATATATATATATATATATGTACGTGACAGATGTATCAATATTTTCTATTGCGGAAAAGGGAGGGGGGGGGACGAGAAAACAACTTCGTCGCTGCTATACGGAAATCTCTCGGAAATTCGGCCCCGCGGTCAACTGGTGAATAACAATAAACGGGTAACGGGCGGGGGGGGAGGAAAGAAACTCGAATAAAATTAGTATTTATATATGGATAAGGAACGTTTAGAAATCATTATCGGATATTTCGGCCGCGTTAGTATAATTATTAGTTTGTCGTGGCAATTCCATGTGCTGCACATGACCATACGAGGATAGTTCAATATTGTATTATGTTATATAAGTAAACAGAACAAAAAAAATCTTTTATTATAACGATTATTATGTATACGGATTTTTCGACGTAATCCACCACATCTACGCGTTTATCCAGCCGCCGAGACAGGACGAAGCTTCGTCGTATTCGTTTTGCGTACCAAAAAAAAAAAAGAATTCTTTGGCTTCCCCCCCCCTTCTCCCCGGTCACTGAACCATAAACGTATCACCAGTTTTTTTTTCTTCAAATCGTTCGTTATTTATTTCTAAACGGACGTTTCCACGCGTAAACCATTTCCGAACGGCCCGAACAAACGGAAATCAAAAAGTGTACATCCGACTTGTGCACACGAGTGTATATACGAGAGACGCGCGTATAGAGCAGATAAACGGTTAGAAGAAAAAACGGTTCGATCGTTACACACGACGTCATTACAACGGTTATTATACCTCTGCTCGGCCGCGTTTTCAAGTGAAATCATCTTTAGACACGGTTGTCGTCGCCCCGCGGGACATTAAACTCCTGCACGACACAAATACGCATTACTTATAGGTATCGTCGCCTGCAGTATATATATATATATATATATATATATATATTGTTATAAACACGCGTCTATATATATATATATATATATTATTATAATAAAGTATATAAAATATAATAATAATAATAATAGTAATAATACACGTCCATATAATATAATGAATAGAGCAGAGAAGGCCGTGGACAGGTGTGGTTTTTTTTTCTAATAAGAACTCGGCGACGATAAGCTATACGAGTATATACTGCACGGTTCGGTATCGCCGCGAGTGCGGCTGCGATACGATGATCTGCGTGACAATGTCGTTGTTATTATTCGCGTAGAATATTGATTGCAAGCGAATTGTTTTTTTTTTTTTTTGTAAAATTTGTTAACGATAAAAAAATATATGTACATATATATAAGTACGAAGACGAGGAATTTTTTTTTTGCTTTTTTTCGTATCACACGCATTTTGAACGTCAGTTTTACGATTGGACTGACCGAATATTATCCGAAAGCGTTTTAAACATAATATATAGGTAACTATATAATATATTATCTCTTCTATACACGCGTTAATTTTGTCATATTATTATATGTAATTACACGGTACTATATTATAATACGGTATAATTAATACTGCGGTATTTGCAGCGGTAACTTTACGTTTTTATACAATATAATGTTTTAATTGATTATGGCGAGGGTGGGGGAGGGGGGATGATTGCTATTTCGGAAAAACGTTATGTGCGTATACGAATAAAATTGCGAGTAAAGGACTTTGTTAAAATAAAATTTAAAAAAATTTGATTTTGAATTAAAACGTTTCTTTTTTTTTCAATTAAATATGGAATTTCTCCGCGTGATGTTATTATTATATAGCGTGGGACGCGCGTGACGATTCCGAAGAGAATCAAAATAAATTTCGTTACATATATACAATAGTATAATAAACGGGCGAGTACCTATATATTATTATTACTTCAGCAGTACACATGCCTTTTGAAAATGCAGTTTTTGTACAACTATATAATATATTATACGGCACTGCTGAATACAGAAAAAAAAGCTTCGTTCACGACGGTTTCTTTTCGATATCTACAAAAAAAAATATATATATATATATATTCTAAATAACCGCGAGAGCGTGCGGCCGATGGCGGCGGCGGCGGCGGTTTTCGTTTACCAAAAAAAAAAAAAAAACGAGAGACTCGAACGCGCGTTTTTTTTTTTACTAAACCCATTTTACGCGCGTGATATATTATAATATTCCGTACACACGGATCCGTCGTAAACGCCGTCGATTCTAACGTGTATTTACAATGACCGGCGTACCTATTTGAACGTTTTTTTTAATAATAATAATAATAATAATAAAAAAGAAAATATATATATATCATAAGAACTTACCCGAAGTTATCATCAAGTACGCGACCGTCAGAAACCCAAGTGCTGTTGCAGTAGAAGCCCTCATGATGATGACGACTGACGGACTGCTGGCGACGGGGCAGCGGCACGGTACGACGACGACGACGACGACGACACTTTCTCGGGAAAAAAATACGAAAAAAAAAAAAAAATCCACTCGTCGGTGAATATTATATAATATTGTAATCGACTGGAATAACGCGCGATATATATATATATATATATATACGTGAATAATAATAATAATAATAATATATAAGATTTATTTTTCGTCCCCGTTTGTATACGTATGTGCGCGTATTTAGTAGTAGTCTGTCCCTCGGGTGGATTGTCCGTAACAGAACGACGGAACGAGACTCCGGAGCGACGATCAAATTAAACGTCTTATATACCCGGGCGCGCGCGTTTTACAAATAATATTATACGCGTCGCAGTATCGCGTCGCGGCGCGCCGCCACCAGGTGGAGCCACGGGACGAGCCGGCCACCGTCGTCGTGAAAGTATCCGGTAGAGGACCATCGTAATGTTTTATAGGACGCCGCGTAGGCGGGCTGCGCGCCGGCGTATTGTAATCGACCGCCGTAAGCCCGCGCGGCGCTCCAGGACAGTGAGCGAATAATAATAATAATAATAATAATAATAATAATAATTCTTTTATAAAATATTCTGTGTAAATGTTTTGTGAATTCGACGATTTCGAACGACAGCGGCGTAATGTATTGTTATAGGGTTTAAAGCGGCCCGCATATACTGTACACACGATCAATATTCGATATTGACCGTGTATGCATGGGGATCATATTATATTATTGAAGACGATTTCCAATAATATATTGAAACAATCAAAATTATTTTGATATTTATTGATATAGAGGATCAATATAATATATATATTATATTGTATCAATATAACAATCATAGGCGTGTCTACGGGGGAGGCAGGGTGAGCACCGGCCTCCCCGGTGACTATTAATTCTTCGCCTCTCCAAAACCGTGGTTGAAAATATAGATATAAAATATTTACAAAAAAATAACTAAGTAGCGCATTATAGTTGATTGGCCTTATTTATTAGTTGTAATAGCATATAGGAAACCAATTTTAAGATCAAGATAATCTTTAATTTTCCGGGGTGAAAAAATTCCAGGTGTTATAATATATAATTGTCATACAACGAAAAAAAAAAAGTCACAAATATAGATACAGAATATAGATCGCTGTAGTAAGTAAAAAATTTAAATTTTATAACTGGCCTCCCCAGCCATGGAGGTCTGGACACGCATATGATAACAATAATCGCGTTCTCTTGTAGCTATAGACATTTTGAACGAAACTGAACGATATATTGAAAAAATTGAAACGTTTATCGATATAAATATTGATCAACATTGTGTATGGGCCGCTTAAGTCATTTGGAGGGGGAGGGGAGGGATCAATATTTTTTTTTATAAGAACGAATATTTGTTTTTGAAATACATAATTTGTATTCATTTAATTAATATAGATATACAAAAAAAAAAAAAAAAAAATTATTGTTCGCATATCGTATTTTCACGTCTATTTTTTTTTTTTTTTTTGGCTTCAGAACCGTTTCGCGTTGAGTATAGGTAGGTATACGTCCTCGAGATGTATCTATTGGCAACACATTTTTTTTTTTTTTTTTTGACATGCCAGAATAGACTATTAACAAATATTTATAATCGATGATAATAAACATAACATTAATAGGGGATTGAAAGCGGGTATTTTCTCTCTTTGTCTTACACGCATGAAACATAGCAAAATAGACGTTTCGTACTTCCAACGTACCGATCGATCTATCGGTGCGATAAGAAATTTGAAAACAGATTTGAATTCCTCTTAAATTTTATACTACAAAACGACTTTCCCACTTTTTTTATTTCTTTTTTTCAAGACCTTCAAAAATGAATTATTAACAATTTTTTTTTAAATTTGTTCGGTTAATTTTTTAAAGGGTTTATGAAAAAAAAAAAAAAGTGGGAAAGTCGTTTTGTAGTAAAATTCACGAGGAATTCAAATCTGTTTTCAAATATCTTATCGCCTCACTAGGTCGACCGGTATACGTTGGAAGTACGAAACGTCTATTTTGCTATGTTTCATGTGTGTAAGACAAAGAGAGAATAAATACCCGCTTTCAATCCCCTTAAGTTAGTACTAATTAGGCGCTCGTCGTCATTTCCAGATCCGCGATTCCTCGTTCTCGTATTCGCCGGCGTCTTTTTCACGCGGTCCGCGGTTTTTTGACCAAATTTTTTATAAATGTCGTTGATCTGATTTTGTTCGTATGATTGTACGAATTTGATCAGAAACACTTACATTTCTTTTCAAAATTCCATCTCCCACTAATAAAAAAAAACGGCCAAGGGCCCCTCCCCTTATTTATAATAAATTCCTATAATAGTTGCAGTTTTTAATATACGTTAAAAATTCGGTAATTTTTTTTCTAATTTTAACGTTTAGTCATCTTGGATTAGAATTTAGAACTAACTCAACGATGATATTACTCAATCCATCCCCCAAAAAAAAAGAATCTAAATACGTCCATGCCCCATACGAGGAGAGTAATATTATAACAATGATGCCTATATATTATGTGCTCCTCAATTATCGTTTTTTAATCTTCCGCGAAATCTTTCTTATTCAAAATATTGCAGTCTTATTCGTATTTCGTCCTGCTGTAGTGTACAGGTACGCGAGGATTTTCTTAATTTATTATAATATTTACTGCTTTGCCTCGGTATTTTATTAATTTCAATTATTATTATTACCTATTATTATTATTATTATTATTATTATTATTATTATTATTATTATTATATTTATTTCAGTGGCGTAGCCCGGGGGCTGATGGGGCTGCATCCCCCTCCCAAAAAAAAAAAAAATTAATAAATAATCAATTTTTTTAGTAGATGCCGTCTATAAATATTAATTATTAACATATATAAATTAATTAATTATCAGCCTCAGCCCCACTCCCCCAAATAAAAATCCTGGCTACGCTACTGATTTATTTATTTATTATTATTTCATCCGTCCACGCTTTTTATCGTGTATAGGAATGCTCGGATGACCATTTTCGCAATCTCACGTAATAAATAATTTGTTATAATCGCGGTATTTTTCTTATAATTCGAAACAACTCGGAAAATTGGAGAAAAAACCTGTAAAGTTTAAATCTGGTGTAAACACGAGGCAATTTTCGCGATAGGTATTAGGTATTTTTATTTTTTTTAATTCGGCATCTGCAGCTTCGTGTTTCTATATAGACGCGTTCAATATTGCAGCCATCTGGTCCGAACCGCGTTTTTCTTCTTTTTTTTTTTTGATCCGTTAATATTGTCGTACACGTTTAGTTACAACTTTTCTAGTAAAATAATAACACGTAGCAAAAATGAACTTCTATTACTGAAGTGGAAACACGCGTACCTAATACGATCAGTATGACTATATATGTATTTTAATGTTTCATCCGCAAGACGATTTCTTAATTTTTATTATTATTATTATTATTATTTTGATTTTGACGTGCTTATTGTATTAATTGTATTAGAAAACGCAGTACGTTCACACAAACGTAAGTCGCGTTCCGAACACGGATAACGCGTTTTCAATGCAAAATCTCGTATAGAAATGAATATTTTTCAACACGTGTAGTAACGTTTTCCCAAAAAACAAACACAACTACCTCTTTCGCGTATAATATCTAAAAGCGGATCCGTTTGCAACTCACACGATTCTAAATGGTATGCAGTTTTATAGAGTATACCGGAACGCGCACGTTGAATGCGGCTATAATAGCTGCTCTGTCATTGGCTGTTGCCCCCCCCCCATCTCCCAGGCGGCTAATAACTGCTCTGTCATTGGCTGTTGCTGTCGGCAGCAGTCGGCACACAACGGTTTCCGCCAATCAGAATACCGATAGGACTACGCCTGCAATATATCTAATATTAATATCGCAACGTCAAAATATCGTGAATGCGGGTCCTCTTTATACGTAGCGACTATTGGCGATTCAAATTAAGAGTTCCTGTCAAAATATTATATAAAATAGCGGCTCAAAGAAGTACTCTGACATTACATATATACGTATTTCGGGCTTCTAATTCTTAAAAACCATTAAATATAATGAAGTATTATAGAATCATAAAATTTAATAAACAATTAAATAATATATTACTTAAGTTAATAAACCTAATAATAGATTAGAAAGGTTGGTACGATCATAGATTATAAGTAATATACTATGTGTTATTTTGAAGTCTATAAATACATTAGTTTTCATTTGTTTTGTTTCTTTCTGTTTTTGTGGATGATTGGATGAATAAAATTTAAATTTTTTGTTTTATAAAATGGATAACCAAAAAGCTTTTTTGAGTATTCATGAAATGTTTAACTATCTGAAGTGTGATCCAGGAGCGAGATATGTGGTAGAAGGAGAGGAAGTTGTGAATGCAGGTCATATTATTTTATGTGGTATAAAAAGTATCACAAACACTATAGAATATGTTTATATGCATTGTGCTTGCAAACAAGTGCAATAAACTGTCATCCACATGAAATAAATGGCACAATTGAACTTCAAGACCAGAAAAACGTTATTTGTAAAGGTAGTTGAATTTCTTTGATCATGTAAGGCTGGAGCGAGTGGCTGTTGTAAGCACATATCAGCAATTCTTATCCAATGCACAATGTGTTTATTTAATACATAGTATACATAAATAAATGTATAACATTCACCTATATTATTTAATTTCTAAGATATAGTTTATATTATATTTATTTATTACATCAACCTATACATATTTACTTAATTAGGGAAAACATATTGGAATTTGAAAAAATATCATCAACAGATATGAAATGTGTGTTTGGTCTACTAGAAAAGAAATGCAGGCAGTACAAAATTATAAACCTAGACTCTTAGTAGACACAGATTGCATTAAACTACATGATTTAAATATATTATCAACAATATCTGAAGTAGATATTTTTAAAACATTATTAGTACCTATCAATTCCAAACAGTGCTTTATCAAAACACAGGTATAGACAATAAATATAATAATATAATTATTTTTATAAAATTTGGCAATATTCATGTACTGGTTTAATATATACATTTTTTTTATTTTGGTTAGACATTATAAATTATAAATTAATTGTAATTAAAACCACAGAGTAATAATTATAATTAAAACACATAACATAGTTTGTTATCACGGACAGAGTACTTCTTTGAAAAGTACTGTTTCCTACCGCAAGAGTGCGTACTGCTTAGCTTGAATTCCCTATAGCGGAGCAATTCACACGTCCGGGATTTTGCCGCAATCCACACTAGAAATTTTGGATGTTGAACATTTTATTTCTGAAATAAAGAAATACCCCGAGATCTGGAATATAAGCGGTGAAGAATATCATGGTCGAGTAAAAAAACGGTCGGCGTAGACATATATTTGTCGCATATGTTACGAAGGTTTTGAGGAAAAAGACGACAGGGAAAAAAACGAAATAAGTAAGATAATCAGTGGCGTATTTACGGGGGGGGGTCCAGGGGTACTGGACACCCCCCAGAACCAAAAAAAAGACGATCAGATTTTGTACTTTAAAATTTAAAAAAAATTTTTTAAATAAAATGTACTTATTTGTTAAAATTATCCAAAGGTATTTTTTATTAAATACCTTATATCAATATATCCTGTTGGAATTTTCAAAAAAAAAAATTTGGATCCCCCCCCCCCAGGAAAAAGTTGAAAATACGCCACTGAAGATAATATTATATTTTCATTTAATACAGTATATATTTAAATAGTAGGTATATATTATTTTAAATTTTAAATCTGAACGTTATTTGGTATCAAATCTCGCTTACGATTCGTATATAACACTATGGCCCGTTCTTACAATGTCCGGTAAAGTGTCCGTAAGTGTCGATAAACTTAACGGCAACGTCTTCCGTTAAGTTTCGGTTATATCTATTCCTACAACCTCCGGTTAACCACCATATAATCACAGATTAATATAACTAACCACCAGTTTAACGGTAAGTGGTTCCCAAAACAACCGCATACGACCAAGTTTTATTGTTCTGCACATGCGCAAACGTTAAATTTCCGAGTAATTATTATCATACAGTTGTTATCATTTTATTTTTTCAATGTTATTTTATTATTAAATAAAGGTCTATTCGTAATTCGTATCCAAATATTAATAATTTGAAATTTCCGTTTGATCAGTATTTACTCGAGCTTTTTTTTTCGGTGATTCTTGAACAGAGTAGTGTCTCGGAAAAAAAATATGAATT